>CM040830.1:5707521-6307521 GCA_022828995.1 Vimba vimba
ACGGTCATTTCCCTCCTTCTATACAAAACAAAACACCCTCTAAATCAATAAATGAAAGGTGTCTGAAAGTGTAATTAAATATATAGTGCACTGTCACTAAGGTGTTTTTTAAATAAAATCTTTGATCAGGTAAACAAACGGGTAATGAATACAGCATGTGAGAGTCATTCTAAGTATCATTCTGATTATCGTGAAAATCATTATCTGTGAATCCGATATTACAAAACTGATACGGTTTATGGGAAAATGCTTAAATATTGGTTCAAATATTGGTAAAAGCGATTATCGGTTAAATCTCGGTCTCTTTTAGATTATTACCCATGAGCACTTTCTCACCAAACCCTAGCCAGCATCTGGAGGTCAAGGGAGTCTTTAAAGTGTGACTCTCATTTGATTCTCAAATTGATTCTGATTGGATTTCCTTGAGGAATTTGAGTAAGAAGCATGTGAGACACACACACACACACACACACACACACACACACACACACACACACACACACACACACACACACACACACACACACACACACACACACACACACACACACACACACACACAGCAGAGATTAATGAAGAACAAAGAAAACTCCAGTAATGTGACCTGCTTCTCTTAGTCTGAGCTCAACTTGATGTCAGAACAACTCAGAGTCAGCTGACTCAGAACAACCCAATTTACCCCTTAAAGCATTCAGGAGTTTTGACCCAAAAGAGATCTCTGAAAAACGGCTTTTAGTATGGGAACCTAATTTAAAAATGTGTCAAGACTAACAACATATATTTAGAAAATGTTTTATCATCTTTGAGTTTAGGCACACTATAAACAGACTGTTTTTGAGCAGTCATTAGTTATGTTTAAAATAAATTTAAAGGGATAGTTTACCCAAAACTCAAAATTGTCATCATTTACTCACCCTCAAGTTGTTTCAAACCTGTATGAGTTTCTTTCTTCTGCTGAACACAAAAAAAGACATTTTGAAGAATGTTGGTAACCAAACAGTTGATGGACCCCATTGACTTCCATAGTATTTTTTTCCCTCCGTACTATGGAAGTCAATAGGGCCCATCAACTGTTTGAAGAAATAAATTCATACAGGTTTGGAAAAATTAATTAAAATGTTGTAAGTGTAGTAATAACATGGCAAATTGCAAAACTTTAATTCAAATGTTTGCACATTCACTCATTACAGAGAAAATATGAATCAGATACAATATGTTTTTTGTTGAAAAATATTAAGTTATGACTGTTGTATAAGCATTATGCATTACAAGGGTTAAGTCGTTTTTGTTTTTTATTTCTGACAATGTTTGCAACTCAATTGATGTTTCCTAGTGGTTTCTGAGCCCATCTAATCTGTATCATCATATTCACAACTGGTTGTCATCACTTGGCTTTTAGAAGCTTTTTTTAGTTTTTTTTTAGATGGATAATAAATCTGCACAATTGTAGAGAAATTGAGATCACGAACATGTAGTTTCCTTAAGGTTCTGGCAAGATATTAATTGCTTATTTACAGCAATTGTTAAAGTCAGACAAAATGTTAAAGTTTACTTAAAAAATATTGAATTCATTTTTTTTTTTTTTTTTTTTTGACGATTCAATGACTCACTCCTAAAGTCTTCCCTTGTTTCATTACTGGATGACTCATTGTTTTTGAATGAATCTCTTGACTGAATGATTCAATGACAAATACATTTTTTAACAGTCACTTGTCGCCACCTACTGTGTAACAATGCAATCAATACAATCTTGGTTTGAAGAGTCAAGATACTTTCAAAAGTTGGTTTGCGCTATTTTGATCGCTTCCATAGACATACGTGTTTATATCCTATATATAAACTTTTATCCCAGTACTTCTGTGATAATTACAATTTTTGTAACACAGAAATAATGAAATTTTATGGTAGTTTGAATCGAGATCGCAATATTTTAACGATTAATCATGCAGCTTTAATGGATGTATGTATGTATGTATGGATGGATGGATGGATGGATGGATGGATGGATGGATGGATGGATGGATGGATGGATGGATGGTTGGTTGGATCCATGATGTGTGCCTATTATCAACTACACACAATTGACACTGAATGGTACAATAAATACACAATGTACACACAATGAATGAACCACGATTATCTTTAACATCTGCTTTGGTTTTGGTTATTTTGTGTTTCCTACTCCAGAAGCTCCTTGCAGTGTAATTGGACGACTGCGGGTCAATGTGACGTACTCCTTCCAGTGCCAGTCTTGTGGGTCCATGGTGCTTCAAGACAGGTTAGGAGTGTTTCTTTCTTATTACCTCTGGTTTTACTGATTTGGTCAAGTAATGCATCAAATAATAGTTATAAGTTCAACCAGACACATTATTTCAAAGTGTTGAAAGTGAGACTATCTTCTTAATCTTAAAGGGCTTTTGGGCGAGTTCTTCCTTTGCCCAATGGGAACTGGAATGCATTAGTGGACGACTGGTGCTGCCACCCCGATCCCTTCGCAAACAGAAAGCTGCTCCCTCGAGATGGAGACTGTCTGCTTGGTGACACGTTTATTCTGTTGGCACGGGACAGCACCTGTGAACAGACCCTCACACGGCAAGAGAGCTCATCTCAGAAAGCCTCTGCAGAGGTAAAGACTTATGATTAAAGTGCCCCTATTATGCTTTACATTTCCTGCAGTGTGTAATATAGCTGTTTGTGAATGTAAAAGGTCTGATATGTTTTAGAGAGAGTTATTGTCTCCCAAAAGTAAAAAACGATTCTGAACTGCCTGAAACGAGTCGTCAGTAATTCCAGTCTTTCTTCCTGTACGAACATACTTAGGTTTGTAAGATATTTGCATAATGCCAGCCTGTTCTTCATTGGCTGTTGGTGAACAGCATCTGCTTTGCCCCGCCCTCAAACATGGTAGTTGTAGTTGAGACTGGAAGAGTTCGGTTTGTGTTGTTGATAAATCGAGAATATGTTTTCTGCGCTGCAAAAGTAAATCCACTTTGATGCACTTTCAAAGGATGAGGACTCGTGCTTGAATTGATACGGGAAAATCGACGCCATTGTACTGTTCGTGTCACTGTGTATCAGTGTTGGGTAAGTTACTTAAAAAAAGTAATTAGTTATAGTTACTAGTTACTTCTTACAAAAAGTAACTGCGTTAGTAACTGAATTACATCATTACAAAAGTAACTAATTAACAGGGAAAGTAACTATTGCGTTACTTAAAAAAAAAAAAAAAGTTTAAATATAAGAAATTTGTTGGATATCCCCAATATGAAATGTTAAATTAATTAAATGGACACTAAATAGAACATCTTATTATTATAAAACATTGTACACTAATTTTAATGTTGCTGTGGGACAATGTGAGAGACGCCTATTAACTTAAATATTAAAATATTATCACTACTACAGTGGAACAACAAAACAATCAATGGTTTAGAACTTTTAATATTTATTGCACAGACCACAACTGGCCAACAAAAAAGTCTAAAAATAAATCATGCTTCTTAAGAAATGTACCAAAAATAAATAAATAAATAGTAATAAAAAATATACATACACTAGTGCATATAATTAAAATGATAAAACTCACACACCTTTACAACTGGTAGACGTTCTGTATTGAAGTATTTTCTTCCTCACAATAGTAAGTTTAACAAAAAGTGCTCTCAATATAATACTGAACAATGTGCCAACATAAATAATAATAATAAAATATAATCTTTTGGGGGTTTATTTTTATAACCTACAGAGAACGTCATCATCAGAAGTTATTTTAGCCAAATTCTAGTCATGTTTGCCGCACGTGCTTGAACGTTTGAATGTGTTCGAATGTTTGAACGTTCCCTGCAGGTTATTTTGGAGTTTGTTATATAAACTAATTAAATATGACATTGAATATGATACCAATATGCTACAGATATTGTTCTAATGCTGAAATGTGTAATTTATTCATAAATAAAGTATTTATGCTCGGACACATGCAGTCTCTGTCGTGCACTATCGAGCGCGTTCTCGGACACACTCGGTCTCTCTCGCGCACTATCGAGCACGCTCGCGGCATTCGCCTCGCTTATGTCCAGTCTGGCGCCTCATAAACAAACACACACCAGAGAAAAAACTTTGCAGCTCATATGGCTGAGAGAGAACCTACTCGGATGAAAACTGCTTCAGTGAGCTCAATTATAGTAACGCCGCATTTTTATTGACAGTAACGGTAACGACGTTGTAACGGAGGAAATAGTAATTAGTTTGATTACTCGTTACTGAAAAAAATAACGCCGTTAGTAACGCCGTTTATTTATAACGCCATTATTCCCATCACTGCTGTGTATCAAGTGCTGAGGAAGATCCGGAACTAAAATTTAGATATGGTAATGAAGGTTTTGTTTCGACACATGCTGTAAGCGATAGACCAATCACAACAGACTGGGCCATCTAACCAATCAGAGCAGAGTAGACCAATCACAACAGACTGGGCCATCTGACCAATCACAGCAGAGTAAACCAATCACAACAGACTGGACTATCTGACCAATCACAGCAGAGTAGACCAATCACAACAGACTGGGCCATCTAACCAATCAGAGCAGAGTAGACCAATCACAACAGACTGGGCCATCTGACCAATCAGAGCAGAGTAGACCAATCACAACAGACTGGGCCATCTGACCAATCACAGCAGAGTAAACCAATCACAACAGACTGGGTCATCTGACCAATCAGAGCAGAGTAGACCAATCACAACAGACTGGACCATCTGACCAATCAGAGCTGAGTAGACCAATCACAACAGACTGGGCCATCTGACCAATCAGAGCTGAGTAGACCAATCACAACAGACTGGGCCATCTGACCAATCAGAGCAGAGTAGACCAATCACAACAGACTGGACTATCTGACCAATCAGAGCAGAGTAGACCAATCACAACAGACTGGGCCATCTAACCAATCAGAGCAGAGTAGACCAATCACAACAGACTGGGCCATCTGACCAATCAGAGCTGAGTAGACTAATCACAACAGACTGGGCCATCTGACCAATCAGAGCAGAGTAGACCAATCACAACAGACTGGACTATCTGACCAATCAGAGCAGAGTAGACCAATCACAACAGACTGGGCCATCTAACCAATCAGAGCAGAGTAGACCAATCACAACAGACTGGACTATCTGACCAATCAGAGCAGAGTAGACCAATCACAACAGACTGGACTATCTGACCAATCAGAGCAGAGTAGACCAATCACAACAGACTGGGCCATCTGACCAATCAGAGCAGAGTAGACCAATCACAACAGACTGGACTATCTGACCAATCAGAGCAGAGTAGACCAATCACAACAGACTGGGCCATCTGACCAATCAGAGCAGAGTAGACCAATCACAACAGACTGGACTATCTGACCAATCAGAGCAGAGTAGACCAATGACAACAGACTGGGCCATCTGACCAATCAGAGCAGAGTAGACCAATCACAACAGACTGGACTATCTGACCAATCAGAGCAGAGTAGACCAATCACAACAGACTGGACTATCTGACCAATCAGAGCAGAGTAGACCAATCACAACAGACTGGACTATCTGACCAATCAGAGCAGAGTAGACCAATCACAACAGACTGGGCCATCTGACCAATCAGAGCAGAGTAGACCAATCACAACAGACTGGACTATCTGACCAATCAGAGCAGAGTAGACCAATCACAACAGACTGGACTATCTGACCAATCACAGCAGAGTAAACCAATCACAACAGACTGGGCCATCTGACCAATCAGAGCAGAGTAGACCAATCACAACAGACTGGACTATCTGACCAATCAGAGCAGAGTAAACCAATCACAACAGACTGGACTATCTGACCAATCAGAGCAGAGTAGACCAATCACAACAGACTGGGCCATCTGACCAATCAGAGCAGAGTAGACCAATCACAACAGACTGGACTATCTGACCAATCAGAGCAGAGTAGACCGGACACTGTGAGAAAAGAGGCGATGCTGCAGTGTTTATTAGGAGTAAATAATATATGGAAATATGTTTTTTGACCTTGGATGTATGTAAACCTACTGTAGGAGACCTCCAAGCCATAATTAGGAACCTTTAAAATAGCATAATAGGGTATTAAAAATGAAGTTCTTTAGTTACTAACGCAACAAAGTGCTAAAAGTCTGATTTCTCTGAGCTGAAATGGCGAAGCTTTCTTCTAAAAGCTGAGCTCACACAAAGACAGTGCAGTTGTGATATTTTCACCCTAAGTAGTGCTCGGTTGTAACTCGGTTCTCACAGCCTCAGGGTTGACAGAGGAGGCAGAAGCTTTCCTTTCATCACAATAAAGGCTGAAGAGGCGGAGAGGAAATCCACTCTCAGGAACATTAGGGTTGGCCGGGCCGTGGAGAAGAGCCCATCATGTCTTTACGAGGGATTGATTCTCTTTCTTAGCCTCAATCTGTGTGTGGCCCGTGGCCATGCCGAGGAGTTACTTTTTCGAGGAGGCACACTTTTTCAATCCTAAATGACTTCAGCACACAGTCTGTTTTCTTATTGTTTTCCGTATATGATGTTTTCTTTTCTTTTCTTTTTTTTATATTTTCAGTATACAGTTGAGGCACAAGTTTAGAAACAAGCTGAAGAATTACTGGCAGTTTTCATGTTATTTGTGTCAATAGGGATATGAAACACCTTTTAAACAAATGCTTAGTGAAAAGGTGAAAAAAATACTACATGAGCTCTTTAATTTTCTGTTCATGTTATGTGAGGTTTGCAATTCTCTAGCCCTGTTACCAAAGTTGCAGATTTAGCCTAAAACAAGCCAGGCTAGCTATTTTGTCACCAAAAAATGTTGGTTTGAAGTTAATCATAAACTTGCACTACAGTTGAAAATAGAAATGCACAGATATGAACATGTTGGCCAATACCGATAATTCTTTGTTTGAAAGACGATAACCGATATATTGGCCGATAAATCTAAATCCAAATTGTTATATAATTTTTGAGAGTTTGATTACAAAAACAAAAGTCTCACCATTAAAAGCCACGTCCCAAGCACTTCAACATAAATCAAACAAAAAAAGTACAGTAGCCTGGTTACAGTACAGTAAAAGTACAGTAGCCCCCCCCCCCCCACCCCGATGAAATAAATGATATGATCATATTTCAAGCAGTTCAAAAGCATCATAGCAAACAGTGCGTATCTGAAGTGTCTCAGCTGAGGGAAATAATCCATTATATATCGGCTTTAAGATATCAGCCAAATCTTCTTATCGGACCAATAACGATAACATTAAAAATGAACGTATAACAGCCGATACCGATATGACGGCCGATATATTGCACATCCCTAGTTGAAAAGTTTGGAGTTGCTAATTTATTTTAACATGTTTTTGAAAGCTGTTTCTCACCCAGGCTGCATTTATTTGATTAAAAACAGAAAAAAACTGTAATATTGTAATATTTTCTATTGTGATATATTTTAAAATGTAATTTATTCCTGTGATTAAAGCTGAATTTTCAGCAAGTCTTCAGTGTCACAAGATCCTTCAGAAATCACTCTAATATGATGATTTGATGCTCAAAAATTATCAATGTTGAAAACAGTGGTGCTGCTTCATATTTCTGTTGAAACTGTGACATTTTTTTTTTTTTTCAGGATTAATTTATGAATAGAACATTCTAAAAAATGTGGAATAGAAATATTTTGTAACACTATAATTATTTTACTGTGACCTTTGAATATAACGTATCCCTGCTGAACAAAAGTAATAATTTTGTTTACATTATTTTTTAACAGTAGTTTATATTTTCTGTAAATTAAGGACAAATATTGATTTGATAATGTTTAACTATAACTTTAATAATAGTTTAATGATTGAAAATGATGAATCCAGTAAACACTAAAAAAAAAAGTAAATTGAAAATAAATAAAAATAAATAAATTGATGATGACAGAACTTTTATATTCCTAGAGCTGGAAATGGAAATGTTTTTGGTATGGAGCTCTTACAGTTGCATGGCTGGAAATTGCTGCTGTTTCCAGCTGGGGGTGTTATTGAATATGAATATGAATATGGCCGCCGAGTGGACTGACTGAACCTGTAATATGTATTACCATATAACCAGTGCCATAGAACCAGTGCAGCCTGTGAACATACCCCTAACACACCTCAGTATGTGTGTGTCCCGCAGCAGAAGCGTGTCAGTAAGCGTGTGATGCTGTCCTGCACGAGCTGCTCTGCAGTGCTGGGCGAGGAACTCTCTGCAGGTATGCCACGCAAAGCAGTGCTAACACACCATCTGTGCACTTTACATGACTGCAAATTAATAAAACCAGTGCCTTTTTATATTTATAACCGCATGATGTCATATATAACCCCTGATGCCCATATGGGCCATTCATTTTTCCTGTTAGCAACACCAGCCTGAGACACTCTAAGATGCTTTGAAATGTTTTCAGACTCTTGGGTATTTATAAAAGTGCTGTGCTTTTGAAGCAAAAATAGTCCGATTGCAAAGGTCTATTTTTAGTGATTGTGAGTTTTTTGTGTTTGTTTTTTGTTGATTGTATTTTATTGCTACTATTTTAAAGGGATAGTTCAACGCACATACTGTCATCGTTTACTCACCCTCATGTTTTTACAAACCCGAATGACTTGCGTCTTCTGTGGGACACAAAAGGAGGTGCAGATGTTCATGTAGCCCTCTGATGTCATACGATATCTTTCTATGAGAAATGCACTGAAATTCTTCCCCTCCGATGAAGTTCTCAAACCTTGTTCGCTCTTATGCATATTCAGATGTCAGATTTGATGTCTGTTCATATACTAGAGATATAAGGTCCCACATCAGGTATTTTAAGGCAGGTTAATTGATTTTGGCATTGTAGATTAATTGCACATTGATATTTGTGTATAGACAAGACAAGAGTGAATGTGAAGAGTGAAGAAGAGGGAATGAAGAGAAAAGAGTATGTTGGCTATAAATAATGATAATCGGTGTGTCTAAATCAGCTCTCTAGCTTCTCAGATCGTGAATCTGTATATCGTGTACACAAATTCGAGCACTGGTTAGGACAGTAATGAACGCTGGCTCACTACACATTGGGAGACTAATGACTCATCACAATGTCCTCATTGTACAACATCACTACTGATATTTATGAACAAAAGCAGAACTGATATCTTTCTGACATTATTTGTTAATGTTATTTAAAGTACATTATGAAAAATACTTTGCATATTTCATATGTGTTCCAAACTTGAAATTTATTGAATGTAAATAAAAGACTAAATTCAATCTGTTCATCATATAAAGTGATCGAGACTCTTCAGAAAATTTGGACTAAACCACTACATTTTAAATGGATTAGTTTTACGATCTCTTTATGAACTTTTTGAAGCATTAAAGTGGTAGATGTGTAGCTGTCAATGGATGGACAGAAATCTCTCAGATATCCTCAAAAATATCTTCATTTGTGTTCTGAAGATGAACGAAATCTCACGGGTGTGGAACGACATGAGGGAGAGTAAATGATGACAGAACTTCTATTTTTTGGTGAACTATCCCTTTAACTCTGCATTACGGTGCCAAACTTGTACAGAAATTGTTGTGCTTGATCTACTGATGACGCATAAATGAAAGAACACGGACGCAGCCGGATCATTTCCATAATGACCAACTAAGAGCAGCATTTCGAAAATAGTTTTTTTTTTTTTTTTTATATACATATTTGGCCTGGAAAACAATACTTGAGCTCAGGATTATACTTTAACTTTGTTGTTTATGAGAAGAAAACTCTAGTTGTTTCTATGGACTGTTGAAGGTGCAGATGTTATATGAGAGCTAATCTCTTCTAATCTTACACCTCCAGCTATTGATAGTGTGTAATATTCTGTGTTTAATATATTTCACTGTTCTTCGTGTTTCAGAGGTGCTGAAGTTTTACATAACTGAAATATTAGTAAAGCCAGGTGAAGATGGAGGGTGTGATATAACACGGCTCAGTTTGGAGCCCAAGTCAGATTCAATAAGGTTAGTGAGGTAATTGGATTTATTCATTTTGTTGTCATGTGTAGATCATGTTTATGTAGCTTTTTTTATTGTGTCTCCTTCAGGCAGCGATTCTTGGAGCAAACCGTAGCTTCAAGGCTGGTCGAGCTGTCATCTGCACAGAGTATATTTCGCTTTTCCATCCAAACGCCAGATGGTACAGCCGTGATTCTGGTATGAACATTAAACCCCATATATGTGACCCTGGACCACAAAACCAGTCACAAGTCGCACTGGTATATTTGTGGCGATAGCCAACAATACATTGAATGGGTCCAAATAATAGATTTTTCTTTTATGCCAAAATTCATTAGGATATTTAGTAAAGATCATGTTTCATGAAGATATTTAGTACATTTCCTACCGTAAATATATAAAATATATATTTTTGTGAGTGAATGCAGCAAAATCGCAAACATAAATGGACAACTTTAACGGCGATTTTCTCAATGTTTAGATTTTTTTGCACCCTCAGATTCCAGATTTTCTAATAGATGTATATCAGCCAAATACTGTCCTATCCTAACAAACCATGCATCAATGGAAATCTTATTTATTCAGCTTTCAGATGATGTTTAAATCTCAATTTCAAGAAAATTGACCCTTGTGACTGGTTTTGTGGTCCAGGGTCACAGATGTACAAAACTGTTCATTTTGGTCCATGTGTAAAGATTTCTCTCTAAAGTCAACTTACAATGTTATTCATTTGTTTCCTTCAAATGTCTGTTATTGCAGTATGTCTGCTTAGTACGTTTTTACATGCTATGTCCCCTTTATATCCGACCTTCAGGTAATTACTTTCTGTTTTAATCATCAGCTGTGGCTTCTGAACACGGACACTTTGGTCGCCTCATTTCCTGGCGAAAGCTTCATCTCCACAGGTGACGTTCATCCCAGAGAACATCAGTCATGCCAGGCTGTTCAAGCAGTCAAAGTGCTCTACGTCCTCTGCTCTGACAGCAAACTCAAAGAGTAAGCCATCAGTTCACCCTGACATCTGTTCATTTTACTCATATTAATTTCGAAATCTAATCAGATTCCTCCTCATCTCTGATGTAGATCAAATGACATATGGTGTTTTGTTGAGTAATTTAAAAAGATGCACCCTGTTAACTCTGGGAGCATCATGTTTTAAAATGCATCTTTTTTAGACCCAATGTTAAGGGCACTTTTAAACCCTGGTAAACAACATTAGCATGACATAAAAATAAAATAAACATCATTAGTTTGTTATTTTTAATGCTTTAAACAAGAAAAAAATCTGCTTAATGCAAAGGAAAGTAGACAAGATATATTCTGTGAAAACAAGTCTGTGAATTGTACACAATTCTCGCATGAATTTATCTTGTGAAAATGTTTAGATATATTTTTATTGGGAATCCAAAATACTGATTAAACCTGTAAAGCTTGAAATGCAAAAAAAATTGTTAGAAAAATCTAATGTTTTGAAATGGAACCTTTAGACAAAACGTTTTGTTTGTTTCTTTCTTTTTTTCATTTAAAAAAAAAAAAAGCATAAATTTTTTGTTTGCGTATCATATTTGATGCATCAGGCTTTATTGAGCTCATACTCGAGGATCAATTTTATTCAGTGGCCCAAACCAAGCAAAAATATGCAATTTGTTGCAGATGCTGATATTTATACGACCGAAAAGAAAAATGTAATGCTTGTAATGTAAATCAATAAGATCTGTGTAGCAGTACAGCATGTACTTACATTGCATAAAAATCATATAAATATCAGCTGTCACTCTATCTCCCAATAATATGTCTTAGTAAGATGATATTTAAATGCTTAGTTTTATGATCAAAGCTCTGTAGTTTTAAAGCATATAAAACAATACAAGTATGATTGAGAGCCTGATGGATTATATTTGATACTCACATTTCAACATGATATTTCAAAAAAAAAAATTATCTAAGTTGCTTCAGTCATCTTGAAAGTTATTCTTTCATGTACTTAAAAATAAAAAAATCAGTAAATATTTCACTGCAAAAAGACACAAACTGAAGGTGGACATTTTTACTAAAAGGCCTTTAGCTTGCTAAAGAAGTATAAACGATCAATCAGACGACAGAAAGCATGCAGTAGATTATGTGCAAGAGGTTTTTTGCACTGCTCCCTGAATCAACGCGCTTATTCATTTGTGGATGTTAACTGAATCTGTAAGTCAGCTATGCTGTTTACTTCTGAATATTATATTTCATTCTGGTGCGCTTAACATTATCGCTGCTGTGTAATAGTAGCCTATGCTATTCACCAACTAAACATATCCTATTCAATGCGTTCACAGTCTCTTTCACGGGCATCATTTGTAGTTGCCTATTCACAAACTGTTTGCTCAAGCATAGCGTTTTCTCGGAGTTCACAGTGTGCTTTCTACCATGCACAAATAAAAATGTCACTGAACTTTTGCTGTGTAATTGTAACAGTGAGCACTCAAACACACCAAACCATCAATTACTAAAAACTCACATAACTGATTTTGCACGGGCACTTTGCACTAGTAAATACTAAAATATTATAGTGTAAAAATATAAAAAGAGACTATTAATGTCATAAAGTTTTATCAATATGCAGTTACCTGCGTTTTGCCTTTGCAGGGCAATATTTATTAACATTAATAATTGTGATTTCAATATCAGAAGTAGTCAATTGATAATTTAAAAATAATTAGTAATAAATTGAAGGAAATGCCACTGTAGAAATTGTGAAAATATGACCGCTAGTAGCCATAAATATATTGTAAATCCGCAAGCTCAGAGAAATGTCTGCACAGTTACTCTCATCCTTCTTCAAAACGTCAAATGTTCCCTTTGTAAGAGCTTGAGGAGCCAAAGATGTGCTGGAATCAGCGAGTGAATCACAGAGGAATTGTGGGTGGGCGTTCTGCACTATATTGTCTCTGACTCCATAAGGTCGTCACGACTCTTTACACCCTTACCTCGTCTCGCTCTCCTTTTTTTTCCAAGTGTACATTAACTCTGCCTCTTTTCCTACTCGGCGCTAACAGATGCGTTTGAGGTGGTGGGATCAAACATGATTCATGGAGCTCGTATACAGGCCCTGAGCCATTATGCTAATCAGAGGAAACTCTTAGGAAGCAGACTTTTGACTGTCCACACAATGTCTAGTCCACATCTCATCTGCTCACTAGGGTACATTCAGACAGCATGTAAATGTGGCCCAAATCCAGCATAAACCACATGAAATCTGATCTTTTCAATTCCGATTTGTGCCGCTTCCATATGTGGAACTAAATACAATACAGGTCAGATGTTTTTCAATGCGACCTTCGTCAAAATTCTGCGCTCATGGGAGTCACTTCAAATCTTTTACATACCCAAAGTTATCAAGAGTTGCGAAGGGTTGTCATTAAAGACAGTGATGTGTCACAACTCATAAGTATTACAGTGACAGATCAGATACAAGCAAAACATAAGGGCTCCTATCATAAATGTTTAAAAAAATCTGCTCTCTTTTTTCTCTCATCAATCTCTTTGTTTTTTATATTGCCTGCGTTCAAATTTGCTGGCTTCGGCGTCAGATCACACTATAAATAAATGCGCAAACGCTTATTTTAATGTCTGTCTTGTTTACTTCCGTATGATCCCGTGTATAATCCCGTATTTAAATGTTTTTGATAATTCAGTTGATTAAATATTTTACAAATGAATGCTACTTTATTTCATTTTATTTTCTTTCTTATTTAGAATTGGGTTCATTAATATAATACATATGTGTGACAGGACATCAGATGAATTATACATTTGAGAAGCAAGTTGGACAGCAACCCCAAACAAACTCCAGTCACATTGTCTCTACTCAAACGTACACAACTAAACTAAATGACTCCCGTTATAATCAAAAGAGCCGACTCCACTCATTGTCTGTGACAGTTTGTAGAGTAAGTTTTCTAAATGGTGTCATATTTTTAAAATTGTGTTAGATATAAAAGATTCAACCTTGGATGCAAGTATAAACAGTACAGCAGAATTTCTACTGGTTGACAAACACTGGTGGAATATTTAATTAACTTTTTAAGTTTCTTAAACTCTTGAATATTCGTCAAAGATTCAATGCTATGAAACTTGCAAACTTTGGCAAATTCAGTGACTAGTTGCTCATTTGTTTGCTGTATCAGCCTTTCTTTCTTTCTTTCTTTAACCTTTTTTATCAATTTCAATTTCTCTCTGGTGTCGTGTGCAGAACTTCTCCAATCGTTTAGTCGAGCTCGCATTCAGATCTGCCTCCATCTAATCATCTTTTTTGAAAATCCATTTCATTTGGATGTACGTCACAATATGGAAGAAAAGATCTGTCGCTTCTTCCGTTTCATCACGACCTGTACACCCTGAATATCAGAAATGACGTGCATCAGAAAGTCTGTAAGCTGGTCTGTGTGTTCGATTCCAACTAAAACTTTAAAGCGCACTATAGGATGCTAAATGTCATGACAGTCTTGACATTTGAAATGGCACTGATGAAGAAAAGAGGAAGAAAACATTGTGCCATCAGAAACATCAACTGGCATTTTGACAGAAATTTTAATGATCTGTTTAGGGAATCAGGAGGTCTACTTTTTCTGTAGAAAATTTTGCAATTTTAGTTATAGTAGCCTAAACACATTTAGAAAGGTTTTTGTTAATTAATTTATTTTAACTAACAAAGACCTGAGATCTCTATGAATTATGATCCAAGCTCTTGGTTTGTTCTTTTGTGTAAACGCTATTCTGCATTCTAGGGGAAAACTTAGGCTTGTTTGCCTTCAGGTATTTTAAGAGACGAATTAAATCATCAAGGCCCTGAAGAAATTAAAACAATATCTGTTCAAGAGTAGGTAAGAAACATTGACTTCAAAGCGCAGTCCTAGTTCAGACTTCCCACTGCATAGTAGATTATGTCTTTAATTCAAAATTCTCAGATATATTCTTGTAACATGAAATGCAATTAACACAGTTATGTAATTGAGCAACTTCCACCAAAAAGCATGTTTGGTTCCCTGGTTGAAGTTTTGCATGACACGTCTCTCTCTGGGCTTCTCCAACATTTCCACTTTAAGAGCTGCGTGTGCGCTTTCTGTGGAACTACAGCACAGATGGGCAAATGTCAATGAAATGTCCTGAATAGATCATCACCATAATGTGTGTCAGGACATAAGTCTCTCCGCTTCTCTGCTGTCTTCAGTGCTGCGTATTGATAAATTGCTGTGACATGATTAAAAATTCAAACTGTCAGATCAATATAATTTATAGTCCAGCTGTTCTCACCTTCAGTTAATGTTCCTTATCATTTTCTTTCTAGCTGAGCAAAACCTATTTTTATTGGTCGGTCTTCAGCAGCCTGCGCAGAAACACTCAATGGACCGGACCCATGCTGTGAGCCATTTGACAAAGAAAAATTAAAAACTAAGGGCCTGATTTACTAAAAAGGGCCAATTTGAGATTGCAATCCCATTAAAAGTTCTATGAGTGATCTACTGACAATGTACAAATTAAAGAGTTCATTTCCATTATGGCCAGTGCAATCTACCAAGAGCAGCGCAGATTGGCGATTGTTAAATGCTTTATACACATTTTAGCGATTTTAAAAATGTTTGAAGGATTTTTACACGGCACCCCAGGTGGGAATCACTGTTCTAGATCACTAAACCAAGGATTCTCAAAACATTTTTAGGAATTTGAACCAAGCTAATTTAGTTCTCAAAATAAGTTGACATACACACAAGTACTGTCCCTAAGAATATCACTAACACTGATGAATTACAGTATATGGTAAGGCTATTAAATAGTAGTCCCAAACTAGTTTTTGGTATTATGGTTATTGGTATGAGCCACTACAGTCATCAAAAATATAGAAAATAACAAAATGCATGAAAATAAAATAGAAGTGATACACAGCGCACACCACCGTATTTGCACGGACAATTGAATGTGCGTCGCTAGCACAGTTTAACGTCAGGACAGGAAAGTTTGTCTTTCTGAGGTGAGAGATTTTTTATTTAATTGTGAAAATAACGTTAGAGTAATGACAGTGACATACAACCTAACAACATCTCATCTGACAGCAGATACTGAATCAGGCAACGTGTTTTTCTCAGGCACTCTTTACTTAAACTGCGTCTGACAGAAGACTCAACAGCTTTCACGCACGTCTTCTTTTTTAAAGATTTTCAATTTCAAATGAGCTTTATTGGCATGACTGTAAAATAGCACAATATTGCCAAAGCAATAGACATACAGTACACAAACATATAGATAAATGAAAAAAAAAAACTTTTTTTTTCATATTATACATAAATATCACAATAAAAATATTTTTTTCAGCCACAGTTTAATGGGTGGGTTAAATTTGAACAGGGGTTTCCTTATACTATAATAAGCCCTACGTGCTTTATCAGTCAGGACTTTTATTGCAGTGTCAAATTTTCCAGAAGCTGAGATTGTCAGACCCAAATAATTATAACAGGTGACATGATTAAGAATTGTTCCCCCCAAGTGTAAATTTATATTTCTTGTCAGTAAGGCGAGGTTTTTTCTGAAAGATCATTATTTTGGATTTCTCCATGTTTATTGGTAAGGCCCAGTCGTTGCTGTACTGTTCTAGAAGCGAGAGGCTTTGACGCAGTCCCTCTTCATGAGGAGACAGCAGCAGAAGATCGTCAGTGTACAGGAGGCTTTTGATTTCTCTGTCCTCGAGGGTCAGACCAGGACAAGAGGGCTTCTCAAGTGTTGATGCCAATTCATTAATATAGATATTAAATAGAGTCGGGCTGAGGCTGCAGCCTTGACGGACTCCGTTAGTTTGACTGAAATAATCAGTACGTTTGTCATTAATCTTAACACCGCATTTGTTCCCATTGTACATGTCCTTTATGATGTCATATGTCCTTCCTCCTATTCCACTTTGGATTTTCTCTCTCTCTCTCTCTCTCTCTCTCTCTCTCTCTCTCTCTCTCTCTCTCTCTCTCTCTCTCTCTCTCTCTCTCTCTCTCTCTCTCTCTCTCTCTCTCTGTCTTTCTCTTTATCTTTCTCTCTCTCTGTCTCTCTCTCTGTCTCTCTCTCAATTCAACTTGCTTTATTGGCATGAACAAAGAAACATGTTGTTGCCAAAGCAGTTTACAGAAAATACATTACAATACATATCACATATAAAAAAAAATACAAAAACAAATAGAAATACATATAGTAGGTGTCACATATATTATATACAGTGTCATAAACATACAAAATACTACATTACAAAAAAAAAAAAAAAAAGAATTTTCTTCTTTTTCCTTTTTTTTTCCCTTCCCCTTTTTTCTCTTTTTTTTCTTTCCCATTTCCCTTTCTCTGTTGTTCCTTTTACAATATAATGACTGTACAATCCTAAACCAGTGTAATGTTGTGATCTTATAGTGGGGAGTCCCTCAGGCTGTGGCAGGCAGAAACATATTTAGCTGCCAGTGGTTCTCTCTGTCTCTCAAATTCAAATTCAAATGAGCTTTATTGGCATGACTTGTACAGTATTGCCAAAGCATTGGCCATTACATAAATGGACATTACATACACAAATAATCAATAAATTCAATAAATCAATCAGTAAACAAATGTATGAATACATTTATATATAAAAAAAAAAAAAAAAAAAAAAAAACACCTTTGTACATTAGTACCAACATTCAGACGAGATAAGGATGATTCTGACTTTAGTTGTGTCCACTGGCTGACTCTCGTAGTTTGTGGCAGGCTGTCACATATGTTGCTGCTGTTGTGATTGAGCTGGAGTCCTCACCCAAAATATGATTTAATTTTTCTGAATTTGGTAATGCCATAAAATTTGGTTCTAGTTGTTGGAATCTAGTGAAATAGTCTGATCTAATGCTGTGATAGTGATCACAGTGTATCAGGAAGTGTTCTTCTGTCTCCACCTCTCTCTGAGAGCACAGTGAACACAGTCTCTGCTCTTCTCTCTCTCTCTCTCTCTCTCTCTCTCTCTCTCTCTCTCTCTCTCTCTCATGGTGCAATAGCTACAGACAAACATGTGGTGCACCTGAATCCAGCAGTAGGGGTGGGATTTAGGTTTTGTGGAGAAGAAGAGAATTTAGAACATTTGTTTTTAAAATGTAAAAGATTGGAAGGTCTTTTTGATGTTCTTAATAGATTGTTTCAAGCTTTTGGTGAGGAATTCTCAGAGGAAGTTTTTATAGGGGTGTGAAATATAATTTTTCAAAAAGAAGGAAGATGTGTCTGTTAAATTATTTAATAAGAACCACGAAATCGGCAATATGGAAAACCAGGAAAAATCAAGGATTACAGCTTAATAGTATTAATGTTGAAGTGATGTTTATGAAATTAGTAGCTGGTAGACTAAAAATATAATTTGCATACTATAGTCTTGTAAATAATGAGATGGGTTTCAATGATCTGTGGTGTGTTGATGTTTTGTGTGTTGTTTCTGATGGACATCTTGTTTTGGAAATGTATTTTTATTTAAAAAAAAAAAAAAAAAAAAAAAAAAATATATATATATATATATATATATATATATATATATATATATATATATATATATATATATATAATGTGAATTGTTGAAGATTAAGTGTTTTAAATAAAGTTTTGTAAACCTCTCTCTCTCTCTCTCTCTCTCTCTCTCTCTCTCTCTCTCTCTCTCTCTCTCTCTCTCTCTCTCTCTCTCTCTCTCGTTCTAGTGTCGTGGATGTCTGGGAGAAGGACATTAGCGTGCACCCTCTCCCCCTCCCTCAGAGCTCATGCGAGGAGCTCCAGAAGCTTCTGATGTCCAGCACCTTCAGGCTGCCAGCATTCCTGCGCTGCATGAACTCATATCAGGTCACATACTTAGTCATACTGGACTGCTTAGTCATTATAGTTCATTATCTCTGACTCCTTCTTTACATTACATTTAGCAGATGCTTTTATCCAAAGCGACGTCAAATAGAGGACTCTCAAAAAAGCTATTCATCCTTAAGAGACAGTAATGAGAAACACAATACAAAGTCCCAAAATTGCCTAGAAAAGTACATACTAGCGTAGCAATGCACTGTAGGTGTGTGACACAAATGAAATATCTGCAGTGATGATGTATTTTGTAGTCTGTAAGTTTGCATCACCCTGGTTCAATGGAGAAGAAAAAAAACAATAGGATTTTTCCATTGGCTTTTGGCTTATAGGTCGCAGAGCTTAATTTTAGCTATAAGACTATTATTCTTACACGTTTTGTTCATCATGATCTTAACAAATGAACACAGCTTTTATGAATTTTGAAGCCTAAATCCTTTCGGCAGAAGTAAAAAGCTAAATGTAGGCTATAAACGAACTACATCACGGTTGCATGATTTCAATGTCACCACCATTAAGCTTCTGACAGCTCTTTCAGTCTTTAAAAAACAATTTCCCTGAAAGTTTGAGTTAGAATAGTTTGCAAGAGTGTGATTGTAATTGACTGCGAAAGCAACTATTGTGTAGATGAGTTTACCTGTCTGGTGTGATGACGTTTAATGTCCAACAACCTTTGTAGTCCCATTTAGCCACTTGTCAGCAGCTTCCTTTTTCAGGACAAGTAAAAATCACAAGGGGGCAAAATATCTTGAGCTTGTGTTAACCACAGACCTTATTTCAGGTATTTAACCAAACACCCATTAAATAAAACATTGGCTTTAGGATGATGGACCTGGAAGTGCTAATGAAAATAGAGAGTTTAGTGATGTTGTGTATTTGTTGTTAAATGATTTGGGTAAAGGAATTCTGGTTAAGTTGTTAAATTGCATTGATGTAGTGCATATCGAGAAAAGGAAAGGGCCAAACACCGAACCCTGAGGTACTCCAGTGGTTAATTTATGTGACTTAGACACCTCTTCCTACTGAAGTACTCTGAAATATCTGGCTTTGAGGCAGAGCATGTGAGCGGAGCAGAGCAGTAATATTTCCTCAGGAGCAAAGAGCGACCTTCTACAGATCCCGCCCGCTCAACCCAGAATGCCCTTTGTGATAGTTCAAGAATTTGTGAAATAAGCAAAAGGTCTAACGTTATGGAGTGCAAATATTGTTATAATGAGGTCATGAACCTTATACATATAGTAAATGCACTGTAAACATCAAAGTTAAGAGCGAAGGAGAAGATATTGAAAGGGAGTGGAGTAATTTTGTGATATACTCATAGCAAAGTTCTTTTTTATTCTTTGCTTGGGGTAAAAAGACGTTTTAAAATACCTTTACGCAGTTGTATACCTGGTTTATACTCTCCGCAAGAGTGTGAATATGCGCGCTGCAAAAATTGCATCATCGAAATGTTAGCAGTTTTTGTGTCACATTTACGATGATGTCAAAGCAGTAGAGGCGGCGAAACTATAACGATCAGTCTATAATCCCTCCCACTTTGAAGCGGTACTAAATTGCAGTGGAAAAGCAAGCTGAGCCGAGCCGAGCCGTACCATGCAGTTGAAAAGCACCAATAATGTGATCCCCCCCCCCCACCACCACCCCACACACACACACACACACTTTTGATTATTTTACTTTAATTTTTACGTTAGATTTTTGCGATTTTTTAAAAAAAAAATTTTTAATGAAAGATGAAAAGGATAAACAATGCAGATTGATTTGTACAGCCATCTTTGATCATATTTACCAGGGGTGCCCATAATTCTGACCACAACTTTAGACAGGAGCAGCTGGTGATTTACAGTGTTAAAGGATGCAGGCAGATACAGCAGAATAATTATGGATGAGTTTCAGTGACAATAGCATGGCTCTTCTTACTATATGTGACTATTCATTTTTTTTATTTTTTTTTATCTTTAAGTGAAAGTTTAGTTACTCGTCACCTCAGTTGATGGCATTTTTAATTGCCCACCTTAGGCTAAGCTGACGTTAGTACCTCACGTCCGCATTGCTTAAGCTGAAATGCCTTGAATGCTAATGAATAAAAACAAAATATGGCATCTCTTTGAAGCAGATGTGCATTTGAATCAGGCAGATATCCTGTTTGAAATGCTTGCCTCAGTTACTGTTGTTTCCTCAGCATATTTGCTTCAAAGTAAGGAGACAAAACATCTGTCTCTTGGCAGTCTTTTCCCCCCAAACTCACTGTGATGGGTTTTAGGGCTTGACCCATTAAGGAAAATAGTGCTGATGCTGAGGTGGAGCTTTATCCTCTGCAAAAGAGTCTATATTTCTGACAGAAAAAAAGCAGATAAAGAGGAGAATTGTACAAGCAGTGTTCAGGAACACTTGAGGTGTGAGGGAACGGGTCTGCTACCATTTTTAATGAGTAATAATTATGTGGGGCATGTGGAGTTTTGGACATTTTTTTTTTTTTTTTTGGCTCAACCCATTCTCACTCACAAGGCTTCTAAAGCTGAAGCATGGTTCATGCACCTTTAGCGTCACTATTAAGATGCTTCGGTACCCTTAGGTGTCTCTGTGTTGAAAAAAAAAATAGTTTGCCTCATGCTTCAGTTTAAGACTCAGTTATTTATTTGCATCATTTGTAAAAGTAGAAATTATTTTGTTTTTATATGTATATTTACACTTCTAGATGTCTTTGAGCACCTAATCCCTACCCTAAATTTGATGTCCCATGTGTTTATATATGTATTTACTGCAAAACTGACCAAAGAGCAGAATGAAAGTATTACAAAAGACCTCTGTTGCATTCTTAGTCTTCTGAAGCCATACAATATCTTTGTTTTACTCAATAATCAGTCATATCTCATTCAGAAGATAAATACAAACTTTAGCACAATCATTCATGAGACACACAATCATTCATGAGGCACACAATCATTCATGAGACACACAATTATTCATGAGACACAACAATGCCAAGCTGACGTAGTGCTTCATCATACGGCAATATCTGAATTTTTGCAATTTGAGTGTTACGGCGTGTGGAGACAATGATCACTTTTGCGTTTGTTCCTCACGCAAATCAATCATTCGGTCTCGGAAGATGTGGAACATTTGTGATTTCTGAATAAATTTGTGTGTGGAGACAATGATCGTTTTTGGGTTTGTTCCTCACACAAATCAATCATTCGGTCTCAGAAGATGTGGAACATTTGTGATTTTTGAATAAATTGTGACTGTTGTTGCATCTGCCTGTGTTTTATATTATTTTATATTGACAACTGGTTAGGTTTAGGGGTCATGTTAGCTGCTTAAAAATGTCTAAATAGTGTATTGTAAATACAATTAAATTATATAATTTCATGACAATAAAATTCCCATGCCCTTTGCTTCTGTGTATATTGACACCAAAAGTTTATCATTGAAAGCAATCGAGTTCCTAGTTCATCGATTATAGTGACGACCTCCAGCGTCTTAATAGTGATGCTAAACAAACATGCTTGACCATACATCAGCTTTTGACGCATTGGGAGTGAGAATGGGTTGTCTATATAGGCAGCAATCTTCTCATCCTAACTGAAATAGTACCTATTAAGTGGGGAATTTGGAACACTCTTCATAATTCAGAAACTCAGTGTCAGCCTGTTGAGCTCAGATAATTTGCATAGTGATTTAAAGCTTAGCGTTACATTAAACAATCTACTTTGTGGGATTACTTTTGCCATGGTTTAATCTGAATTCAGATAATCAACATGTTTCTCTGGCTAGCAACGTGTTTTCTCTGCTGTAGCTGTTGGAGACATTGAACTTTCTCCATCAAGTGGAAAACTATCACTCATCTTGCCAATTTTTGTAGTGCTGTGATGATAAAGTGGCAGGCAGACATCAAGCATATGTGCCTCTGGGAATGCTGTATACAGTTCATTCAACGCCTTCAACTCACACACAAACACCTGACCTATATAGATAGTGGAACCAGTTTGCATGAAGAGATGTTTCCCAGTGTTCAGAGGGAAGTTAATCCAGCTAATATTTAAAAGAATCACAGATCCAGAGAACCCTGAGTTATTTGTTATGATTTGCGTCCCATTTAAATTAATTTGTTTGTAAAACATTTTGTGTGTGTTTTTGATAAAAAATACAGTAACAGTAATATTGTGAAATATTCTCATTTATAAACCATTTAAAGTAACTGTTTTCAATTTAAAATGTAATTTATTCATGTGATCAAAGCTGAATTTTCAGCATCATTACTCCAGTCCTCAGTGTCACATGATCCTTCAGTGATCCTTCATTTACTGCTCAAGAAACATTTCTTATTATTAGTGGTGCTTGCCAAAGGCAAGGCATCACTATTGTTATTGCTCATACTTATTGTTATTCCACACAAAGCTTGGCGCGCTACTCCTCCTGCACCGTTTGTCACAGACCCATGAATGAGGTGTCAAATCGTGCGGCCTATTTAGGAGAGGTGCGCTATATCTTTTCTAAGAGATCGGGGGTACGATGTTTGCTCCGCAGGCGAAAAATTGCAGGCAATCCCTTAGACTTAACATTGCGACAAACTTTGACGACTCGTAGCTCTGAGCGAGGATTTCACAGAAACGCGTCGTTTACCACATTTGAAGAGGCTGGCAGGCTCTGTAAGAACATACCTCACAATGGGAATGACAGGCCATGACCAAGGGCCCCAGCAGGCCATGACCACCGCCTGCTATCTTTTCACTCTTCCAAAGGAGTCAGACTGTCTTTCCTTCAATTCAACTCAGAAGAAAAGTGTAACCTTACCATCACTGAACGGACAACAATCAACTCTTGGCCTTCTCGGTACGTTCAGGGTGCCGTGCTGTCCAGCGTGGCCTCAGCAGGCCACAGGGCAGCAGGCTTCGACTAACAACCAGCCATGTGCTCATCCAGGAGAGAGAGGACTCTCTCAACCACAACAGCATCAAGGCCAACCTCAGGAGTTCAGCGTCTTCATTCAATGCAGAAGAAGTCCATCGCAACTCCCATAATTTGCCCTGTGTGCTCTCTCCGGCCCAGGGCCGGCAGGCCACAAGCTGCCCTCCAGCCATGAGAACAGCGTCGAAATAACCATGCAAGTTTATCATATCTTCTCCATCCAGCGGGGAAGAAAACGATTGCAACTTGTACAGTAACATTTGACACTCACGGACCCATCAACGACTTCAATTTTCAACAACTTCAAGAATTGTGTCCACTGCACAAGACCTTTTCATAGTTAAATGGATCTTTTCCATAGTTCCATTTCCTGCTTCCGGTTCCATTCTATCACTCACCATTTTACCTATGCATGTATGTATGTATGTTTGTTTAGTTTAGTTATGTTTGTGATTTAGTTAATAAAACTTGTGCACAATATGTATTTGGTTCTGATTCTCTGCTTGCAACAAGGTCCATTTTACGATCTTGATCTCGTTACATGCTCTAAGCGCTGTACGTTAAGAAATAATTATTTTTCGGTGGCCATGAAAGATACGCTTTTCTTAGAATAAATGAATAATCAAAAGAGTTCGTTGGAACTGATTAATTGATTGTAATATGAATTTAGCTACCTCAAGTTAATCCAATTAACTGACCCAAATATTAATAATTAATCATAATTAATAATTGAGTTATTATTAATATTTCCCCTTTGAGCTAACTTGTTACAAGGGAGATAAAACTGTGCTCCAGTATTAGTTAAAATGGTATCAGAATGTTTGTTACCAAGCCTAACAAACTGTGGTCATGATAAAAGGTAATCTAAAATCCAGGCAATGGTTGTATTGTGCAATTTAAAATCAATTAATTTATTAGCTAAAATATGTGGCTGCGTAGTATTAAAAGCACTCGAAAAATAAAAAAAAACATGATCCTAACAGAGCTGGAAGTAGTTTCGAGATGACTGTAAATATTATGAACCATGAATAGTGGTGCATCATCTACCCCCACACCCTTCCTATATGCAAATTGCAAAGGATCCTGAATAGCAGACACCTGCCTAGTCAGGTGATCCAATACAACCCTCTCAAAACACTTCATAATGTGCGAAGTCGGAGCTATAGGCCTCAGGTTAGCAAGGTTGTTGGACACCTTGGCTTTTTTGGGAATAGGGACAAGGCAATATGTTTTCCACATAACCGGGATTTTAGCAGAAGACAGAGACAAAGAAAACAATGAATGAAGGATGGAGCACAGCTGGTCAGCACACACTTTTAAGGTGCGTGGATGGATACCATCAGGGCCTTATTTGGTTTAATACACCTTAACTGCTGACAAACCTCTTCAATGTTAAGATTAATAGCTGGACGAACATTCTCATGTAGAGAAGAAAAATCTAATTCATCAAACCTTGCAAAAAAAGTATTTGCATCGTTAGCCTGTGTATACCCAATTTACACAAACTGGGATTACTGGTCCCATGTCCAGTAATAGACTTCATGCCATTCCATAGCCCTCTTGTGTTGCTACAGGACATATTTCCTTCAACTCTTTCCTTATATTTTTGTTTGCCCTGTCTGATAATGATTTTCAGCGCTCTTTGAGCGTCTTTATTCCTTTCTTTATCACCACTGTAAAAAGCAGTTTTCTTCTTATTAATAGCAGCTTTAACTTCTCTGGTGACCCATGGTTTGTTATTGGGAAAGATTTTGATTTGTTTACAAGGAATTATAGACTCGACACAGTAATTGATATAACAAGTCACTTTGTCAGAGATACTGTCCGGATCACTGCCTCCATCAAAGAACACAGTCCAGTCTATGCATTCAAAGCACCCCCTTAATGTTTCACAGGCATCCTCTGACCAGATGCGCACAGTCTTTGATGTAGTCAACTGTTTCCATATCACCGGTGAATATTTGGACATCAAGGTTATCAGGTTATGGTCTGATTTACCCAACGGAGGAAGCAATTTAGCAACATAGCCATCCTTAATGTTCGTATTAAACAAGTCAATAGTTTTATCACCCCTTGTAGGACACGTCACCATTTGTTTAAGAGACAATAGAGTGGTGGAGAGAGAGCAGTGATTAAAGTCCCCGTTTAAGATAACCAGCACATCTGGAGAAGAGCGCTGTAAGTCATGCGTGATTCTCGAAATTGTCTCAGTGGCACGCTTCCCATTACCCGATGGAGGAATATACACCACCATGACAATGACATGGGAAAACTCCCTGGGTAGGTAGTAAGGTCGACAACTCACTGCAATGAGCTCAATGTTCGGGTCACAGACTCTCTCTTTTACATAACATGTTGGGTATGACACCACCATTCACGTACAAACAGACACCTCCACCTTGCTTCTTACCCGTGCTTGCTTGATCTCTGTCCACCCTGTGAAGTGCGAAGCCTTCCATCTCCACATGAGAATCAGGTATCCTGTCGGACAGCCATGTCTCAGAAAAACAGAGTAAACTGGTCTGCCGGAACATGCGATCGAACTTCAGACAAGCTGTCAACTCATCCGCCGTGTTGACAAGGGAGCGGACATTCCCCATAATAACCGAGGGTAAAAGGTTTATATCCCCACCGACGGTTTCTGACCCGGACACCTCCTCTTGGCCCTGGGTTTGAATTCTGACAGCTCGGCATCAGGATCCAATAGACTTGGTGCAGAAACCCGCAACTGCAGACGCTCATGCCGGCTGTACGTTATGACAGGCAGGCCCGGCTCTCTCATCACCTGGAATGTTTGTGCGGATTTCCAAACAATCAATGTCCACAGCCACAGAAGGCAATCAAGGGTACGATTGTTAAATGAAACTATAATCATGTCATCAGGAATCGTTCACGCTAATAATCCAGAATTAAAAGACTTCCAAAGAACCTAAAACCCACATAAAACACAAACGTTCAGACGCACAGTGGTAGCAGAGTCAAGATACTTGTGATGCATATAGAGATGGGGGTTGACTCTTTTGACTCATGCTAGCAAACAGGACTTCCAACATGTTACACATGCTAGCTGTGAATAGCTACATGCTAATTGCAATTAGCTTAGGGTTAAACATGATAAAAACAAGTCAAAATGTGCTAGCATCATGCTAGAATAATCCTAGCAAAATGATAATAATGCTAGCATCATGTTAGCAACATGTTAATCATGCTGGCATCTTGTTAGAAACATGTTAGCAACAGGTTAATCATGCTAGCAATATGCTAATCATGCTAGCAACATGCTAATCATTCTAGCATTTAGCTAAAAACATGTTAGCAACTTGAATCATGCTAGCATCATGTTAGAAACATGCGCATCATGCTAGCAAAATGCTAATCATGCTAGCATCATTCTAGCAACATGCTAATCATAGTCAATCATGCTAGAATATCTTGCTTCAAACATGGTAAATAATGGTAAATCATACTAGAACGTGATATATCATGGTATCACAACATGTTAATTGTGTTAGCATCTGCTCAGTGCTGAGTTTTGCCACTGCAAGCACCACTCCACCACACCACCAAATGTACATTTTAGTTATCAGTGCAGTTGTGCTGCTTCATATTTTTGTGAAAACTAGATGTTTTTTGTTTTGTTGTTTTTGTCAGGATTCTTTTATGAATAGAAAGTTTAAAATAACAGCATTTATTAGAAATATAAATGTTGTGGAGCATTATGAATGTCTTTACTGTAACTTTTGATAGTAAACTTACGGACCGCAGATGTTTGAATGGTAGTGTGTATGAGTTACTATGATGTAAGATTGTGGTCACTCACTCACCTCTAGCTCTGATGTATCTTACTGAGAGGCTGCTGGTTTGACAGCCTGTTTTATGATGATGTGCAGTGTAAAGCACTGATGGCCATGAGGGACGAATCCTTGAGCGAGTTCAACATCGTCCGTCACAGGACTCGAGGCCGGCACGAAGCTGCGCTTTTCTGTTTGGCACGTGTTTTACATTATGGCCATTTTTGTCATCTATTTAGTTTTCGTATTTTTTATGTAAATGAAAGATCCCAGATTTAGTCATTTTTTGTCATTTGTCATGTCGTTTTTGAAGTGATTAAACTTGCAGCCTAATGCTGTGGAACACTGCTTATGAATCATAGAAATCATAGAGGACTTTTTGGCTTATACACTATTGTTCAAAACAGTTTCGGCTCAGTCAGATTTTTTTTTTTTTTTTTTTTTAAGAAATCAATACTTTTATTCAGTTTTTTTAACATTAAATTGATCAAAAGGGACAGTAAATACATTTTTAAAGCTACAAAAGATTTATTTTTCAAATAAATCCTGTTCTTTTGAAAGAATGAAATAACATTTCAAAGAATGTAATAACATTTCACTATATTATTGTTTTCTGCATTTTGCAGCCTCATTTCAAAAACATTACAAAAAATTTGTACAGACACCAGACCTTTGTATGGTTGTAAATGTGAACCAATTTCTTTGTGTGAAACAATGTAATGCGTTGCAACCTTCAGTGAGTGGAACTATTTTGCATTTTTAATCAAATTTAGTGCATTTGGTAGTCAATTCAGAAAATGAATTAAGAAAGGGATTTAAAAAAAAACATGGCTAATATTTACTCCATTTCAATTGTAAGGTCTAGTTGAGTGCATTGCATTGTGGGATACAGTATGCCAGTTATAATGCACATTTTAGTATGTAGTAGGACATCCAAATACTCTATGCTTTATGCACTGTGTGGATACTGTAATGTATCGTAACAGCAGAACGCAAGTATGGTATTCTAAACCTCGTCTGTTCCTCCTCTCTCATCAGGTGGCCTACATGCGGATGTGATGAACTGAGCTCCAGAGCACACACACAGCGGACCAGTTTATCAGCGCAGTGTCATGCTCTTATAGCCTGGAAATGCTAAATATTAAAGATTTTTTTTAAATAAAAAGCTTTGAAGTTGTGTTTTGTTCTACAGTCTAATGATCTGCATATGAGAAGGAAGTGGCCTGTGTATTTTGTGGGCGTCGTAAATACCCATCATGTTTCATTACAAGGACATTGAACATCATTCCATGCACTCTTAAAACATGTTACCGGTACTTTGACTCACTGTCTATCTTAGGAATGGTGTCAGAGTTCTTGAGTGTGCGGTGCAGCGAGTGACTGGAAACACTGCGTTCCCAGACGTGACCGAGTAAATGTATTCATAGAGCATCCTGAATAAGCTTCACCGTGCTTAATAACGCATCATGATGCCAATGTCTGATGACAGGTGGGAACACACTTTTCCTTAAAAACGCGTTGCTTTGAGTGGAATGCATATGACATACCTTTATCTCGCATCTGCATAGCAACACCCTAGAAACCACTCAGAATGCTTAGCAACCACATAGCAACACCCTGTCACTGTGGCAGTGAGTTTTGTACTGGCAAACACCACTCACATTTTTCTACAGAAAATGTCATTTATTGACGATTTTTAAAGCAGTCTGAAGAAGTTTAGGTCCTGATCTGAATGCTCACGCTCTGAAATTCACAAACCTTCATGTTGCTCTCACTGAGAGGTACAAATAGACAATATGCAGGTTAATAATCTAAAAAATGGTTTTGACACAGGCCATAAAAACAACCATAATATATGCGGACAAGGTTAATCTGACCACAATTTTAGGATTATGTAAATTGTGCAATTTGGTCTATAAAAGGAACGTTGAACAGGATCAACTTTAACCGTTGGCTTGAAAAAGGCAAGTTTACAATAGTTTGAAGATTTGAAGAGTAAAGCACACTACAGGAGAACCGCCTGAAGAACTGTGATGAGTTTGGCATACGCACTAAAGTTTGGGGTTTCATTTTTTCGTTTATTAAATTAATGCTATTATTTTGTAATTAATACTACTTATTTAGTAAGAACACCTTAAATTAATTAAAGGTGACAGTAAAAAGTTTTAATTTTTACAAAATATTTCTGTTTCAAATGCTGTTCTTTTCAACTTTCTATTCATCAAAAAATCATGAAAAAATGTATCAATATATCCACAAAGATCTGAAGCAGTACAACTGTTTTCAACATTAATAATGATAAATTATTCTTGAGCATCAAATCATCATATTAGAATGATGCTGAATAAATATCTAATACCAAATGTGTACAAATTCTTTAATCAAGATGCATTTAAGTAAAATGAAATTTTACACTGGAAACAAGACATGAGTAAGAGAAGCATTTTTTTGCTGTTCATACACATTCATATAAAATAGCTTACTTATGCACTGCAAAATAAGTTTAAAAACAGCATTATTTGCTGATTGATGGGTGAATATTTATAGACCATAATTTCCCTCTGATTATCTGAGCACCATCATCTCAGTATAAGAGGAGGCGCAGGTTGTTGTGTGTCATGGGAATGTTGTTCCAGGGCCAATAAAAGACGATGCAGGAATGTGTCCTGCTCGGGTAAATCGTGCTGTGTGAGGTTAGTAGTGTAGTATAGTGGAGGTGATGTTTTGCATAGAGCTGGTGTGGGCACTGAAGGGGTGAATGAGATAATGAAGCACATGTCCTAATGAGCGTCACAGGGCTCTTCTCAAACCTAGGAATAGCAATACTTCACTAATTGCAGGAAAAATGGCACAATCTGATCTTTGACATTTTATTAGTACCGTTAGCGTACTATAAACTGTGAATCCTATGAATTCTATGAATAGGTTCTATGAATATGCAGATGAGCCCCGCCTCCACTCATTCACTCAGCTCAGAGATCCACTGGTTGACGATCACACGTTGATCTGATTGGTTACAAGGTAGTTTGTGACGTCAGAAACACCAGCGATTTCAAAGCGTGTTTTTGAGACTGTCTTTGGTTCACTGCAGTTTTAAGGAGAAAATACTCAGCAATGGTGTCGACTTATGAATGTACACATGGTTTGTCTTAAAGCATATTAAAAACGCCATATAGACATATAAACAACATTAAAAGCTTGATTTTCATCACAGGGGGACTTTAAGTGAATTTTTTTTGCATTATATTAGCGTCAGGTGTTACCATGGTAGAGTTTTGTATTTGTGTGCACGTCACTGTGTGCACCATTTATATATTAGTGTTCAGCTTATGGAAAGCTAATTGTGATAAACTATGAATCATCATGTGTCTTTAACCACCTGTATTATTATAGTGGTTATCAGTATATTACACATGTACAAAACAGAAGTTATTACTTTAGATAAAATGTGAATATTCCATCAGCAGGGTTGCCAACTCTCACGCATCTGGCGTGACAGTCACGCATTCAGCCTCAATCTCACGCTCTCACGCTTAACAAAGAAATCTCACGCTAAATTAGACATTTTTCTGTGCTGTATTTTTTTTTCACTCGTGTGCACTAAATTTCAGAATTACTATAAACAATTCAGGCTCTTAACTACTGGATGGACCACTATTTATGGCGCAAATTAGTTAAAATCTCCCGGAATCTAGAGCGAGCACGCATGCGAGACAGAGACTAAACCGTAGCGCACGCACGGCGTACGGCAGCGTTGAGCATTGTAGCCAATCACTGACATGTCTGTTGAACGCATTGGCCAATCAGAGGCGTTTAAATGAGTCGCTGTCCTGAAGATGTGTTTTGCGCGAGCTCACCGAGTTCTACACTTTCGCAAACCTGTCATTATTATTGCCTATAAACTTAAGATGCAAATAAAAGATTCACTGCAATGTATTTGATATTCTTGATGCTGTTCTGATGCGCTCCATTACGCATCGCTCTGTTTGGTGTTAGGATGACTAAAAGTTCAGCGGTCTAGCTCTTCAATGTCAGAATGATTAAATAAGTGAACGAATGCCTGGCAAAATGTAAGTGGAAAACATTTAATATTTGACTGTTTTACAATAGAAATGTTCAACTACCGACAGTATCCGGTAACGCGAATTACTCAACTTTTTTTATTTATTTACAAAATTTAGCCTTTTTGAATTGAAAATATGCTATAATTTCTTTGATTAATTTAGAGAGAATGCATGCATAATTAAAAATAAAATATTATTTGCAAATAGTTACAATTATTTCACTAATACAATACGCTTTTTTTTCTTTATTCCCTTAAATCGCTTTTATAATTAATTCCTTTAAATAAAAATACCCCAAAAAATTTTGGGTTGGAATAACCCAAAATTATGGGTTTTGGTTCTGTTCTGTCTGTGCGCACCAATCTTGCACTTCTATCTACTCCTCAACCAGACCACCTAGAGACTTCGGGTTTTCGGCATTATGTTAAGGAAGGTCTAATCTCGGGAACGCACAAAAAAAAAAAAAAAAAAAAAAGAGAAAATTGCGCTAAAACACTCACCGAGTTTTTATTACTTGTTTTAATTTAAGTTCAATCCATAAAACTTAAAACGTTGCTGCCATGTTTTTCTAAATTTCACAGGTTTATTTTCTACCCTTCCAGAGTTTCTTCTATGACACACGATGATGTATATTTTTCCAGAATGTCTGAACTGCTTCTTTTTTTTTTTTCCATCTAAAGACCAACAGATGCATATATTTACACCAGGCTCCAAAAATGACAAAATCAGCATGAAGCTAACACAAAAATAGGAAAATAACCTTTCCTACAAGTGCCCTATATTCCAGGTGTAGTTCATCGTTCAAACATTTTCCCCTCTAATGTACAGCATGAAGGTCTCTTTTTAACTGAAGAATGGCACAAAGATCCTCAAACTTATTTATAGTCCTGTTTGCATTATGTTTGGTTGACCACTGCCACCTCTGCTTTTCCCTGCGCTGTGATAATGCCCTGCACCGCTTCACTCAGAGCCTAATTCAGAGGAAACAGAATTTGCCAGCAGGCTGAACTCCATCAAGAACTCCATCAGTCACAGGGGTGTTCAGTTCCACTGAGGAATAGAGTTAGGGCAGCAAACTCACTGCACTGTTTCTCTGACAGCACTTGTGTATTTGACAAATAACAGCCTAGAGACAAAGATAGTGCTTCCAACAGACGCCTGCAAAATGCTTTGGGAACTAGTTTGCAATTTGTGTTATTTTATATATACTGTTTTTTTGTTTGTTTGTTTTTTGCACTACCAGAAAAAACTTTGGACACACCTACTGGTTATTTAGTATGAATATTGTCTGCATGTCTAAACAATAGCCATCATTTGGTGTGAATATGTTCTATGTCTGAGGTACAGAGATTATGTGGTGACCAAAAATATTAAATATTTCTTCTTGGTCTAGATTCCATCATCACTCATCAACCAGCCTCAGATTCTTTAAAAACTTTTGTAAATGTTAATGTTGCTATAATCCACAGATTCCTGAATATACTGCATCTACAGCAGGTTTGTTTGCTCCTGAAACACGTTTCCACCAGTTTTCTCATGCATCCACCACATATGTTACACTTCTGACAAAGTTTGTCTTTTTAATGTGTAAAACCATTTTTTTCCCCGAGGAAAATCCGACAGCCAGTGTGAACACAGCACACAAGATCTCCGAAGACACAGTGCATCTGTTCTTTTTCTCTCTCTAAGAGGCTGGATGTAGAAGTGTAAAACCTTTATCTCCTGTATTAACCCTGGAAAGCCTAACATATGGTATAATAGTCAGAAAAGAAAACAAAAGAAAACATAAAAAAAAAAAAAAATTGATATATCAGGCTTTTATGGCTCATATAATCTGATATAGTGAGAATATGGAGCTCATAAAGAGGAAAAACACATGCGTTCTTACAAAAAGTAAGATGAGATCTTTGTAAAGTAGTTTATACTGCCATAAAGATCTCATCTTACTTTTTGTGTATATATATATATATATATATATATATATAAGATACTTTTGTATATATATATATCAGTATCTTCACCAAATGTCATATTTTTACTCAGTTTGAGCCTCTGAATAAAACGCATGTGTTTTTCCTCTTTATGAGCTCCATATTCTCACTATATCAGATTATATGAGCCATAAAAGCCTGATATATCAAAAATTATTTTTATTTTTTTATCTAAAGGTTAAATAAACTGTTCCATTTCCAAAAATGTGTTTTCTTTTCTGACTACAGAGCTTTGATGATAAAACTAAGCATGTAAATATCATCTCCCAATAATATGTCTTAGTAAGATGATATTTACATGCTTAGTTTTATCATCAAAGCTCTGTAGTTTCAAAGATATAATGCAATGCAATAAAATGATGATTGAGAGATGAACAAATAAACTTTCCTCAAAAGCCTGATGATCATATTTGATACTGTGGAAGATTTTCCCCTACGCACCTGACTGAAGTTTACCTGCAATATTATTCTCAGGGGACTTCTCCTCTGACCGTGTTGGATGACGTCTAAGTGTAGCTACTCTGCCCGCATATAATGCCTAACAATTATAGTTACCTGACCGTATCTAACCCCACCTAAGAGTCTCACACTGAGTCAAACAACGTCTTGTTCCTTTTTGAACACTCTCACTTGGGAATAAGGTCTAGTGTTTAACTAACTACACAGACTCCAGACAATGCCTTCGAATATGCTTTAATCCCAGTTTCAGAGAGAATCCCACCAGCAAAAAGAATAAAACAGCTTTTATATAATAGGAGCATGGCATGGCATGACATGATATATTACATAATTTTTCTACAATATGATTGGTTCTTCATATGTATAATCCAGCACACCCTTCTGTTACTAGGTAGAAGCTTTACTTTGTTACTCAAAGTCATGAGTTTATATATTTAGACATTTATATCTTACCGACCCCAAAACTTCTGAATGGTATTTTGTGAGGGTTATGCTTTATTTTGATGGTCCATTTTAGACATTATACTATCTATAAGTAACTTTGCAACTACATGTCAACTAACTCTCATTAGAGTATTAGTAGACTGTCTGCTCAATATCTGCTAACATTTTATTCTGATGCTCCCCAAAAGATATTCAACTGACTATAAGTAACTTTGCAACTAACTTGAACCCTAACAGTTTACTAATACTCTAATGAGACTTATTTGACATGCAGTTGCAAAGTTACTTATAGTTAGTTGAACATCTAAAGTGGACCATTGAAATAAAGTGTAAGCTATTTGAAAACATTTTGAATGTCCCTGGGTTTCTATCTAACTTTTAGAGTGTGTTCACACTGGGCATGTTTGGTTCGATTAAAACGAACTCTGGTGCGATTGCTCTGTTAGTGCAGTTCATGTGAAGAAGTGTGAACGCTGCCATCTAAACCTTGGAGCCACCAAACAAGCGGACCGAGACGCTGAAAAGATGGTCTCGGTCTGGTGCGGTTCGACTGAAATATGAACACAATACGGACCAAAGACATGTAAAAGAACCAAAAACGAACCATGTCACAAGATGTGATCCTGAAAAGGACAGAATGCTCAAACATCTGTTTTTTCTCATCGTGGTCTCGATGTTGCCCGTCAGAGTTCAGTACAGGTATCAGAACCGCGTCTCCTCACAGCAGATCTTGGTGTGTGTGACGGAGGGATTCCTGACGCTGTTTTGACTCCTTTACACACTTTATAAGCTCTCCACTAGTTCTTAGCTGGTCAAAATACCATCAAATGTAGCAACACACATACAGCGAACGCATTTATCCCAGAACACAGTATTGTTTTGGATGTTCGGTAAGTTCTGTTGTGAAACATACGTAATAAATACGTAGTAAAAGCCGACCAATCAGGTTGTGAATGTATCCCTATGTCTTTAGGTAGGATATCTTTAGCTTTGGTGTTAAAATGCCAATATGAAGATTAAGCGGACCATGACTAAATGTTTTTTTTTTTTGGTCCACAAGCGAACCCAGCAAACCGAACTACAAGTGTGAACACACCCTTTAAACAAGCTTTGTTTGGTCTGTCTGTGATGCTTTAACCTGCTGTCTAGGAAGGCAGCTCACTAGGTGTTCCTGTTTGTGCTTCTGTCAATGTCACTTTTATTTGTATAGTACTATTAAAACAACACGTTGACCAATGTGCTTTACATCATCTCAGTAAGATAGACAAAATAGTACAATAGTAATAGAATACAAATAATAAAAATTATCATCAAAAGGATGCCATGGCAAACAAATGTGTCTTAAGTTGTACTTTAAAGACATGTACAGAGTCAGCATTCCTAATATGTACTGATAAGTTATTCCAACGTCTTGGCGCTACTACCCCAAATGCACGATCCCCTTTCTGGCTTAAAGGAGCTGTATGTAAGAAATGTATTTCAATTAATCATAAATTGGCCCTGATATGTCACTATACATTAAGAAATCATGTTCATTTCAAATACTTATATCACTGACAACAGTAGTCCGGCCAGGATATTGTCATTTAAAAAGTGAAGCTGCAGCCCTCAACTGATGTTGATGTTGTCATGTTGTGTTTTGGCCTGATGCTCCACCCTCCACCTATCTACCAATCACGAAGTCAGTAGTGTTTCGGCATCCGGGTTGCCAGCTCTGCTCTAGTTACCACAGCTACGTAGCAGCCTACGTTCCTGCTGGATCCTGCAGCCTATCTGGCAACCTCGAGTCAGGGGGGAGGGGGAGGGGATACACCGCTCTACAGTCATTTGAAAGTGATTGCAGTACCAGTTTTGGCCACAATCTTACATACAGCTCCTTTAACTTGGTCCTTAGGAATTTTCAGCAAATTCTGAGTTGATGATCTCAAAGGTCTTCCTGTCTGATTAACAGATCTGATAAATAAGTCAGTGCAAGGCCATGAAGAGATTTATACACCAATAAAAGAAGTTTAAAATCAATCCTATATTGCACAGGGAGCCAATGTAAAGAGACCAAGGACGGAGTGATGTGTTCACGTTTTTTAATATTCGTTAATAATCTCGCTGCAGCGTATTGAACCTTTTGCAGCCGTAGAATAGATGCTTGACTAATACCCTTATATAAAGAATTACAATAATCAAGTCTTGATGATATAAGAGCATTGCAATTTCAAGTCTCTTATACATCAGACATGATTTATCTGTGCACTCAACTTCAGGGAGCTTTCAATATAAACACCCAAGTTTTTAACACGTTCTTTAACATATAATGACAGTGGGCCGAAATTTAACTCTGCTGCGCCCCTGGTTCCTCTGGAGTCGGGAATGTTCTCCAGTGAAGATAGCTCAGATTTAGTCTTCTTAGATTGCACTTTCCAGCTGCATTGTCATCTTGTCCTGTTCATCAATCAGATCCTGTACGAAAGTCTCCAGCCCTTCTCTCTCATGATAGAGAAGTTTCTGGTTCTAAGTGTCGAGTCCCTCGTGTCTCATTAGGACTGCCAGCGCTGAACCTACAGAAAGGCCAAGCCTACGGGCAAAGTCTGCTAGCGAATACAACCTTGCTATGCAGCGGTTTGAGGAATTTTTTTCTTTAACAGATGTCATAATGAAACAAACCTGCAGTGCAAGCAGTGTGTCGCCATCGGGGGAGTCGCAGAAGCACATAGTGAGAACTTTACACTTACTTTTGCAAATAAATACGAATCAACTTTGCAGAACTTTTTGGCTCGGGTGCTTAATATTTTTTAATGAACTGTCTCTAAAAGGCCTTTCGGGTGTCTGCCATACATCCAGAGAAAACAGCTAACAAAGAAAATGAAAGAGCTGTCAAAGAAGAAACATCAAACGTTTAGCCCTGAAGTAGTGTAAAAAGAGTCCTGCAGAAAGAGTGATTAGTACATTACGGGTTATATTAGAAGAGTCCTTCAAACTGAGCTCTGAACAGAATCTGAGTTCGACCCCATTCGCTATCATTAGAATTAGTCCTTAGGCAAACTGCATTTGAAAGTAATCATTTCTACACACTACCTCTGAAGGACAGAGCAGTGAGCAGCACATACTGTCTCATATAAAGAGTTTATTTTGCATTGAAATGCAACCTTGATAATGTGGCAGTAAAATTCATGTTTATAGCTGTTAAGATTGTTGTAGCAAATAAAACATTCCTGTCCAATAGTGTCCTTAATTCAAACGAATTTCCACCTGCAGACCCACAGTCTCTGTGTGAATTTTATTAAAAAAAAGAAAACAAATAAACTTGATTAAAAAGAATATGAGAGCAAGAGAGGGCTTTAAAATCATGTAAGATCTTAAAGAGTTAGCTAAGCTTTTAAAATGATTCCTGAGGACATAACTCAGGATCAAAATATATAATACATAATATTCAGATTAATTCATTCAAATTATTGTATTGAATTAATCACATACATTCTAAAAAATCATATAGATAGAGACTGAAGACAAATAATTTCATGTATTGAATATACACTTAACAAAATTATAAACGCAACACTTTTGTTCTGAAAACCAGTTAGTATCTGGTGTGACCACCATTTGCCTCACGCAGTGCAACACACCTCCTTCACATAGAGTTGATCAGGTTGTTGATTGTGGCCTGTGGAATGTTGGTCCACTCCTCTTCAATGGCTGTGCGAAGTTGCTGGATATTGGCAGGACCTGGAACACACTGTCGTATACGCCGATCCAGAGCATCCCAAACATGCTCAATGACATGTCCGGTGAGTATGATGGCCATGCAAGAACTGGGATGTTTTCAGCTTCCAGGAATTGTGTACAGATACTTGTAACATGGGGCCGTGCATTATCATACTGCAACATGAGGTGATGGTCGTGGATGAATGGCACAACAATGGGCCTCAGGATCTCGTCACAATATCAAAATGCATCAATAAAATGCACCCGTGTTCGTTGTCCATAACATAAGCCTGTCCATACCATAACCCCACCGCCACCATGGGCCACTCGATCCACAACGTTGACATCAGCAAACCGCTCACCCACACGATGCCATACACACTGTCTGCCATCTGCCCTGTACAGTGAAAACCGGGATTCAAAGTGCCAGATGCCATTGAATGTGAGCATTTGCCCACTCAAGTCGGTTACGACGACGAACTGCAGTCAGGTCGCAACCCCGATGAGGACGACGAGCATGCAGATGAGCTTCCCTGAGACGGTTTCTAGTCGGTTTAAGTGCAGAAATTCTTTGGTTATGCAAACCGATTGTTGCAGCAGCTGTCCGGGTGGCTGGTCTCAGACGATCTTGGAGGTGAAGATGCTGGATGTGGAGGTCCTGGGCTGGTGTGGTTACACGTGGTCTGTGGTTGTGAGGCCGGTTGGATGTACTACCAAATTCTCTGAAACGCCTTTGGAGACGGCTTATGGTAGAGAAATTAGCATTCAATTTACGGGCAACAGCTCTGGTGGACATTCCTGCAGTCAGCATGCCAATTGCACGCTCCCTCAAAACGTGCAACATCTGTGGCATTGTGCTGTGTGATAAAACTGCACATTTTAGAGTGGCCTTTTATTGTGGCCAGCCTAAGGCACACCTGTGTAATAATCATGCTGTCTAATCAGCATCTTGATATGCCACACCTGTGAGGTGGATGGATTATCTCGGCAAAGGAGAAGTGCTCACTAACACAGATTTAGACAGATTTATGAACAATAGTTGAGAGAAATAGACCTTTTGTGTACAGAAAAAGTCTTAGATCTTTGAGTTCAGCTCATGAAAAATGGGGGCAAAAACAAAAGTGTTGCGTTTATAATTTTGTTCAGTGTACATATCCATTGCATTTAAAAGTCAATAAATCATATGTACAGTCTTAATATTCACTGAAAACAGTCACAGGCCTATAGTTCATTTTGCAATCAAACTGATCTGACCAATGTTTTAGCAATTTTTAGTCGATTTCCAGCCTCATTTACATTTGATGAATTCTGCAATGAACATTTACATTTGGAGAATCAGAGAGTCAGAGTGGGAGAGCTAAGCGGTTAATGGCTTTACTGACTCAAAATCAATTTCAGTCCCTTTTCAAAATACATGAAGTCATTCAAAGATTTGGGGTCAGTAAGATAAAAAAAAGAAAGAAATGAATACATTTATTCAACAAGTACTAAATCAAAAGTGGCAGTTAAGACATTTATAATGTTACAAAATATTTAAATTTCAAATAAATGCTTCTCTTCTGAACTTTCTATTCATCAAAGAATCCTGAAAAAATGTATCATGGTTTCCACAAAAATGAAGCAGCACAACTGTTTTCAAAATTGATAATAATAAGAAATGTTTCTTGAGCATCAAATCAGCATATTAGAATGATTTCTGAAGGATCATGTGACACTGAAGACTGGAGTAATGATGCTGAAAATTCAGCTTTGATTACAGGAATACATTACATTTTACAATATATTGTTACACATCATTGCAGCATAGGCCCCGCCCACTGGCGTCAAGTCGTTTAACTGCTGACATTTGCCTACAGCAGATGCGAGCATCGCGTCGTATGTCAAAAGCAAACACAACCCATTATAATTACTGATGCTGTCTACACTGGATACAGTATGCACATGCCCGTTTATTTTACTCCACATGCTTGAGTCTGCCAGCAAGAGGACAAATGGAAGAATAAATAGGAGCGTAAAGGAACGTATTGTTTTCAAAACACTTACTCTCATGCAATAGCGAGTGAGCGTTGATACTGTTTATTATGCAATGGCATAAGCCAATCATAACAGTGGGCGTTTATTGAGTGATGAATGTTGAATGTTGAAGGCTGAATGTTTTTTTTCACACACATATATATATACATGTGCAAAAAACATATTAATGTTATAAGTGAACCTCAATGAACATATTAATAACATCATAAAAAAAAAAATCCATGCCATGACCACTTTAATGTGTTTAATTGACATCCCTAGTAAATAACTTTCTTGAAATGTACTCTTATGAATTAATGTAGTCTTTTCCATAAATGTAGTATATACACTATAGTGCATCTTAATTTCCAAAAAGATCTTGCTCTCTTCAAAACTCAAGGGCTCTATAGAATTGCAGTTTTGACCTCCACCGAGGGAAGTCGTAATGATAGATGGACAGTAAGGCAGGAGCCAATCCGTTTGCCACCACGCGGCCAAGATAAATAGCCCAATTTAAAGCAGTCAAGTGCTCCTGCCTTGTGGCTTTCTGCCCATTCCAAGACCACTGCAGACAAGAAATGAGAGTAATAACACAATCAAACACCATCTCTTAAGACTCTCAAACACATTATATCTCAATGATCCATTCAAACAACCTTGAGCAAAACACACTTGAACAGCTTGCAAAGCCAGCAAATGCAGTAAACATACATTTTAATTTCCGCAGTTTCTTATGCTACAAATCATTAAATGAATGGCACTCATGACAACAATGTCTTTCAGTTGTTTGAGGTTATTAAAAATTTTCTCTAGCAGAAAATAAAAGATACAAATAAATGTTGAGCCTTTTTATTGCTTCGAAACACGAACATCACGAACACAGCGTTTCACTTGCAGATCTGTAATTCAGTAAATGAGAGAAATGGTTAAGGGCCCGAATGCTTTCTGCGAGCAGCTGTGTGTGATTTAATATCTTCAGAAAAATGAGTGCATCCTCATAGTTCACCACTGAATTATCTCTATTGTCCCTCCTCTTTCTCTTATAGAAATAAATGAGTGTTGTTTTGTGTGTAGAACACAGAGCCTGAGGACACAGCAGCAATATCTCACTCATTTGATTATTTCATGAGAGCTCTGCATGAAATCAAATAAGACCGAGCGGATGTGGCCGTGGGGTCGTATTCTCCCAATGTTTATGCATTTGTGCCTGTATGGGTTCTGTGGCCAACAAATTTAAAGTCATGAATGAATGAACACTGAAAGTGTTGTCTTTGCTTCTCTTCGGCTTCACTATGGTCACTCACAGTCCGAGGTTTTACTGAGAGATTCTGCTTTTCTCAGACTGTGTATTTTCAAATTTTTTGATCAGAGAAAGAAAAAATGAAGAAACACCTGAAATGTTTCTTACCATGAACCATGAAATCAAAATCGTCAATTCTTCATAATTATTTATTTATTATAAATGATTTATCAGTGCATCATTATTTTTTTATAGGCTAATTCATATACACTGGTAATCTTTAATCAAACACGTTATCCTCCCCTCAAACGATATTTGTTCTCTTCATGACGTGTGTCTCGGAGAGTGGGACTAAACATCCTCCACAACTCACTGCAAACTGGCATTCAGATCTGCCTTTATTTAGTTAGCAAAGCCCCACTTCCTACAATCCAATCAAATCCAGAGGACAAAATCTGGTCCCGCCCTACATTTTTTCTCATTTCAGAAGCCGTTTTACTCGAATTTACATCACGACAGAGAAGAAAAGACTATTGCAACTTCCGTTTCATACCTTTTAATAAATTAGCTGTTTATAATTATTAGTGTTACATATACACTTACTACATCACTGCATTAATAACAGATTTAATGTCAATGCAGTTGCCACAACCAGTGTTATTTTAGTATTATTGAGATACTATTATAGTGTTCATTAATATTTTTAATTATATTTTTGGTTTTCATTTTAATTTTTGGTAATTTTGTTGTGTTTTTGTCAATTCTATTAGTCAAGTTTTCTTGTCAGGAGTGCATTCAGTTGTTGAATGTTGATCAGTTAACATGTAATCTCATTTAACACACCAGATGTGGCTTTCTCCACTCTCCATTCTTCTGTAATTTATGGCTGCTTCTGTAACTCTCACTTTTCTCTCTCTTCCTTTCTGCCGCATTCCCTAATTAGACCATTCACCTGCCACATTTGCCAACGGAAGGTTTTGTTTCTCTCGTCTTTGTGTAAAATGGTCCGTATCCATTTAACACAGTGAACTGCTGAAGGTATAGAGCAAATCCGCACAATGGAGAATAGTGGAGATGAATGAACAGGGATGACAGGCCACATTTAAAACAATCAGGGCTGCGTTTCTCAAAAGCATTGTGAGCTAAGTTGATCATAGAGAACATTGGTGGCAATAGTCTTCAAGATCAACTTGGGCTCACAAAACTTTTGGGAAACACAGCCAAGTTTTTTTTCCCCTTCACATCTAAAGATATTTGAATTGTAATGATTCCGGTTCTTTAACGATTCCATGATTAATTTAGTGCTTTTAAGAAATCAGTATTTGAAGAAAAATAAAGAAATAAAATAAATGTATTTTCATTGCTAAATGATGCATAATTTCAAAAATAATTTTAAATATTTCTTGAAAAAGGTTAGTTTACACAAACAGAATTTTCGGTCTATTTAGAGGTGGCATACAGTAGTGGCCAAAAAGGGATGTCCGCAGGGTGTATTTGTTTTTAATAATAGCCATACAAATTTGATGAAACCATCAAAGTATGAGGAGAATGTTTTACATATTTTTTAATATTTTAAAAATAAGGGAAGAACAAAACGCTTAACTTGGCTAAAGTATTTATCTAACAATTTTACCTAGAGGTTTTATTTTACATGCAACAACAACAAAAAAAATGCATAGAAAAAAACAAAAAGCTCAAGAAAAAATTTACTGCAACATGATCAGTTGTTTAATATTCCATTGTTTATGCAACTGTTCATAATTGCATTTTTCATTGCGTGAAATCTGAGACCTTTGAAAGAGGAGAAGACTATCAGTGAATAATGACTTAAATTTGGGTCTGTTCTTCACTCATGACTTCAGAAGATTTGGAAATGCTGCAAGATTCGTATGGATTTATGCTTTTATTGGGTTTTCTTGTCCTTTTTGGACAAAAAAAAAAATTAACTCATGTATTTAAATTTGAGTCAAATCACTCACTATAAGTAAACATATCAATAAGCTCTTATCAGAAATGCCCCCCACTCAGAAAGCCAGCGTAACCAGAGAACAAGTAATTGGCTCTATCAGCGGCATGATGAAGGTAAGTGTTACAGTTGAGCGCCACACATCTGCTATCTAGACTGCTCACTCAGGTTTCACGGCACTTTAGCAATATTGCATTTCCTGTTACATGCCAACATGTACTGTTTAATTATAGCAAGCTTCGGATGGGCCTGTCTCTGTTATCACAAATTACATTGGCCGTGTATAAACTTTAATGGAGTCATATACGTCTGTATTTCTCATTTAATTTTTTTTCCCCTAAAGTTTTTGTGCCAGTCATTACTAAGACTTGTACGACTATTTCCACCCTCTCTGAATTTTCCATTGAATGTTTTTTTTTTTTTTGCCTGCTAATTAAAATGTATTATACATTATAATCCCGATGTTTATCTGTGCTCTGCAAATTTTACAGTCAAAAGCTTCTCCTAAAATAAAGCAGTTTCCAAATTGTTGGGACAATCTGTTGTTTATGGATCACAACTTGTGAATATATCTTACTTGAAGTTTTATGTTCACTGCCCCTTAGGAAAATTAACCATGTTTTTGAGATTGATTACTGTTTGTATAACCATAGTTCTCTTACGAGAGTTCTCTCGTACTGCGTTCGTAGAACGCTGCGGGAAAAGTCTCTTTTCACGAAATACTGAAGCAAAATTATCCTTAATTTTCATATTTGTAAAACGCATTGCGGCAGTGCACAGCCATGGCGAGACGGCTCGCTCACTCATTGGCTGTTCTGCGGCAACTGCATGAGCCTATCGAGCGAGGGCTGATGCAACATCAGACCAATGAGAGTGCTTCGCGCGCTCCTCGTCACATCCCGCCGAAACGGGTGTGGCCATCCCCTATAAAAGGAGCTCGAGTAGGCTGATTCAACTGATTTTCATCTCTTCAGCGAAGCTCACGCATCGCTGGATCACGGAGAAGCAAGCGTCGTCGAGGCAAGCTTTTCAGCGGGACGAGCCCTTGAAGCCGCTGGCCTTCGCCGCCTTCTACTGCCGTACCTGCTGCGCTTTCCGGCGCTTCATATCCTTTATCTGCTCTGTTCTGTGTGTGTGTGTGCAGTGTTCCCCGAACACTCACCCCTAAAAGAGCCGCGTCTTTTTCAAGATGCCATCCTGTGGCTCGTGCCGAGCCCCGCTCACCGAGGGAGACCGCCACGTTATTTGCGTCTCCTGTCTGGGCGAAGATCACGCAGCGCTCGCGCTCGCTGACGGCGGCTGCCCTCACTGCGAGCTTTTGCCCATGGCGACTCTGCGGACTCGCCTGGCGCAGTTCTCCGAGCCTGCGCCCCCCGCCGCGGTGCCGCGCCGTAAGAAGCGCCGCTCGCAGCGGGCCCCGGAACCCGCCTCTTCCCGACTAAGCTCGCCGGCTCGCCCGCCAGCTTCGCCGGCTTCCCCCGATGCACTTCCTGATGCTCAGCGCCCGCAGTCTGCCGCCGCTTCATCTGAGGAAGTTGTTTCTGAAGTCGAGTCGGTCGAAAAGGATTCCTGCTCTCTGCTAGCTTCAGGCAGTGAGGACTGGGCGAGCTCTGCGGATCTCACGCCTCCTGCCCGAAAGCCGTCGGCTAGAGCTAGCATCGAGAGGGAGCTCATGCGAGTACTCGCGTTGGCCGCGGCGAGCCTCGGCCTCGAGTGGTCTGCACCGGAACTCCCCTCGCGCACCCGGCTTGATGGTAGCTTCCTCCCTGGTGAGCGCACTTCTCCTGTGTCTAAGCCCGCTCCGTTTCTTCCTGAGCTTCATGAAGAAGTGGCGAAGGCCTGGAACGCTCCCTTTTCTGCACGAACTCGTTCGTCTGTATCCCCAGCATTTTCCTCCCTGGATAATGCTCAGGACCGAGGCTACCTCACTCTGCCGCCGGTGGAACAGGCGATAGCAGCCCACCTTTGCCCGCCCTCTGCTGGACGGCGGACTAAGCCAGCGCTGCCGTCAAAAGCCTGCCGCATGACGTCGTCGATGCTCGCGCGGATCTTCTCCGCCGCTGGGCAGGCGGCATCGGCTCTGCACACCATGGCCACGCTTCAGGTTTTTCAAGGCGATCTCCTCCGCAAACTGGACGAGATAGGACCTGAAGCTATCTGCATCGCGGACCTGAGAAGCGCGTCGGATCTTTCCCTCCGCGCTACCAAGGCTGCAGCACAAGCCATGGGACGCTGTATGGCTTCCGCTACCGTAGCCGAGAGGCATTTGTGGCTGACGCTCACGGAGATGGCTGATGCAGAGCGCAACGCGTTCCTCGACGCCCCGCTATCCTCCGCTGGCCTCTTTGGATCTTCTCTCTCCGAGCTCGTGGAGAGATTTTCCGAAGCCCAGAAAGCGTCACAGGCGTTCAAGCACTTCCTGCCGAAGCGCCCCAGTTCTGCAGCGGGCCGTGAGAAACAGGCCCCTCGGAGCTCACAGCCTCAGCCCCCGCCTTCGGCCGCCCCCTCACAGCGACAGCAGCGCAGCTCACGCCCTCGCTCTCGCTCTACTAGCCGCCGCCCCACTCACCGCGGGCCGCGACCAAGGGTTGTGTTGAAGCCGGAAGCCCCAAAGAAATCCTAGCACGCCTAGGAAAGCGCAGGTGTGTAAGCCCCGTTGCGACCGGGCCCTCACCAAAGCGCACCGCTGTTTCAGTCCCAGGAATTGCGACTGCTTCAGCGTTCTCAGCAGAGCACAAGCCCGCACAGCTGCCCGCTTTCCTGCACACAAAAGCCGTTTTTACGGCTACCCAGATAAATCCCGAAAAGAGTGTATTTTCTGGTGTCCCGGCCATGGCCGATGGTGCTATAAATGTAGTGTTGATGCCCACTTCTCTGTGCCCATCCCTACACACAAGCACAGCCCTGCACACAGGGCCCGTACTCATAAGATCGACGCAGTTCGATCGCGCCCCAAACATAGTCAAAGTGCCCACTTCCCAGTGCCCACAAACGCTATGTCTGGCAAGCCACAGGCTCCCTGTAAAAACGGGACCTGTGCGCGCCCGCTCTGTTCAAGCAGACAGCGCGGCCAAAGCAGTAAACGTGCCCGGTCCCCGCCCACGTTCACTTGTAGGCTGCATGAGTCCCATGAGACCTCCTCAGACCTCCCTCGCTCAGATAAGCACTGTAGCGCGGTCGAGGATGAGCGTTTTGCCCGCTGTATTACGCGCGCTCCCCGCCTCAAATGTCTCAGGCGTAACGCCTATGCTAGCGCCCCCCGAAGCGCCGCCGTCGCACAGCGAACAGAGCGCGCTTCGCATCCAACCCCTAGCCGGCCATGCAGACGCATGGGCCGCGCTTCCAGGGGTTTCGGACTGGGTGCTAGACATTATAAAGAGAGGCTTCTCGCTACAGTTTTGTCGACGCCCTCCACGCTTCACAGCGCGCGTCGAAACTACGGTGAATTCAGAAGTAGCACACCTACTTCGCGCCGAAATATCAAAACTGTTGAGCAAAGGGGCGATACAACATGTATCCCAAGCTCAAAGCGAAGGGGGGCTATACAGCAGATACTTCCTAGTCCCCAAAAAGGACGGTGGTATCAGACCCATACTAGATCTAAGACGACTAAACAGAGCTTTAGTGAAACGCAGTTTCAAAATGCTCACGACCAGCAAAATCCTCGCGCACATTCGCCGAGAAGACTGGTTTATGTCGATAGATCTAAAGGACGCGTATTTCCAAATACAGATAGCGTCACGCCACAGGCGATTCTTGAGATTCGCCTTCGAGGGTCGGGCATACCAGTATACAGTCCTGCCATTCGGCTTGTCCCTGGCACCCCGTACATTTACGAAGTGCATGGACGCAGCGCTCGCTCCCCTCAGACTCAGGGGCATGCGAGTGCTGAACTATTTGGACGACTGGCTGATCATAGCTCAATCACGATCTCAGCTCGTGGAGCACAGAACCATGTTACTCGATCACCTCGAGAATCTTGGTATCACGATCAATTGGACGAAGAGCTCCCTGAACCCCAGCCAAACTATATCGTTTCTGGGCATCGTTCTGGACTCTCGTTCTATGACGGCGCAGCTGTCACAACAGCGCGCGCTGCGCATACAGCACGCAGCGAGGTCCTTCCGCTGCGGTGCGATTATCCCGCTCAAACGGTTTCAGAGGATGCTGGGCCTCATGGCCTCAGCATCATCAGTTCTCCAGCTGGGCCTGCTTCGCATGCGCCCTCTGCAGTTCTGGTTGAAAGCGCGAGTGCCACGCGGAGCGTGGGCACTCAGCCGATTGCGCCTCAAAGTCGATCAAGACTGCGCAGCAGCCCTGAGACCATGGGCGGCGGGCGATTGGTACCGTTCAGGTGTAAGCCTGGGGACTTCCTCGAGAGTGAAAGTGGTGTCTACGGACGCATCCACCTCGGGATGGGGAGCGCTGCTCGAGGGCAGGCCGTTCTTTGGCTTTTGGTCAGAACGAGAAAAGCTCCATCATATCAACTGCCTGGAAATGCTAGCAGTTCACAACGCGCTGACGCGCTTTTGTCCCCACATCATGGACCAACACGTCGTAGTCCGCTCGGACAACACGGCCGTGGTGTCCTACATAAATCGCCAGGGCGGTCTCGGATCCAGTTCCCTTTTCAGGCTGGCCGAGCGCCTCCTTATATGGGCTCAGCGCAACCTGCGCTCGCTCAGAGCGGTGCATGTGCCCGGGACACTCAACCTGGGTCCAGACAGGCTGTCCAGGAACAACGTTCTCACGGGCGAATGGTCTCTACACCCACAAACAGTCCGGCTGTTGTGGCAGAGATTCGGCAGGGCGGAGGTGGACCTATTCGCGTCCCCAGAAAACGCTCATTGCCCCGTGTTCTTTTCGAAGAACGACAGCGCACTGTCCCACAAGTGGCCGCACTGCCCGCTATACGCGTTTCCCCCAGTCTCCCTCCTACCTCAGGTGCTGGAGCGAGTCAGGGAAGTGAAATGCCCAGTACTGCTTATAGCACCGTTCTGGGACAACCAAGCCTGGTTTCCAGTCCTGATGCAGTTAGCAGACTCCGCTCCATGGCCAGTGCCATTGAGGAGAGATCTCCTCTCGCAGGCCAGGGGCTCGATTTGGCACCCACACCCAGAGCTGTGGTCCCTTCATGCGTGGACGCTCAACGGTTACCCGTTAGTCTCACGGATGGAGTGCTGAACACCATCACTCAGGCTAGAGCGCCTTCCACCAGGCGGCTTTATGCCTCGAAGTGGTCGGTTTTCTCCAGCTGGTGTACAACTCGGGGCCTGTCACCCCTCGATTGTGAGGTGACGGAGGTTCTCTCCTTCCTACAAGAGCTGTTGGACAAGGGCAGATCCCCTTCCACGCTCAAAGTCTATGTGGCGGCTATCGCAGCGTGCTCGACAGCAACGCCAGGCCAGTCACTGGGAAGGAACGATTTAGTCATCCGCTTCCTCAGGGGAGCTAGGAGGCTGAATCCCCCCAGACCTCCCTCAGTCCCGGTGTGGGACCTTTCTACGGTCTTGGCAGCCATGAAAGGTCCCCCCTTTGAGCCTATCCAATCTGTCAGCCTCAAACATCTGTCTTTCAAAACGGTGTTTTTGATGGCCCTCGCTTCGGTGAAGCGCATAGGCGATCTGCACGCGCTCTCTGTGAGTCCAACGTGCTTGGAGTTTGGGCCCAATGACTCCAAAGTCATACTCAAACCTAGGCACGGCTACGTGCCGAAATCCCTCAACACTCCGTTTAGGGCTCAGGTTATTTCCCTGTCTGCCCTGCCGGGATCAAACGAGGAAGGGGACTCGAGCTGTCTTTGCCCCGTTAGGGCTTTAAGAGCTTATGTGTCCCGCTCCGCTGCCTTCAGACAGACGGAGCAGCTCTTTGTCTCGTTCAGTGGACGTTCCAAGGGAACGGCTGTTTCGAAACAGAGCCTGTCCAGGTGGGTGGTTGACGCCATAACAATGGCTTATACTACCAAGGGCCTTCAGTGCCCGTTGGGCATTAGAGCGCATTCCACGAGAGGCGTGGTTGTCCCCCCCCCCTCCAGACTCTCCGAAGTCTACCGGGTGATTATGCACTGTATACCTGGACTAGCTTCCAGTGGTCGGTGTTTTCTCATCCCAGCACGCACGGCGTCTTACAAGTGGTTCCCGCAGCGTTCTACGAACGCAGTACGAGAGAACTCTCGTAAGAGAACGTACTCGGTTACTAACGTAACCTCGGTTCTCTCTAGAAGAGGGAACGAGTACTGCGTTCCCTGCCGTGCGCGCGGTTCGCTCTGGTTCGCTTCGGCGATGAAAACCAGTTGAATCAGCCTACTCGAGCTCCTTTTATAGGGGATGGCCACACCCGTTTCGGCGGGATGTGACGAGGAGCGCGCGAAGCACTCTCATTGGTCTGATGTTGCATCAGCCCTCGCTCGATAGGCTCATGCAGTTGCCGCAGAACAGCCAATGAGTGAGCGAGCCGTCTCGCCATGGCTGTGCACTGCCGCAATGCGTTTTACAAATATGAAAATTAAGGATAATTTTGCTTCAGTATTTCGTGAAAAGAGACTTTTCCCGCAGCGTTCTACGAACGCAGTACTCGTTCCCTCTTCTAGAGAGAACCGAGGTTACGTTAGTAACCGAGTACGTTCTCCAACAAATATCATGATTAAATGGTGGATAAAATCATACCTATAATGTACAAGAAAAACATACCACTCTGAAACGTCCTGTGAAATCCATTCTGGATGCTCCTCTTGTTTGTTAACATTGTCAGAGTCTGAATCGGGTTTGAAATTGCCGCTATCCTTTATAATTACACTAAAACAGAGTTTGCGGTTAAGGAGGGACGGGACATTTCCCGAACACACGCTAAGTGCTACCAATCACAACACACTGTGCCAACTAACCAATCACAGCCCATTTCGTATTTCGGTAAGAGAGGTTTCATAGAAACCGGAACTAAACAACATGTTCGGGACAGACTGGGGAGAGAGTAGCTGTAAAAATGTTAAATATATGAAAAGTAATGTGTTTTTTTGAACAATCAAGCATTAAAAGGATATTCTAGTACACCCCAAAAACAAAATCAAGACTTGCTAAAAGGGCATAATAGGACCCCTTTAATGTACACCCAGCCATGCAGAGGTGTCATGCTCATTCATACCTGCACATGTCCCATCAGATTTTTGAGTCAAATAGATTTTAAATGCAACTTCCAAATAACAAAAAATAAATATTTTTATATTTGACAGTTAAGTTTCACCATTATTGTGGGTAAAAAAAATTAACAGTGCCCAAAAAGTTATCACTTTTTGGTGAATTTTGCCATTTTGAAGCCAAAATGTGTCATTTAGCTTGCAGAACCAAGATATTTTTGTTTGCGGGTGGTTGGAGGAATCAGTCAATCAGCCATTTGACAAAATATTAATTTGTCAACACAACCAAAGAGTTTTAGATTTTAATGAGATATGTATTATATAACCATTTAAATCTAAGCCTAGTGTGTTAAAGACTACAGAAAACAGCCTCTTATTCACAAAATGTGCTTATAACAAACACAGAGATGAGATACAGTTTATCTTTGCGGCATCCAATACTGATGGTTCAAATTTATCTGCTACAGAATACATGAAAGACTGAATTGATGCAGTAATATTCGTAATATTCTGGAATAGTGGTAGTAAAGGCATTAATAATGGATGTTTTCACTTTGGGTCATAATTCAAAAGTATGAAATTGGGTTAGAAGATATTGCAGTGAGAAAGCTTCAGTGAAGTTTTGTTATAAATAATGATAGTTCATTTAGTTGAGCTTGTTTTTTCCCATAAAATACAAAGTGTTGTTAAAAAGTCAATTGTGCTGCTTTCCTTATGTAGCCAAAAGAGAGGTGCTATCTGACTCTGATGTGGATAAAACAACATTTATACACTGGTCGGTTGTCATGTCTGTGTTTTTTGGTTCACATTCATGTTTTCATGTTTCTTATTTTGAAATTTAGTCATAGTCATGTTTCATGTCCTGTGATTCCCTGTTCCCCTCATGAGATCTTGTCATGTGGTTCCTTTGTATGTGTCTTGTTTTCATTGGTTCCTTTGTTTCATGTTTCATTAGTTCTGTCATTAGAACCTTTGTCACGGCCGCTCAACAATACCCTGAAGATTTTTTTATACATCCCAATTTCTGGCGGATGCGAACCACAGATCTCCTTGGTTATGGGATCAGAGTCTGGACAGATCTCTAGTGTGATGAATCCCTCACAGAAGTGTGTGCGAGCAGCGAGCAGGTCAAATCTGGTGGTCCCAAATCAGGTGGTCTCAGCACTTCAAAGTCTGGTGGTTTAAGCACATCCATGTCTGGTGGTCCCAGAGATCATCTCTCTGGCCACTGCTATTCTGTGTGTGTGGGCCACACACACTTCCCCAGAGGCGGTGCTGTCTGCTACAGCTCCTCCCGAGGTGGGGTCATCCGCTACAGCTCCTTCTGAGATGGCGGCATCCCTTCCTGAACTCTCTGCCTGCCCTATCCCAGCCAATGAGGCCATCTAGTAACTCTTTGTCTGCCCTATCCAAGCCAAGGAGGCCATCTAGGAACTCTTTGCCTGCCCTATCCCATAGGGGTGTAAATCAGAGCCTTCATGACGATTCGATACGATACCGATTTTTTAAGTCAACGATTCAATTATTTTCGATACTTCAGAATTCCCCGCGATACGATTCAATATGATTCAATATATCTATATTTTTACATGATATCTATTAAGTTTCAAATAAATCAACAAAAATAATAAATAATTTGCCTTTTATTGAGAATACAGAAACAGTATTCTATTCACATAATGTGTACTGTATGTTACACTAGCAGTTGTGCTCAATGCACTGCAAATAGAACAGCAAATATAACAGTTAGCCTACTGCATCTACAGTTACGCCCGTTTCACACATACTCCGTGTGCAGTGCGTATGCGGTGCGGGAGCAGCACGCGCTATAGTGCTTTCACATATGCTGTGTTTGCAGTGCGTTCATTTTGACCACGAAACATGCGCTGTCACTTTAATTCAAACGGAGTATGTGTGAAATGGGCGTTACAATAAAGTGCAATCAGACAAACGGCAATATCTCTTACCACTGCTCCATCTGTTTTCCTGAAGCCAAAATCCATGATTTGAAGCCGACTAGAGTATGTAACATTTTACTTTCATTGCCAGCTCGCTCTAACGGTTCCATCGCTCTTGAAAGTCAGACTCAACAATGTGTGTGAACATAGATAGACTGTGAAACGTAAATAATGCGTGTGAAGTAGAAGACAATAATGAGGTTAGCGCCACCCGCAGCTTAAGAGTAGGTTGTACATATGTCGGAGCGGATGCTGAAAATAGACAGGCAGCAAAATAAACACATTAATAGATACTCTTGCGGACACATCGATGCATCGAATCGTCGGCTGTATAATCGATGCATCAATACGAATCGATTAATATTTACACCCCTACTATCCCAGCCAAGGAGGTCATCTAGTAACTCTTTTCCTGCCCAATCCCAGCCAAAGAAGTCATCTGGGAACTCTTTGCCTGCCCTATCCCAGCCAAGGAGGTCAAGTCAAGTCAAGTCATCTTCATTTATATAGCGCTTTTAACAATGTAGATTGTTTCAAAGCAGCTTTACAGAGATAAGCGGTAACAGAGATTGTTTTGGCTTTATAGCGGTTCTTTAATAAAGTTATTTTCCAGCTAAAATTAGTTTTGATTGATTTGCTTCCGTTGCAACGATCATTTGTTATCAAATTAGGGGTCGCTAAGACGACACCATTCTCTCTACACAGACTTTAAACGCGAACCTGTGAGAAATGCTGATGGCGTTCACATGCGCATTTAGAATTGGTTCTATAGTTATGTGCGTTTGAATATATGTGCGCAGGTTTGGAATTCCCTACAAGCCAAGTCTAAACAAAAAGGAAAGTACTTGTCTTTCCTTATAAATTTTGATAAAGAATTTTATTTTATTTTGTCACTTCGGGGTAGGAACGCGAAACAAATTTTCCCGACAACGCCTTATCTGTAGAGTGGTAACAGGTCATCTTGTAACTCTTTGTCTGCCCTATCCCAGCCAAGGAGATCATCTAGGAACTCTCTGCCTGCCCAATCCCAGCCAAAGAAGTCATCTGGGAACTCTTTGCCTGCCCTATCCCAGCCAAGGAGGTCATCTTATAACTCTTTGTCTGGCCTATCCTAGCCAAGGAGGTCATCTGGGAACTCTTTCCCTGCCCTATCCCAGCCAATGAGGCCATCTAGTAACTCTTTGTCTGCCCTATCCCAGCCAATGAGGCCATCTAGTAACTCTTTGCCTGCCCTATCCCAGCCAATGAGGCCATCTAGTAACTCTTTGTCTGCCCTATCCAAGCCAAGGAGGTCATCTGGGAACTCTTTGCCTGCCCTATCCCAGCCAATGAGGCCATCTAGTAACTCTTTGTCTGCCCTATCCCAGCCAATGAGGCCATCTAGTAACTCTTTGCCTGCCCTATCCCAGCCAATGAGGCCATCTAGTAACTCTTTGTCTGCCCTATCCAAGCCAAGGAGGTCATCTGGGAACTCTTTGCCTGCCCTATCCCAGCCAATGAGGCCATCTAGTAACTCTTTGCCTGCCCTATCCCAGCCAATGAGGCCATCTAGTAACTCTTTGCCTGCCCTATCCCAGCCAATGAGGCCATCTAGTAACTCTTTGCTTGCCCTATCCCAGCCAATTAGGCCATCTAGTAACTCTTTGTCTGCCCTATCCCAGCCAAGGAGGCCATCTAGTAACTCTTTTCCTGCCCAATCCCAGCCAAAGAAGTCATCTGGGAACTATATACCTGCCCTATCCCAGCCAAGGAGGTCATCTTGTAACTCTTTGTCTGCCCTATCCCAGCCAAGGAGATCATCTAGTAACTCTCTGCTTGCCCTATCCCAGCCAAAGAGGTCATCTAGTAACTCTTTGTCTGCCCTATCCCAGCCAAGGAGATCATCTAGGAACTCTCTGCCTGCCCAATCCCAGCCAAAGAAGTCATCTGGGAACTCTTTGCCTGCCCTATCCCAGCCAAGGAGGTCATCTTATAACTCTTTGTCTGCCCTATCCTAGCCAAGGAGGTCATCTGGGAACTCTTTGCCTGCCCTATCCCAGCCAATGAGGCCATCTAGTAACTCTTTGTCTGCCCTATCCCAGCCAATGAGGCCATCTAGTAACTCTTTGCCTGCCCTATCCCAACCAATGAGGCCATCTAGTAACTCTTTGTCTGCCCTATTCAAGCCAAGGAGGTCATCTGGGAACTCTTTGCCTGCCCTATCCCAGCCAATGAGGCCATCTAGTAACTCTTTGCCTGCCCTATCCCAGCCAATGAGGCCATCTAGTAACTCTTTGCCTGCCCTATCCCAGCCAATGAGGCCATCTAGTAACTCTTTGCTTGCCCTATCCCAGCCAATGAGGCCATCTAGTAACTCTTTGTCTGCCCTATCCCAGCCAAGGAGGCCATCTAGTAACTCTTTTCCTGCCCAATCCCAGCCAAAGAAGTCATCTGGGAACTATTTACCTGCCCTATCCCAGCCAAGGAGGTCATCTTGTAACTCTTTGTCTGCCCTATCCCAGCCAAGGAGATCATCTAGTAACTCTCTGCTTGCCCTATCCCAGCCAAAGAGGTCATCTAGTAACTCTTTGTCTGCCCTATCCCAGCCAAGGAGATCATCTAGTAACTCTTTGTCTGCCCTATCCCAGCCAAGGAGATCATCTAGTAACTCTCTGCTTGCCCTATCCCAGCCAAAGAGGTCATCTAGTAACTCTTTGTCTGCCCAATCCCAGCCAAGGAGATCATCTAGTAACTCTTTGTCTGCCCTATCCCAGCCAAGGAGGTCATCTTGTAACTCTTTGTCTGCCCTATCCCAGCCAAGGAGATCATCTAGTAACTCTCTGCTTGCCCTATCCCAGCCAAAGAGGTCATATAGTAACTCTTTGTCTGCCCTATCCCAGCCAAGGAGATCATCTAGTAACTCTTTTTCTGCCCTATCCAAGCCAAGGAGGTCATCTAGTAACTCTCTGCTCGCCCTATCCCAGCCAAGGAGGTCATCTAGTAACTCTCTGCTTGCCCTATCCCAGCCAAAGAGATCATCTGGGAACTCTTTGCCTGCCCTATCCAAGCCAAGGAGGTCATCTAGTAACTCTTTGTCTGCCCTATCCCAGCCAAGGAGATCATCTAGGAAATCTCTGCCTGCCTCATCCGAGCTAAGAGGGCCATCTAGGAACTCTCTGCCTGCCCTATCCCAGCCAAGGAGGTCATCTAGTAACTCTTTGCCTGCCTTATCCTAGCTAATGAGGTCAACTCTCTGCCTGCCCTGTCCCAGCCAAGGAGGCCATCTAGTAACTCTTTGTCTGCCCTATACCAGCCAAGGAGGCCACCTAGGAACTCTGCCTGCCCAATCCCAGCTAAGGAGGCCATCTAGTAACTCTTTGCCTGCCCTATTCCAACAAAGGAGGCCGTTTCTGCCCTTTTGGAACACTGTGCTCCATGTCTCGGCTAGGGAGGCTGTCTGTGAAGATTCTGTGCTCCCTGTTATGCCCATGGAGGCCACTTTTGGACTCTCTAAGCTCCCTGTCACAGCCATTAAGGCCATCAATAAACTCTTCATGCTCTCTGTTCCAGCTCTGCCTGCTCAGCCATGGTGGTCTCCTGATCAGCCGTGGTGGTCTTCTGCTCTGCCTGCTTAGCTGTAGTGGCCTCCTGCTCTGTCTGCTCTGCCCTGGGCACGTGCTGTGCCAACTCTTCCATGGATCCCTGCTAGGCCCAGCCTTTACGGCTCAGCCTTGGGTCTCTAAACTGCCGGCTCTGCCTTGATCTCTAGGTCTGTCTCTGCCTCACGGCCCATGTCCTCCACCATGTTATGATCCAGGTCGAGATTCCCTTTATGGGTCTGGGCCTCCATCATGCCCCCTAGACCGCTTCCACTCCTCTTCCCGCCTGGAATTTTTGTGTCTTGTTAGAGCATCTGGGGCCACCCTTTGAGGGGGTGTCTATGTTTGGTTTTTACTTGTTTCATGTGTGATGTTCTAATTGGCTCCTTTGTATGTGTCTTGTTTTCATTGCTTCCTTTGTTTCATTAGTACTGTCTGTTCATTGGTTGTTTTTATCATGTGATCCCCATAGTCTTGTAGTCATAGTCCCCTTATGTTTGCCATGTAACTTTGTCATGTATTGAAGAACGTTATGCTGTTCCCATGTCCCAGGCCATTGTTTATTGTCAAGTTTATTGACACAACTAATGTTTCTGGATGCTGCCATCTTTGTGAGATATCACGCGTCCTCATATTGTGGATTTCCGCCTGAGCTTGTTTTCAAATCAAATGGATAGCAGTATTAAATGGGTTGCAGATTTTCCTATACATTTTATTCTAATTGTTGGTTCTTCTAGGGTTTATTAAAGGATAAGTTCACTGATTTTTAACCAGGTTTGTATTGTTACAATGTCGGTAGTATATGTAAATGAACAATGTGTACTCTTGCTACTCCATACTACCTGCACCCAGATATCCACATTTATTTGTAAGCAAAAGTGTGTTATTTTGTGTCATCCGGCAGACTTTTGACAGCTCCAGGACTTTTGTTTAAACAGATCCAAATTTTTGTATATCCACACATGCACAGTTGGATTAACAGAGTGGCGGCAGCATAATCAAAAGTGAATTATGTGCGTTGAGGTTTTTGGCAAAAGGGAACACAGCCCTTTTTCCTTTTTCATGACTTATCACTAGTCCACTAGCACCAATTTTATTTCTACTGCATAGAAGTTTTATAAAAAGAACATCTTGCCAGCGGTGAATTCCTCTTTTAATATCCTCCTTCTCACCATGACTGGTTGGGCCAAGTTTCAGAGCACAGAATAGCCATTAAAATTGATGTCAATGAATTTGGTTTTCTAACACTGGAAAGCTGCAGAACTACAGAGTGAGCCATTTCAATAAAGGTTGTCTTTGTACTTACAAGGAAGTTTTAAGTTCTGATTTTGAACTTTTGTGCCACACAGATGGAGGTAAATTATAAGACACTTGTTGAAGAGAAGCACTCACCACTTTACAGCAGGGGAGTGTGATTGTAACCAGATGATGGCTGATAATATATCAAAACATGCTCAAATTGCATGGAGCAGTAGTCTGGCGTGGCTCACCTTGCTCACCCACATGCATGTCAAACGTTTGTGAGACTTACAGGCCCAGAACACTTCAAGACAAGCTGTGCAAACAGGACAGGGAACTACAAACAGGGTTTTATCTCTGAAGAGATGTTATGTCAAGTTTTTATTTTTAAAAGACAGGAGCTGTTTTTCAAACCTATAGTGAGCTGCCTTGAAAATCCAATGACTGATTTACAGTGGAGACTCGTAAATTTCAAAAGTTGCGAGTTGCTTTTTTATTATCGTTAACTAAAAATAAAAAACTATAAAAAATATTTCAGTTAATTTAAATGAAGCTGAAACAGAATAAAATATAACCATTAGTTGAAAAACTTAAACTAAACGAAAATTAGAAAGTTTGCCTTGGCAATAAACTGAAATAGACTGAAGCATTACAATTATTAATTGGAATAGCAATATTTATTAAAAAACAATATTTAATGACAATTACTAAAAATTAAACCTGAATATGAAAACTGAAAATATAACACTGTTTGTTAAGCTAACAATATTGTACTCTATGTGTTCATTGAATTATAATGGACATGAATTTGTTCTTAACCTTGTTGTACTCTTAATGAATTTTGAGTATCATAAATGAGTTGCCACTTGCAATCTATTTAAGATTAAGATTAAGATTAAATACATATGTAAAAAAAAAAAAAAAAAATCTTAAAGTGTATGGTTTTAGTATGTGATTTTTGTGTGTTCATTTTTCATAAATTTAGAATAAATTGTACACTGTAAAAATGATTTTTCAAACTTTAGGTTTCTAGAAGAAAAAACAATGTCAAATTTGAAAATGTTAAAATTTTAAAATGTTAAAATTTAAAAATTTTAATTAATTGTGTTACTTGCAGTTTCTTTGTAATTACATGTGAAATTTTCTAGCCATTTCAGGAGTTTAAATGGTTTTGAAGTAAATCCTACACCAATTTTTATTGAAGTTATTGGAGATTGTGAAAACATCCATATGCAAATATCACACACAAACGCGTGCTTACACTGGATAGTGAATGAGACCCAATATTTGAGAGAGCGGAATATCCATTTTCTCAGTACAGTAATCTTGAACAAGTGCAAAGTAATGAATGAGTTCATATCATGATTTATTCTGAGAGAAGTCATTAGTCGTAATGCCACAGTTAAGGCGTACAGTACCATGTTTCAGTGTCAGCGTGGGTCCCGCTTAAAAGCATTCTAACAAGACTGTATTGCAAACCATTTTGAAACCCATTGTTTTAATCGGCTCTTAGATCAGTGTGACATAGAAATTTACTGGGAAAGCATTTTAAAGGACTTGCTCTGCTAAAACTCAATTTTGGATTTTTTAAAAAAAAGATGCTTCAAACATCTCTTTTCCAAAAAATGACATTTTGTAGTGACCATAAATGTCACACTTTATATTAGGTGTCCTTAACTACTATGTACTTACATAAAAAAATAAGTACACTGTACTTCTTGGGCCCTTTCTTGCACCCAGCACAATTGACTTTGTACACTGTATTATATTATATTAATATGTATTATTCCTATTTTGCACCCGACGCCCAGCGGACTTTTCCCTCGACAGGCGCACGTCGGTACATTAGGGAATGAACTTGCGCTCCCGGGGGCGGCACAACGCGCATACACTTTGCTTATTTCATCTACACAGACACAGCAGTTGACATTTTTGCAAACCATACATAATTACAAGGAAAAATATTCCACACGAGGGAAATCATTGTGATGTCCATGAAGATGTGAAAAAATAGGCATAAATCTAGCTTACACATTTACCCAAATTATTATACGCCTGTTTAACCAAAGCTTATTTGGGTGGGTTTCTCCCATCCCCATACAATGCCACTTCTCTGTGCTTTACGGCCCTGACGAGAACGCCGGTCTCCTCGGCTGTGAACCACTCCTGGCGTGCGTCTGGCAAATCCGCCGTTATAATAGCAATCCGCCATGCAACAAACGCGCCTGCTTTTAAAGGGAATGTGAGATGTCGCTCTGATTGGTTTACTTCACGTTACACCCAAACCACACCTATGAGTAATGAAGCTACTTCAGACCAACACATTTTAGATTTGCGTCAGGCGCAAGAGTCATTTATCCCGCCGGTATAACAGCAACAGCGCCCGAAACCCACCCACAAAGTTACTTGCGTTTCACGCTTGATACTTGCGTTTCAGAACGTTAAAATAGGGCAACTTGTGTTCATACTGCATTGCAAAACACTTCAGCTATTCATGTTCTGCTATTGTTCTAATGAGGTGGGATACAGGTAAGGGTTAGGGACAAGTTTGGTGGTATGGGTATATTTTTTAAATAAAAGTACAATGTAAACCATGTATGTACACGATAAGTTTATTGTTTCAAATTATTAATTTAAATGTTAGTACATAGTAGTTAAAGACACCTAATACAAAGTGGGACCCTGTTCTTTTTTGCCTTTTGAAGCAGTTAAATGTTGTATGTATGAAACAGAGTTAAATGTAGATTCTTCCAATTTCTTTTTACAAAAAGGACAATTTTCCTTTCTTTATCAATTCCTTTCCGTAAGCCTGCTTGTGATTCAACTAAACTGGGGTGCTTTTCCCATACAACTATGCATCTCACTGTAACCATTGTATGATGCATCATTGAAACTAACTAGCTGGTCAATGTCACGATTATCTGTGTATAAAGTCCACAGATGATGAAGAGATGAAGAAGAATAAAAAAAAAAAAGGTATTTTAATAAAACAAACTCAGATAGTTCACAGGTAGCGTCACAGTGTGTTCTAGTTTCACTAACAAAACCAATAACAGACAATCAAGGCAGAGAAACTTAAATATACACAGATAATGAGCTAAAAGACTAACAGGTGGGATAATCAAATAAAAATCCACAGTAACTAATGATGGCGGGAAACATGAACAATGACAACAGGAAATAATGAGAAGCAAACTAAAAGTCCATGAAAATGAAACTAAACAAGCAAATGACCGAATATCCCTGACAGTCTAACTAGTTTCCCGAAACCGTTTGCACCTCTGTCGTTTGAAACACGTTATTTCAACATTTCACTGCGGCACGACAAAGGCTGTCCCAATTCGGAGGCTCCTCCAAATGCGTCCTTCGTTTTTACCGTGAAATGAAGAATACAACAGATGGATCCTTCACAGCCTTGCCTATCCCAGAGTTCATTACGCACCAGTGACGACAGGAATATTCTGGAGAGAGAAATTACGAATTACACTTTTAAACACAAGTATTGGGTTCCAGCTTACTGAAAAATCTAATGATACCTAATCTAATGACATATCTTACTAAAAGGCAATTAAATGTAGTTTATACTCTTTATAATATTCAGAAATGGACCATGGTGAACATATTTAGACAGGTTGTGAACCCTTTTTTGTTTTCAGACAGTTTAAAATAACTTTTAAAAAACGTCCAGTACAAACGTTACTGTCACTCGTCAACGGCAGCTGTCACAGTTGCTACACTGTAAAAAAATTAACTTAAAATCAACAGTAACTTACCGGCAACAAATATCCAGCAAGCTTCAGTATTTTATTCCACGGTAAAATTACTGTAAATCTGACTACAGTAGTTTTGGAGGTACATTTCTGTTAGGCACAATCATTAAAGTTGTGGAAATAAAAGGCCCAGGAAATAAAAGGAACAATTTAACATACACTACGTGCTTATAGTGGGGCATGTTGTCACAATGGATTATGTATAACAATGAAGGAAACCCCAAATACATAAAGGGTAATATATTAAATATTAAATGAATTAAAAATATCAAACAATTGTTTCAGCCAACATGCAATAAAAAAAAAAAAAATTAAATTAAATTAAATTAAATTAAATTAAATTAAATTAAATTAAATTAAATTAAATTAAATTAAATTAAAAATAAATGAATGGGAACATATAAAACATGTGACAACTTGCCCTGACAGGACATTTATGAAAAATACTTGCCTGAATGTATGCTAGTGTGGTTTTATTGTGTTCACTACACTCCTGGGCAAAAAAGGGGGGCAAGCCCAAAAAAGCTATGCACTAAGCTTTTAATTGTCTTTAACCACAAATTATTGGTCCAATTATTAACCACTGCTAGTATTGGTGAGCAGCTTCACTGTGAAAAGTCATTTAATGCTTTGGAGTACAGGAGAATATTGCAGAATGGCTTGCTTCTCAAAATTGAAAAGTTGTTATCTAAAGAGGAATGATCATATGTTATTTTTCAACAAGACAATGCTCTTGCCCAAATTGCAAAGACAACCAAGAAGTGTCTTGAGAACAAGTCCATCAGGCTCATGTTTTGGCCTGGTCAGAGTCCAGATTTAAACCCTATAGTGAATATTTGGTCTCACATTAAACTTAAATGAACTGGGAGACATTTTTCAACTACTCATGAACCGCTTGAAGCCATTAACATTGAGTGGAACAACACTGACTCTTCTTCCTGTAAAAAAACTAGCTGTAAGTTTACCCACATGGCTTAAACGTATAGGTGACAACAATCCTCAGTAGGTTAGGACCACCCCATTTAACAATGCTTTTAACTAAAGAAACTAGACAATGCAAAACAATGAAACACAGGAAACTGGGGGCTTAAATACAGAGGATAAAGAGGATAATTGCCTGAAACAGAACAGGTGTTAACTAATTAAGAACCAAGGAGATTAACAAGGAACTAAGGAAAACAGGAACACAGAAGCTAAACAAAACAGAGCACACATGTGACAACATGCAGGTTGTGGAGTAATAATTTATGCTGAAGTATTTAACATTATTATAGTTATTTTGCAAAATTGACAGAAAGTTGTTCATGTTTTAATCATATTACAGTATGTTGCAGTATTTGGCATACACAGTTGGCTAACAATGCTTTTGGGAAACACACCCCTGATCAATTCATTTAACTGTATACTTTCACTATAGTAGGCTATAAACACATGTATACAGGTGTGTGTACAAGCTTCTCTTTAAAGAGTCACAGTGGAACTTGTTTGTTCATCTCTCCTGAGAACAGACCGTAAGCGGTACATTTAAGTAATTAAAAGAGGTTTGATAAGTATCTCCCACATATTGTGCATCCCAAAGAACACTGCTTTATCTCCCTGTCGACAGGGTCAGGGTGTGTAAACCTGTGTGTGTGCGTGTGTGTGTGTCCCTGGGGCAGGAGGAGACGACAGAGACCAGGACACACTGTTCACATCTTGGGGAAGCTCAGTCACGCTGCCACTTTAAGCTCCGCTGACTATTTTAATAATAAGAAAATACATATCTTGAAATATAAGTGGTAATATAAGAGTGTGTGTCTCTGTGTGGGCCGCCTGCAGTCATTACTCTGTCTCGCATGCACCACTGATGCACATCTCATTACCAGAAACTTAATAATGTGTGCCGTGATGCTCCAGAGCCCTCCTTTCTTTATGATTGAACCACCACTCATTTCTCAATTGCAGAAAATTTGTTCTTTACACTCAGTAGTTACTGATTATAAGCAGGGCCAAAATTAACCCTTTCCTAGCAAATACAGTAAACGACTGGGTCAGTAACATTTCTTTATAATAAATGGCTTGTTTTAAGGGCTCATATCATGAGGAATCAAATTTACCCTAAAACAACAAATTTTAGAAATATAATTCACAGTTCAAAAGAGTATTTTTTTGCATAACACTTTAGAATAAGGTTTAATTTGTTAACATTAGTTGACAACAGTAGTCCCACTTATAAAGACACTCATGGAGAATATAAAAGATAGTATGGGAGCTCCAGTGCTATCTGTACAACAACCAGCGGACACACAGTTTGTGGAGACCATCCAAGATGCAGTGTCCAACGGGACGGGGAAAAAGACAAGACCGAGTACAGCGAGTGAACGAGAAACTCCTTGTCTAAATGTTCTGGGCACAGCAGCAAACAAAAGGTAAGACACAAATAAGTCCAAAAACACAGAGGGCCCTATTTTAACGATCTAAGCGCATGGTCTAAAGCGTAGGGTGCAAGTGCACTGAGAGCGTGTCCGAATCCACTTTTGCTAGTTTAATGACGGGAAAAATGGTCGGAGCTTCCGGCGCATGGTCTAAAAAGGTTGTCCCTATTCTCTTAATGAGTAATGGGTGTGTTTTAGGCGTAACGTGCAAAAAAACAATCAGAGTCTCATCTCCCATTCCCTTTAAAAGCCAGTTGCGCTCGCCCCACTGTTTACATGACATAGCCCCGCCCCTTTTCAGCGCTGCGCTCGTTGTCTTTTGACTTCCGGTCTGTATTTTCACAGCGACTTTGCGTGTTTATTAATGAACGGCTCGTTTTAAAATCTTCCCGGTCGACTGACATTTGTTAAGTCATCTGCTTTAAACATTACAGCCCTCATGATAACTTTCGTTAACTTTACATTAAAGGAGAACTCCGGTCAATTTTAACATTGAGCTAATATTTTTGTAAATTTGGAGTGCTGTCAGTACAGAGAACAACGACAAAAATCAGTGTTGCCTACACCGTGTTATCCTCTTTCTCCACTGTTGCTTAGTTACCTATGATCACGCGCGTGAACTCGACAATCGACTACTGTAGACTTCGACCGAAAACAGGAAGTAAATACAGGTATGTGCGCTGGCTGAATTAACATCACTTTTATTCATATCTTTCACATCTACTGCAGTCAGATTCACCCGTGTTCACTCTGAAGGAATCACTCACATTGGCTGTGCACTTGTAATGACACATCAAGGATGTTAAGAGGCTAAAAGCAGGTTTAAAACTTGCCCCATTGAAGTCAACAGGGTGCAAATTTTAAAAAGAGGATAACACGGTGTAGGCAACACAGATTTTTGTCGTTGTTCTCTGTACTGACAGCACTCCAAATTTAGTTTGGTTCTCCTTTAAGTAAATCCACTTGAAAAGCTAATTACTCCTGGACAGCAATGCCATAGAAATATATAGAGCGACCGCAAAAACGGAAGTTAAAAGACAATATTCTAAAGATGGCGGTGCCCTTGTTTCTCTGGCGCATAAGGTCTATAGGATTGCTAAAATTGCACAATCTGTAGCAGGCATTAGAGAAGCTTAAGGCAATGTTGATTTCCCAGGCCACGGGCTGCAAAACATGACAGGACAGACACAAACCACAGGGGAAGCCGCTGATACACCCTGAACCGTGACAATGCACACATATACAGACTCACAATCTCTTGTTATCTGTCATGTTGATGCAGACACTACACAACTAATCACTTGGTGCATTCAATTATAGTCAATTATAATAATCATTCCTCTCCCTGACTGTGTCCGAATACATTCTCACACAAACAGCAGCGTGAGAGTTGACTCTTGACAACACGCCAACAGACAACAGGAAAGAAAGGCTTGCGGATGTTTTTTTTTTGCACAGAACAGGAAAACATAAGAAAAAAGAGGTGAAAAATGTGGACGAGACAGTGCTTGGGGAGATGTGCAGTTAGATGTTTTCTTTTTGTTGTTGTTGTTCCCACTTCCCACTTCCCAAACCCTTTCCTATTGCGCTGATTGGCTGCTGATCATTTGTGCTCTCTTACACACAGGCAAAACCCGTCATGGCGTCTGTTAAATGCAAAAATGCTAAATGTCGACTTGAAATGGATTTTGCAACCGACTTTACTACTATATCGTGATGGATTTCTGAGTAAAACAGCTAATGAAAAAGATACAAACAGGACAAAACTTGATTAATTTCATTCATTTTAAGATTTCAAAAAAAACAAAACAAATTATATAAAACCAGGTAAATGCATAGATGAATTATTTATAAGACCAGCAGCTGTGGTCGGTTGCATAAACTGCTTAGACTAGTCTTAAAAGTTAGTCACAAGTTTTTTTTTCTTCAAGTCTGGTTCTAGTTTTTAGAAGTTGGTTACAAAAAAAACTAGTTTGGTCTAATATGAACCTGAAAAGTAGGACGTGACTAACTACTAGCTGGTCAAACTAGCTTTTAAGACTCATTCTTAACATAGTGGCTACGTTTATTTAACTGGTAGTACTAACATGCATTAGGAAAATAAACAAGGTAATTTTTGATTTCATGGCGACTTTAATTCAAAGAGAGAGTGGAATATGGTCATAGAAAGCTTCATTATGAGTTGTTTGACTAAGATAAAAAGTGGACCTAAGGGGAAAACACTACTAAGCAGGATCATTCTTATGCAGACAATCTTTTGTTAGCATGTCAGGACGTCATTTAGCTGTGGATCCAAAGCGACTGCATGGCATTTACTTAATGCCATGCCCATGAGCAAAGATGCCAACCTTCTGAGGGAGGCAAATGCCATTAACATTACTTTGTCATGGCTACAATATATTTTTAATGGAAAGCAATATACATCATTTACATTTCTCTGACCAGTGAGAAATATGTATGTCCAGTATATGTTCTTAATTCTTAATTCAAAATCAAAATTTACTATTAATTACTATTACTAATTACATGAATAATTAATATGAGACCATTTGCTTTCTGGCAAATAGTTATATTGTAGTGTTTTGACATTCTTTGTTTACTTTGACTAGGTTTAACGGCCCTTAAAGATACTTTTGGCTTTCTATGACTTTCAGAACATAATATGAGCCTGCTCTTGTTTGGACATGAAAGGAAAATATGGACTTATTTGTGGACTTATCTGTCTCTCTGTGGCTGTCAACAATCTGGTTCAGGTATACTCTACGTTATGGGGACAAAATGTCCCCACAAAGATGGCAATATCCAAAATCCTTGTCCTTGTCCAGCTTATAAATCATACAGAATGATGGGATGTTTTTTTAAATCTAAAAATGCAGAAAGTTTTCTGTGAGGGTTGTGTTTAGGCGTAGGTTTAGGGTGAGGGGAGAGAATATACAGTATAAAAAACATTATGTCTATGGAATGTCCCCAGATAACATGAAAACCCAATGCGTGTGTGTGTGTGTCAAGTCAAGTCATCTTCATTTATATAGCGCTTTTAACAATGTAGATTGTTTCAAAGCAGCTTTACAGAGATAAACGTATAATTTAAGGTAACAGAGATTGTTTTGGCTTTATAGCGGTTCTTTAATAAAGTTATTTTCCAGCTAAAGTTAGTTTTGATTGATTCGCTTCCGTCGCAACGATCATTTGTTATTAAATTAGGGGCCGCTAAGACGACACCATTCTCTCTACACAGACTTTAAACGCGAACCTGTGAGAAACGCTGATGGCGTTCACATGCGCATTAAGAATTGTTCTATAGTTATGTGCGTTTGAATATATGTGCGCAGGTTTGTAATTCCCTACAAACAAAGCCTAAACAAAGTACTGGTCTTTTCTTATAAATTTTGATACAGAATTTTATTTTGTCACTTCGGGGTAGGTACGCAAAACGAATTTTCCCGACAACGCTTTATCTGTAGAGTGGTAAAGGGATCCTCCATAGGGAGAGACAAGTTGGCACTTCAGCACTGTGTTGTCATCGGGTCCAGGCGAGGGTCCTTCGTCAGATCTGGATACGGCCTGGATCCGGCAGGCTGCGGGAAAACCTCGGGATAAACAAAGACACTAAAATTAGCGTAGATGCCATTCTTCTTATGATGTAACGAGTACATCAGGATTTATGGGAAGTGTGAATGCTAGGTCAAAGAGATGTGTCTTTAATCTAGCTTTGAACTGACAGAGTGTGTCTGCTTCCCGGACAATGTTAGGAAGACTGTTCCAAAGTTTTGGAGCTAAATAGGAAAAGGATCTACCGCCAGCAGTCGATTTTGATATTCTAGGTATTATTAACTGGCCAGAATTTTGAGATTGCAATAGACGTGACGGACTATAATGCGTTAAGAGCTTGCTTAAGTACTGCGGAGCTAAACCATTAAGTGCTTTGTAAGTAATCAGCAATATTTTAAAATGTATGCAATGTTTAATAGGGAGCCAGTGCATTGTTGACAGAACCGGGCTAATATGGTCATACTTCCTGGTTCTGCTAAGAACTCTAGCTGCTGCGTTTTGAACTAGCTGTAGTTTGTTTATTAAGCGTACAGGGAAACCACGCAGTAGAGCATTACAATAATCTAGCCTTGAGGTTATGAACGCATGAACTAATTGTTCCGCATTTGTCAATGAGAGCATATGACGTAATTTAGATATATTTTTAAGATGGAAAAATGCAGTTTTACAGATACTAGACACGTGACTTTCAAATGAAAGATTTGTATCAAAGAGCACACCCAGGTTCCTAACCGATGACGAAGACTTAACAGAGCAGCCATCAAGTGTTAGACAGTATTCTAGGTTATTACGTGAGGAAGTTTTTTGTCCAATAATTAGAATCTCTGTTTTTTCAGAATTTAGAAGTAGGAAATTGCTAGTCATCCAATTTTTTATATCAGCTATGCATTCCGTTAATTTTGTGAATTGGTAAGTTTCGTCGGGGCATGAAGAAATATAGAGCTGAGTATCATCAGCATAACAGTGAAAACTAATGCCATGCTTCCTAATGATATCTCCTAAGGGTAGCATGTACAGAGTGAACAGCAGCGGTCCTAGTACTGAGCCTTGTGGTACGCCATACTGAACTTGTGATCGATAAGACATCTCTTCATTTACTGCTACAAACTGATAACGGTCAGATAAGTATGATTTAAACCATGCTAGTGCAATTTCACTAATGCCAACATAGTTTTCTAGTCTATTTAAAAGAATGTTGTGGTCAATGGTGTCAAATGCAGCACTAAGATCAAGTAACACCAATAGAGAGATACAACCACGATCGGATGATAAGAGCAAATCATTTGTGACTCTAATGAGAGCAGTCTCAGTACTATAGTACGGTCTAAATCCGGACTGAAAATCCTCGCAGATATCATTTCTTTCAAGAAAGGAACAAAGTTGTGAGGATACTGCCTTTTCTAGTATCTTTAACAGAAAGGGCAGATTCGAGATCGGACTGTAATTGACTAATTCTGTAGGATCAAGTTGTGTTTTTTTAACAAGCGGTTTAATCATAGCCAGCTTAAAGGTTTTTGGTACGTATCCTAGAGACAAAGACGAATTAATGATATTAAGATGAGGATCTATGACCTCTGGGAGCATCTCTTTCAGTAGCTTAGTCGGTATAGGGTCTAACATACATGTTGTCGATTCATATGAATTAACGAGTTTGCAAAATTCTTCCTCTCCTATAGCAATAAATGAATCAAATTTTTCCTTAGGGAGACTACAATGCACTCCCTGATGCAATACTGTAGTAGACGGTTGCATAGTTATAATTTTGTCCCTGATATTATCAATCTTATAAGTGAAGAAGTTCATAAAGTCATTACTGCTGTGCTGCTTGGAAACTTCGGTGCTTGAAGCTTTCTTTTTCGTTAGTTTAGCCACTGTTTCAAATAAATACCTAGGATTATGTTTATTTTCTTCTAATAGGGTTGAAAAATAAGCAGATCTAGCAGCTTTTAAAGCCTCTCTGTACGTAATCGAGCTCTCTTTCCATGAAATCCGAAATACCTCTAGTTTTGTTTTCTTCCAGTTGCGCTCTTCTGGCTGCTCGCTTAAGGGCCCGAGTGTGCTCGTTGTACCACAGCGTTGGACTAATTTCTTTAATCTTCTTTAAGCGAATTCAACTGTGTCTAAAGTGCTGGAAAAGAGAGAGTTAAAAGTTTCTGTTGCAATATCAAGTTCTTCTATCCGGGATGCTGAGATGATGAAACTGATTAGGAAGATTATTGATAAAGCAATCTTTAGTGGCAGAAGTGATAGGTCTAACATATTTATAACACGGAGTCGGCTTTGCAGCCTTGGCTAAATGTAATTTACATGAGACTAGATAATGATCTGAGATGTCATCGCTCTGCTGCAGAATTTCAACGGCATCAACATTTATTCCATGTGATAATATTAGATCTAGAGTATTATTACGATGATGAGTAGGTCCTGACACGTGTTGTCTAACTCCAATTGAGTTTACAATGTCTTTAAATGCCAATCCCAATGTGTATATTAAAATCACCAACAATTAGTACTTTATCTGCAGTCAATATTAATTCTGATAGAAAGTCCGCAAATTCTTTGATAAAATCTTTATGGTGGCCTGTATACAGTAGCCAGCACAAATCTCAAACGTGATTTATCGTTTACACTATATATTTTTACATTAAGCACCAACACTTCAAAAGAAGTATATTTAAAAGTTGATTTCTTAGTGGTTTTGAAAATATTACTATAAATTACAGCAACACCTCCCCCTTTGCCTTTCAGATGAGGTTCATGTTTATAACAGTAATCTTGCGGGGTGGTCTCATTTAAAGTAATGTAATCGTTTGGTTTTAGCCAGGTTTCTGTCTAACACAGCACATCTAGGTTATTATCTGAAATCATATCATTAACAATGACTACGTTTACAAGCTGTTAAAATTCGGGTTATGGTCGGTTTAAGGTCACTATTTGGGTTTCTGAAACATTCGGAATAACCCGTTTACATGCATGAGCAGAGAGAGTTAATCCTGTATACATGGAATTTGTAATCAATGGGCAATATCCCGATGTAAACGGCGACGCACGGTTAGCGTCTGGACGTACGGACAACCTTAAGACGCAATATGCGTCATTTCCGATTCTTCTTCCTGTATCCAAAGACAACAACAACAGCTGCAGCACGCTGTTAATGAATAGTTCGGGGCAGATAGCGATCGCCTTTGTTTGCGCTTTCCTCCTCGCTCCAAAAGTGTGGTGCTGTGCTGCGTCTCGCCATGTTTACCTCTATTTCTTGTTTACTTCCGGTATACTGCACGCAGGGTTTTGTATGCGCCGTCTCTACTCAAAAGACCAAGATTCCTTGCGAATAGAACATGCGCAGAACACAAATCAATGTTCCTTTTGATGGGGATATGCCGATACGCGTTTACATGACCAAATATTCGGGTTAGAAAAGGGGTACCCCAGGTATAATATCCGGGTTTTTAAAAACCGGGATATGAGCATATCCGGGTTTTTGCCGGTGTTTACATGGCCGTGCGCGACCGGGTTATTGCTAATATCCCGGTTTTTAACGGGTTATTGGCTGCATGTAAACGTAGTCATTGAGTGCTTTTGGAGTAAGGGATCGAATATTCAGCAACCCAAGCTTTAGCATTTGCTCATCTGTATTATATCTGTTTTTTATTTGTTGAAAATCAATTAAATTTTTAACCTTAGATGGGTTTGGACGGTTTTTGGATTTCCAAATTCGGGGAACAGACATAGTCTCTATATGATGATATTTAGGTGAAAGAGGCTCTATGTGATGGGATTTATCTGACCTTGGTGACGCGAGGCCGCTAGCAGACGGTCTGTTAAGCCAGTATGTCTGCTTCCTGACCTGGTAAACAATTTGTCATTTTTTATCTCTAAGACTATGAGCCAAATTACTAGAGAGAAGAGCAGCACCATCCCAGGACGGATGAATACCATCTCTTTTCAACAGGTCAGATTTGCCCCAAAAACTTTTCCAATTGTCTATGAATTCTATATTATTAAGCGGACACCATCTCGACAGCCAGCCATTGAGTGAACACAATCTACTAACTATCTCATCACTCCTGCGAACAGGAAGGGGGCCAGAGCAAATTACAGTACTTGACATAAAGTTTGGATGCGTGTCTCTAGTTCTGAAATCTTCTCCGTCAGCCTAACTGTCTCCTTGCATTTATCACATATAAATCCTATATTGCCGACAGAGAAGGCTATGCTAAACATGTGACATGAAGTGCAGGTGACAATAACAGGACAAGACATGACTCACCGTGTTTGTTGACTGATTCTTACTCACCTGGGCTTTTTATGAACTCAAAAACTGAGCGCACGGGTGGCGCGTTAACCGGCTAGCGAATTACTAGCGTGTTGTGCTAATAATAACGGAAGCTAGTGATGTCAGGTTAATCTGAGATGTTGGGTAAGCTGTTTTTAGTATAAACAACTAGAAATGATAGTAAATGATGGTTCAAAACAGAAAGAAATACGAGGCTAAGACGGAGCTTACAGAACCGAAGCAAACAAACTCATAGCAGGCAGCGAGGCAGATAGGAGCAATCGATCCTTGTTTGTGTGTGTGTGTGTTTGTGTGTGTGTTGGATGGTGGTGAGTGTGGGCTTAGGACTGTCACACAGAGCTGTTCCTCAGTACGATTATTTCCACTTTTATGGTAAAAGCAATATTCAGTGTTTATCAGCCGTTTATGCTGTAGCATAATGAGGCATGAAATAGACTTTCTTTTTCCCTTGACCTGTCCCCTGCCCCTGCCAACATGTTCCCAAAGGAATAGCAACTTGAACTAAAAAAAACAACAAAGAAAAGTCTACAGTGTAAAATATTTTAGCTCAGTAACACTGAAACCTTTAGATTTTTTTTTTAACTTTGAATTTCTTACTGATGGAAAAGGAAGTTAAAACTATAGCAGAAATTTCTGTAACAAGTTACATAGTAACAAGCATCAAGATTTTTTTAAAGCGGTGTGTGTCAATGGACATTAGGCAGCAAATGTATATAATTTACGTAGAAGGCGATACCAGAATGTAACTAATTATAACAGCATGTTTTCCTAATATTTGTGTATTTTTATGCTCATTAGAGTCCTGCATCATTAGCTTAGCAACATGCTCTTGAAATCAGTTGAGTCGAGTTCACTTCACATGAGGATTAGCATGACACCACTGCAGTGTTCAAAATAATGAAATAATTCATTTCAGTTAGGATGAGGCCTTAGAAGGTGAAGGCAAAGGTTCAGTGTGGTTCAGTACAGAACCCCTAGGTATGTCATATATGTCATAGGTACTCTTCAACTGTGACGGAATCTAAAACAAAAATCCAGAAAATCACATTGTATGATTTTTAAGTAATTAATTAGCATTTTATTGCATGACATAAGTATTTGATACATCAGAAAAGCAGAACTTAATGTTTGGTACAGAAACCTTTGTTTGCAATTACAGAGATCATTCCTGTAGTTCTTGACCAGGTTTGCACACACTGCAGCAGGGATTTTGGCCCACTCCTCCATACAAACCTTCTCCAGAACCTTCAGGTTTCGGGGCTGTCGCTGGGCAATACGGACTTTCAGCTCCCTCCAAAGATTTTCTATTGGGTTCAGGTTTGGAGACTGGCTAGGCCACTCCAGGACCTTGAGATGCTTCTTATGGAGCCACTCCTTAGTTGCCCTGGCTTCGGGTCGTTGTCATGCTGGAAGACCCAGCCACGACCCATCTTCAATGCTCTTTCTGAGGGAAGGAGGTTGTTGGCCAGTTATCGCGATACATGGCCCCATCCATCCTCCCCTCAATACAATGCAGTCGTTCTGTCCCCTTTGCAGAAAAGCATCCCCAAAGAATGATGTTTCCACCTCCATGCTTCATGGTTGGGATGGTGTTCTTGGGGTTGTACTCATCCTCCTTCTTCCTCCAAACACGGCGAGTGGAGTTTAGACAAAAAGCTCTATTTTTGTCTCATCAGACCTTCTCCCATTCCTCCTCTGGATCATCCAGATGGTCATTGGCAAACTTCAGATGGGCCTGGACATGCACTGGCTTGAGCAGGGGGACCTTGTGTGCACTGCAGGATTTTAATCCATGACGGCGTAGTGTGTTACTAATGGTTTACTTTGAGACTGTGGTCCCTGCTCTCTTCAGGTCATTGATCAGGTCCTGCCGTGTAGTTCTGGGCTGATCCCTCACCTTCCTCATGATCACTGATGTCCCACGAGGTGAGATCTTGCATGGTGCCCCAGACCGAGGGAGATTGACCGTCATCTTGAACTTCTTCCATTTTCTAATGCCAACAGTTGTTGCCTTCTTACCAAGCTGCTTGCCTATTGCCCTGTAGCCCATCCCAGCCTTCTGCAGGTCTACAATTTTATCCCTGATGTCCTTACACAGCTCTCTGGTCTTGGCCATTGTGGAGAGGTTGGAGCCTGTTTGATTGAGTGTGTGGACAGGTGTCTTTTATACAGGTAACAAGTTCAAACAGTTGCAGTTAATACAGGTAATGAGTGGAGAACAGGAGGGCTTCTTAAAGAAAAACTAACAGGTCAGTGAGAGCCGGAATTCTTACTGGTTGGTAGGTGAGCAAATACTTATGTCATGCAATAAAATGCAAATAAATGATTTAAAAATCATACAATGTGATTTTCTGGATTTTTGTTTTAGATTCCGTCTCTCACAGTGAAGTGTACCTATGATAAAAAGACCTCTGCATGCATACAGACCTCTGCATGCATTGTAAGTAAGAAAACCTGCAAAATCGGCAGTGTATCAAATACTTGTTCTCCCCACTGTATATAGAACCTTATCATCTAATGCCGAGCCACACTAGACTTTGAGGACGCAAAATTTCTATGGACACTGCAACGGTCGTGATCAAGTCACACTCTGCAAAGCCTTTTTTATAAACATAAATTCAACATATGACAAATAATAATATATCCAAAAAGTAAAAATCTAATAATCTAACTAGATGTACCGCATGGCGGTACAAAATATGACCGCCGCTCAGGCCTGCACTGGCTTTCCACAAAAATAAATGACGTGGAGCAATTTGGCTGTATTGCGTGTTTATGTATATACCTAAAAAAAGTAGTAGTATGTGCATGTCTGTCTGTGTGTGTGTGTATGTGTATGTGTGTGTGTTTGTGTATGTGTGTGTCTCTCTGTGTGTGTGTGTGTGTGTGTGTGTGTCTGTGCGTGTATGTATGCGTGCGTACATGTGTGTGCGCGTGTGTGTTTGTGTGTGTGTGTCTGTGCATGTGTATTTGTATGTGTGTGTATGGGTGTGTGTCTGTGCGTGTGGATGTCAGTGTGTGTGCATGCTTGCGTTTGTTTGTATTCCTGCATGTGTGTGTGTGTGTGTGTGTGTGTGTGTGTGTGTGTGTGACAGTTAGGGTTGCCAACTTCAGAAAAGGAAAATGCGGGACAATCGTGGTTATTTATAGGAAAATGAGGGACACTCAAAATATTTGTACTGTTTCACACAGTGTACGTCATTTCAGTGTCTGCAGTTAAGTTTGTGTTTAAAAGGTTATCAGACATAAACACATTTGTATTGCTTAACCTATTTATGTATTTAATTCTAAAAATAATTTTAATGTCATACATGAAACAAGTCACATTACAAACAAACCATAGTTCAAAATAACAGCATTTATCTAAAATAGAAAGCTTTTTTAACATTATACACTAGGCTTACAGTTCAAAAGTTTGGGGTTAGTAAGATTATTTTTTGGGAAAAAAAATAAAGAAAGTAATTGCCTACTTATATTCAGCAAGGATGCATTACATTAATCAAAAGTGACAGTTAAGATAATGTTACAAAAGCTTTCTATGTACTTTCTAAAAGCTTTAAAACATTAATAATAATCAGAAATGTTTTTTGAGCATATTATTCCCTCAGGTAGATTACATGTTTTCTTGCGTGGCTGGATGTTAGACTCATGAACAATAATCACGTTGTTTGCATTCGCCAAAATTGATTAGCCGAAATCAAAACGTGGACAGTGAAAGGAAATTACCGTTAGTGCGAGACGAGTCCGGCTTGAAGCGGAAGCGACCAGACGGCAGAGGATGTTCGCAAATCAAACAATGATTTGTCTCAAAACAGTGATTAAAAAAAGCTGTGATTGGATGATGACAGGTGTCGGTGATCATTCTCAAGTGTCGTGGTCAGCACTGCTGCTGTTGCTGTTGTATCAGTCAGTGGTTTTGGGACACGGGAGGTCACGCACGGGACAAATAAATTAGGCCCAAAATACGGGACGTCCCGCCTAATTCGGGACAGTTGGCAACCTTAGTGACAGTATCATCCTAAACCAGCAACCCTTCGCTCAACACCACCATCTACAGGCCGATGAGTGTACAGTCACTAAATGTGCACATAAATGAATTTATTTTATACCCCCCCATGGATGAAATTCTACGAAACTTAGCATACCCCCAGAGGATGTCAAGTTAATCATACACATGAAATATGGTGCAGTTATGAACATCTCAACTGAAGATAGAGGCAATTAAAGCAGAATAATATTGCATTTTCATTTTTTATGGGAGGGGCGCAAATCACAAATGAGTGATTATGGGCTAGGTTGATGTGGGCCCTTAAGACCAACATACCATAAAAATTTCTTCATCCTCGGTGCCACGGTTCAGGTAGTTATTTAGGAAAAACTGCATTTTTTGGGTTTGGGGGGGCCCAGCGCGGGGGGGGAGTGGCCCCCGGGGACCAAACGAAATGTCTCCGTAAAAGTCTAGTGGGGCTACATGCCCACCGAATTTCATGTTCCCCGGTGTTTCGGTGTCCCTGGTATCGTTGACGGAAAATTCAGTAGATTGACGGGAAAAAAAAACTAAAAAACTTTGACAATCGATTATGGGCTAGGTTGATGTGGGCCCTTAAGACCAACATACTTTGCAAATTTCTTCATCCTCGTGCCACGGTTCAGGTAGTTATTTAGGAAAAACTGCATTTTTTGGGTTTGGGGGGGCCCAGCGCGGGGGGGAGGGGCCCCCAGGGACCAAACGAAATTTTTCCGTAAAAGTCTAGTGAGGCTACATGCCCACCAAATTTCATGTTCCCTGGTGTTTCGGTGTCCCTGGTATCGTTGACGAAAAATTCAGATGACGGAAAAAAAACACAAAAAAAAACTTTGACAATCGATTATGGGCTAGGTTGATGTGGGCCCTTAAGACCAACATACCATAAAAATGTCTTCATCCTCTGTGCCACGGTTCAGGTAGTTATTTAGGAAAAACTGCATTTTTTGGGTTTGGGGGGGCCTAGCGAGGGGGGGGGAGTGGCCCCCGGGGACCAAACGAAATTTTTCCGTAAAAGTCTAGTGGGGCTACATGCCCACCAAATTTCATGTTCCCCGGTGTTTCGGTGTCCCTGGTATCGTTGACGAAAAATTCAGATGACGGAAAAAAAACAAAAAACAAAACTTTGACAATCGATTATGGGCTAGGTTGATGTGGGCCCTTAAGACCAACATACCATAAAAATGTCTTCATCCTCTGTGCCACGGTTCAGGTAGTTATTTAGGAAAAACTGCATTTTTTGGGTTTGGGGGGGCCTAGCGAGGGGGGGGGAGTGGCCCCCGGGGACCAAACGAAATTTTTCCGTAAAAGTCTAGTGGGGCTACATGCCCACCAAATTTCATGTTCCCCGGTGTTTCGGTGTCCCTGGTATCGTTGACGAAAAATTCAGATGACGAAAAAAAAAAAACCTTTGACAATCGATTATGGGCTAGGTTGATGTGGGCCTTTAAGACCAACATACCATAAAAATGTCTTCATCCTCTGTGCCACGGTTCAGGTAGTTATTTAGGAAAAACTGCATTTTTTGGGTTTGGGGGGGCCTAGCGAGGGGGGGGAGTGGCCCCCGGGGACCAAACGAAATTTTTCCGTAAAAGTCTAGAGGGGCTACATGCCCACCAAATTTCATGTTCCCCGGTGTTTCGGTGTCCCTGGTATCGTTGACGAAAAATTCAGATGACGAAAAAAAAAAAAAAAAAAAAAAAACTTTGACAATCGATTATGGGCTAGGTTGATGTGGGCCCTTAAGACCAACATACCATAAAAATGTCTTCATCCTCGGTGCCACGGTTCAGGTAGTTATTTAGGAAAAACTGCATTTTTTGGATTTGGGGGGGGCCAGCGCGGGGGGGAGGGGCCCCGGGGACCAGACGAAATTTTTCCGTAAAAGTCTAGTGGGGCTACATGCCCACCAAATTTCATGTTCCCCGGTGTTTCGGTGTCCCTGGTATCGTTGACGAAAAATTCAGATGAGGAAAAAAAAAAAAAAAAAAAACTTTGACAATCGATTATGGGCTAGGTTGATGTGGGCCCTTAAGACCAACATACCATAAAAATGTCTTCATCCTCGGTGCCACGGTTCAGGTAGTTATTTAGGAAAAACTGCATTTTTGGGTTTGGGGGGGCCCAGCGAGGGGGGGGGGGTGGCCCTCGGGGACCAAACGAAATTTTTCCGTAAAAGTCTAGTGGGGCTACATGCCCACCAAATTTCATGTTCCCCGGTGTTTCGGTGTCCCTGGTATCGTTGACGAAAAATTCAGATGACGAAAAAAAAAAAAAAAAAAAACTTTGACAATCGATTATGGGCTAGGTTGATGTGGGCCCTTAAGACCAACATACCATAAAAATGTCTTCATCCTCGGTGCCACGGTTCAGGTAGTTATTTAGGAAAAACTGCATTTTTTGGGTTTGGGGGGGCCTAGCGAGGGGAGGGAGTGGCCCCCGGGGACCAAACGAAATTTTTCCGTAAAAGTCTAGTGGGGCTACATGCCCACCAAATTTCATGTTCCCCGGTGTTTCGGTGTCCCTGGTATCGTTGACGAAAAATTCAAGGGGGGCCCAGCGTGGGGGGGGGGAGTGGCCCCCGGGGACCAAACGAAATTTTTCCGTAAAAGTCTAGTGGGGCTACATGCCCACCAAATGTCATGTTCCCCGGTGTTTCGGTGTCCCTTGTATCGTAGACGAAAAATTCACGGGGGGCCCAGCGCGGGGGACGGGAGTGGCCCCCGAGGACCAAACGAAATTTTTCCGTAAAAGTTTAGTGGGGCTACATGCCCACCAAATTTCATGTTCCCCGGTGTTTCGGTGTCCCTGGTATCGTTGACGAAAAATTCACGGGGGCCCCAGCGCGGGGGGGGAAGTGGCCCCCGGGGACCAAACGAAATTTTTCCGTAAAAGTCTAGTAGACCAACATACCATAAAAAATTCTTCATCCTCGGTGCCACGGTTCAGGTAGTTATTTAGGAAAAACTGCCTTTTTTTGGGTTTGGGGGGGCCCAGCGCGGGGGGGGAGTGGCCCCCGGGGACCAAACGAAATTTTTCCTTAGAAGTCTAGTGGGGCTACATGCCCACCAAATTTCATGTTCCCCGGTGCTTCGGTGTCCCTGGTATCGTTGACGAAAAATTTACGGGGGCCCCAGCGCGGGGGGGGAAGTGGCCCCCGGGGACCAAACGAAATTTTTCCGTAAAAGTCTAGTAGACCAACATACCATAAAAATTTCTTCATCCTCGGTGCCACGGTTCAGGTAGTTATTTAGGAAAAACTGCATTTTTTGGGGTTTGGGGGGGCCCAGCGCGGGGGGGGAGTGGCCCCCGGGGACCAAACGAAATTTTTCCTTAGAAGTCTAGTGGGGCTACATGCCCACCAAATTTCATGTTCCCCGGTGCTTCGGTGTCCCTGGTATCGTTGACGGAAAATTCAGTAAGGTGACGGAAAAAAAAAAAAAAAAAAACTTTGACAATCCCTATATGACCGCTTTCGCTAGCTACGCTAGCGGCGGTCATAATAATCTACTCGACTTTACTGCAAAAAAACAAAACAAAACATTTATTCAGCTAAGAGGTCAAGCCATGGCTTATCTTCTATTGGTCACACGACTTTACATGATACGCATTCGCTGGACAGAGTTCACCAAACTTGAACTTTAGAATGCGCTGAAATGCAAAACTTCTGCGTTTCCATTATCCAGCATTCGTATGAATGCGTATGAATGGAAGTCAACAGAACGAAAAGTGTATAGTGTGACGCCTGTGGTAGATTTTTCCCTAAACCTAACTATTCCTGGGCGTCTCCAAACCGACACCCAATTGATCTTACTATCTGTGGCGTCTCCAAATCGACACCAATACCTTTATCTGGGGCGTCTACAAATCGACACCCAATACCTTAAACTGGGGCGTCTACTAATCGACACCCAATACCTTAAACTGGGGCATCTACTAATCGACACCCAATACCTTAAACTGGGGCGTCTACTAATCGACACCCAATACCTTAAACTGGGGCATCTACTAATCGACACCCAATACCTTAAACTGGGGCATCTACTAATCGACACCCAATACCTTAAACTGGGGCGTCTACTAATCGACACCCAATACCTTTATAGCTCTTGTGTCTTCAGTCGACAACTGGCCGAGTTTCTAACTAACTTGCTTCCCTAAACTATAGCTTTCTTCCTAAACTAGCTTCCTTCCAAAACTAGCTTCCTGCGCGGGAATAAATCGAGAAACAGACCTGCAAATGTCCTTTAAATGCTTTAATCACGGCCAGGAGATCTTCCCGAGCAGTTCTCAGGGAATCTCTCCCAAGAAGCAAGGCCGGAGGATCTCAGACAAATTCCATTGAGAATCCCACCGTAAAACACGGATACAGCAGTTTTTATAGAATCGAGAAAAGTTTTGTTCTAGTTTTCACTTCCCCTTTCTGTTATTTATACACACACATACTCAAAGTCACAAGTTTTCCCCAAAAAGTTTGGACACATTAAAAGCATATGAATGTTGTTCCTGCAAGAAAAACAAATGTTAGTTGATTAATTAAAGCTGATTAATTAAAATCCATCACACACCCCTTAAGAGTGATTTTGAATCATCAGAGCCTTAGAATGAAAACATATCCTCCAATATTCCTAATGAATCTGCTTTCTATCTCAGATGCTACCTTTACCTTGTAAGTGGACAGATTGATGACAATGTTCTCTTTCCACAAGCTCATAGTCACTTCAGATTGTCAAATTTAACAGCACAGCTGTCGCAGCACAACTCAACATTTGAGCTACAGTTATTTCCTTATTCCATAGTGATTTGGGATGGGATTAGGATCTCTGTAAATGTACTAAAATGGTGTCTACTGTCTGGATGAGGGGTTATGGAAGGTCATAGATGCATATGCACCACAGCACACGAAACACATGAAAAAAAAACATAATTATGTAATCTCTTTTACATTATGTATATAATCAAGCATTGAGGTAGGCTAACACTTTCATTAGGGTTACACTTTATTTTAAGGTAGCCTATCTTTGATACACTGTAATTATACATTTACAGTTTTTCTCAACCGATTTGACTCATTTCTCCAAAACTCAGGTCACTGTTCTCAAAACAGTTAATACAGTAATCTGAACACTTCGTAATTGTCCTAAACAGGTTGTAAAATTCCATTCATTTCATGTGAATTACAAATCACATGCATCATTTTCTCATACAGCCAGTTCATACAGCCAACCAAAACTTTAATATGTCAGGAAAAAACAATTGCAGCTCTTTTTATTGGTTTTACAAAAATCACAATAATTTGTGCACCATTTTTCCAAACACAACAAACCAAAAGCTGTTATTTGTTAAATTCTCAGTTGCACTTGGAATGTTCTCAATTAGACACAAATAAATATCTGCTGAGTTAGTAATAATCACGACACAGGAAATGCAAATTTCCTAATTGTTACACAGCTATCTCAATTACAAAAACTATAAAAAGGGAAAAGAAAAATGGCAAAAAAAAGAAGAAGAATGGGAAAAGGAAGAGGTGTAAGCATGAGAGGTTTTGGAGAGAATAGAGGAAGGGTTTCCGATTTCACCATTCAGCATCAGAGTGGTTTGAGCATCACCCACGTTTCAGGATGATGTTCCTTCCAGCATATTCTCCAATTGGAGATGGAAAGTATATGATCACAACCCTTACAACCAAGTAAGTCTTCTTCAAGCGATGGAAGAGGCCTGTGGTGAAGCTGAGGCACAAGGATGGATCCAGCATTCATGGCGTTTTTTCCCCACGATGCACGACTCATGAAAATATATGCTGTGATGTTGATGAAAGTCTTTGACCAGATGTAAATGAGAGGCAAGATCTATAAAGTTCATTAATTTAATGATTGCAGTACATTTATTTATTTACTTATTTTTATTTAATTTTTCGGGGGTAAAACTCATCGTTATACAACTAAACTCGACATTAAAGAACTTTGAAGAACATGATTAAAGAACACGAAAAACTTTATTTGATAATAATTATATAAGTATTATTATCTACGGCAGAATTGATCAAATCAACACAGTACTATACATTTGTAGTTTTGATGTTACCATTTTTGTTTTTAAATGCATTACTAGAATAAAATGCAGTGCTTCACTATGCATTGAAATGTTTTGCCAACATAAGAGTGAGTTTAGTTTGCTGTGTTAATTGTTTTGAGAGCACTACATTAATTTGGAGAAATGTGTCAGTACTGAGTAATGTTAAGTAATTACATGTAGTTACTATGTTAGTTGCATGTAATTATGCATAATTTATAGTTATTACTATAGTATAACTGCATGTAATAATGACACTAAAACACTAAAATAAAGTGTTACCGTTAATTGTTCATCACTAGTTAATGTATTAAGTATCATGGACTAACAGCAAACTGAATTTATTAATATAGGTTAATGTGAATTAAAAAATATGCTATTTTTGTATAGGGTCTATGCAGGGTTAAATGTTTTTTTTCAGGTCTTTCGATCTAATGGACAAAGAAGTTTGCATAATTTACATATGAACGCGCCCAGAGACGATGGAAGAAAACACAAAGGACAGCTGCTTTTGTTTCTGCTCTGACAGCCGCAAGATCAGCCGAATGCTGTGAGTGTGTGTTAGAAATCAGGAATGGTGAGAGAATATTGTGCTTGGTACGTTTTTCATCTTCAAACCAAACTTGGGTCTCCAGCTGACAAAAGTTAAAATCCCATCTGGCTAGCGCTCTTCCCATAATGTTCACGCATCAGGTCAGTAGACGGAGAGTAGATGGTCTTTCGCGGCTGTTCGAACACATTCGTCTACATGAGCGTTTACACTACGAAAGCAATCTGGTCTAACGTGTTTTCATCTACCTCTGGAAGCTCAAAACATTGTAGACCCCGTTTACGCCTGTGTTTAGTGTTGTACACTTGTTATCCGATCAACCAAAACGCATCTTAATACCAGGTGTAAACAGGGCCTAAATGTTTTAGATCAAGTTCCTGTCTTCCACCTGTCAGTCTTGTGGTCTGCACATGACTCAAAATGCTCCGCTTTTATTCAGGTATCAAAGCTGCAGTCGATTAATTTGACGGATGAACTTCCGCATCATTTTTGTCGTTTCAAATGTGAGACCTTACAGTTTCATTTACGTCACCATCTTTGATATTACACTGACACTTTGGTTACAGTTGATGGATGATACAGTGAGTGCTCTGCGCAGTTTCCAGGATCAGACTCTCTTTGATTTAATTTTCCTCTTATGTCAGATGGGATTCCAGATTATTTTTCCCATGAGAGTTGGCAAAAAGGTCAAAGCCCATAATGAAGGTTCACTGAAAGTATTGCAAAGGAAACTTCAACTAAGTAAAAATTACTCATCAACCTTTTACTGGCCAATTTAAAGTTGTTTTTTTTGTTGTTTTTTTGTTAATTTTACTTAGTTGAGAGTTTACTTAATTTTTCTCTTGCAAATTTTTGCACAAAGATTTGTCAAGTAAATTTCATATAGAATTAAGTCAATTTTACTTATTGTTTTTTCTGTGTCAATTGCCAAGTGCCCAACTAAAGGGAACACTAATCACCATTATGCATTTATATATATCAGTGGTGGACAAAGTACACAAATTAAGTATTTGACTACTTAAGTACATTTATAATATAAGTATATTACTCCAGTAAAAATATGAAGTATTCCTTTTTAATTTTACTTGAGTAAAAGTACAAAAGTGGGGTCCATCTAGACACACTGATGGATGTTTTATTTTATTACCAAAACTTGTTGTACACTGATAGCTACACTACTCATTACTGATCATTCAAGTGTACCATATAGTATATTCATTTTTTTTTATTTTTTTTATTATTTTTTTATTAAGGACCATGTACAATTTCCAACATAAATGTTACAATTTGATGCATTGTACCAGAGTTAGCCATAGGCTAATTTACATCTGCAGTCCATTAAAAAACAAAAAACATACAAATTACACTCAATACACTATTATATAATGATTCTATAGGTCTAATGGCAGATTCACTGGCCTGTCCCCAACAGGTGATACAGTACGAAATATGTGAAAAAATTAAAGCATGCATAAATATTTTGGCTACATCCATAGGGAGGGACGATCTAACCTGTCTAAAGTTTGCCAAATTATATTTTATTGTTTTTGTCATTTTCTTGAAGTTAAGATTCAAATCTAAAATTATACCAAGATATTTAAAATCAGTAACTATATCAATTGATTCATTTTTAATAAAAATGTCTGCAGTTTGAATCTGCCCCTTAGTTTTACAAAAGAACATACCTTTTGTCTTGCTGATATTCAAGGTAAGACAAGATTCTTCAAGCCACTCAACAACACCTTGCATGGCATGATTTAATTTCTCAGCTGCTAGCTGAGCATTTTTTGCATGGGTGTACAAAACAGTGTCATCGGCATATAATTGTATATCAACACCGTGACAGTGCTGTGGAAGATCATTAATATAAAGGCTAAAAAGTAAAGGACCTAATACAGATCCTTGAGGCACGCCCATTGTGTTTTTCATATAGCTGGAGCGTGCATCTTTGATTCTAACACACTGCATCCTATTTGACAAATAAGATGAGAGCCATGCTAGTGTTTGTGCAGACAAATAAAAATTAGAAAGCTTGGAAATAAGGACATCATTATTCACTGTATCAAAGGCTTTACGCAAATCCAAGAATACAGCGGCAACAACTCCTCCCTTATCAAGTTGTGTTCTTACTTTTTCTGTGAAGTGCAAAACGGCTGTTTCTGTGCAATAGTTCTTCCTGAAGCCAAATTGCATGTGATTTAAAGCAGGGTTACAGTTATTTAGATGCATTGTCAGCTGCTCTATGATAATTTTCTCCATTACCTTTGACAGTACTGGTAATATACTTATCGGTCTATAATTACTTACTTCATAGCGGTCTCCAGATTTGAAGATGGGTGAGATAACTGCATGCTTCCAGTTATCAGGAAAACAGCTGTGTGTAATTGAAAGATTAATTAAATGTGTAATTGGGGGGGTTAAAGTCTCTAAATGTTTCTTAACTAACATACTATCCATATTAAAAGCATCTCTACTTTTAGAATTCTTTAAAGAACAAATGATCTTTTTAACTTGTACTTCATTAGTTGTCACCAAATTTAAACCCTGACCTTTATTAGTATGTATAGTAAGTTTTCTTTTTTTGAAATAATTTCCTAGCTCATGGACTGACACAATAAAAAAATAATTAAAAATAGAGGCAATTTCAACATTTTCTTCAATTTTCTTACCCTGAAATCTGAGATGTATATCTCTTGTGTGAGTTTGTTCTCGCCCTATGAGGTTATTAATATTTTTCCAGGTTTCTTTACTACTACCTTTAGTCTCATTTATTACTTGAAGATAAAAACGTGTCTACTAATCTCAGTTCCTTAACCAATTTATTCCTCAAACCTTTATAAATTAAAATATCTGTATCTCTTTTAGACTTAATAGCTTTTTTTAAAGATGAGTCTCTACACTTCATCATTTGCAACAAATTATCACTAAACCAAGGTAGATTAAATCTCTTTCGGTGTTTTCTCTTGACTTTAACAATAAACTTCTTTCTAACAGATTAAATTTTTGTTGTAAATAAGTCACAACCATGTTCCACATCTTCTGTTGACAAAATATCATCCCAGATTAAATCATTGATCTCACTGTCAAAAGCAGGTTGTTTACTTTTAGGGACACAAGACATGATGTCTGTGTAATATTGTGTTATATTCTTAAATCTGTTTTTAGTTAATTTCCTGGCTACTAGGGTTAAATTATGGTCAGATAGCCCAGTGATCAGATTGTAGCTTTCTGTTATCCTCTCTGGTCTACTGGAGAATACAAGATCCAACACTGTACTTGAATTTTTTGCAATTCTTGTTGGGCCTTTGATCAGCTGTTGTAAGTTATATTTGTCTGTAATCGTTTTAAGTTTTTTCCTCTTCCCCTTGTCTTCCCAGTTTAAATTAAAATCACCCATGAGAATAAGCTCTTTGTTAAGGTTACACTCTTTTAACATATCAATGATTTGATCATAGAAAGTGTAATTTGCTGATGGAGGTCTATAGAATCCTATCAGAGTAAAAGACATTTGTTGGGATAATACAATTTTTAAAACAACGTATTCCAATGTGTCTGCTGCTTTAAAAAGAATGCGCTCACATTTGATGTCGTCTTTGACGTACATCAATACCCCCCCTCCTCTCCCCCCAATTCTGTCTCGTCTGAAGCATTGATACCCCGGTACAGAGAAAACATTAACTGGGGTTGACTGTTGTAACCACGTCTCCGATAAACATAGATAGTTCAGATTGGAATTTAATAGTAAATGCGTCAACTGTTCAGTCTTAGAAACAACACTTCTAATGTTCAAGTGTCCACCAAAAAGTCCTCTGGGTTTCAATTTTGGATCCCATACGACCTTTGCGTGATTAACAGTTTGAAATATGTAAGAAGATCGCTGCTTTATCACTGCAGGATTCCGACACGTCGGGTAGCTTGTAGGTTTTATGTCCATAAGATAATGTTCACTGGGCACTTTAAGTGCCGGTTGTGTGTCGGTCATAAAGTCAGTTATCAATGGCAACTGAAACCGCGCTGTTTAAGGGGGCACTGGGTATAGATATTCCATATTCACTCACCTCCAAGGAAGATGTTACCTGGGATTCAAAAAGAAGCTCAGCACCGATGTTTTGTGATGTCTCCGGAGTAACTGGTCCTGGATTTAGATGAACATCCCCTGACAGCACCAGTATCAACAGTAGAATGCCATGAATCCCTCGAGCCGGAGTGGTGAGTCTCTGCCGTTTGGTGGTTTGTTTACCTTGGTCTACCATGGCCTACCCTTGACATAGCATGGAAGAGCAGACTGTATAGAAGCCCAGCAAATTATAGCGAAGGCTTGAGGCGTCAATGCTCGCTGTGTAGTTGGAAGGAGCCCGGTTTACGCCGGCCCAGTTCATCCGATGTTTCCACTGATTTCCGAGGTTTAGATGGCCGATATGTGTCACTCCAGACAGGTAGATTCGCAAAGGTAGTGCGATAGTGATCAGCAGCAACGAGTGAAGAGCGCATTGTGGATACTTTGCAAGATCTTTCGTTTATAATGTTTAACTGTAGACCCACTGAATAAGGTTGATGTGGCTGCTAACAAGTGTGTTTTACCATGCGATAGGCGGCCTTTTTGATGTAAAAAGAAGTGCGGGTCAGCAACCCCTGCCACGCGACATCTCCGCAAGCAGCGTCTCCGGAACGCCGCCGCCGCCATCTCTCCGGTAAGGAACGGTCAAGTGAGGAAAAAAAAAATGCGTAAAAAACTGAGTTGACAAATATAAACATAAAATCAGACATCACATAGGTCAAAATGTGTAAAGATTTTAAGAAGAACGCTATGCAAACATACTAGTTTTATATAATTTGAAACTGCTACGGCAGCAGGGAAGATGCGTGAACATTGATTTACATTGTTTTAATGCTATGATTAGTTTTTTAACTAAAACCTACCCTGTTCAGACAGTAATAGGCTACACAAATATGGACTACATTCTACATGTCTACATTCAAGCATTTCATGCTGGCTCAGGCGGGGGCCAGTTCTCCTCTGGCCAACGAGCGAACAGTGTATGATTATGATTCAGGCAGCATTACAGGTCAGAAGTCAGATTGGATCAGAACATTCAGAATATTATCCAGTTCCATCTGGTTGGAAGACAGAGACATCATGCCGGTATGGAGACGACTTTGTTGAGGATCAGTGCCAATAAAGTATGACCTCATTTACCTACCGATTTCTTGGATCCTCCGCTCTGTCTGGTCGTTAGTTTGGGGATGATAACCGGATGAGAGACTGATGGTGATACCGAGAAGTTTGAAGAAGGCTTGCCAGACACGGGAGATAAACTGAGGGCCTCTGTCGGAGACAATATCTTCTGGGAGACCAAAGTGATGAAAGATGTGTTGAAATAATGTTTCTGCGGCTTCAAAGGTGGTAGGAAGTCCTTTTAGGGGGATGAGCTTGCAGTATTTGGAGAATCGGTCCACTATGACGAAGATGCAGGTATGGGAGTTTGAAGATGGAAGGTCGGTCATAAAATCGATGCCCAGATGGGACCAGGGGCGGTTGGGTATAAGTAATGGTGTGAGTTTACCTTCTGAGAGTCGACGGGGAGTGTTGCGGTTGGCACAGACTGAGCATCCTCTGACGTATCGGGAGATATCCTGGGCCATAGAGGGCCACCAGTAGCGTTGGCTGAGGAGCGAGAGGGTTCGCTGGCTCTGAGTCCATGAGGGACAGACGATAGGTCGATGGTACAAAGATACGTCCCTCAGGGCCTCCCGGCGGAGCAGGTTCGGTCAAAGTGGCTTGATGGATTTGGTCATCGAGTGCCCATTGGATGGGGCTGACAATCATGCTGGAGGGAGAATGGGTTCAGGTGTTGCGGGCTCAGGATCCGGATGATGAAGACGAGAGAGTGTGTCTGCCTTACAATTCTTGCTTCCAGGTCGGTAGGTGATACAAAGTCGAATTTCGTGAAGAATAGAGCCCATCTGGCTTAACGAGGGTTGAGTAGTTTAGCTTCTTTTAAATACTCAAGATTTCTGTGGTCAGTAATGACTTCAAATTAGTGAGTTGCTCCCTCCAGCCAGTGTCTCCATTCCTCTAGAGCGAGCTTTATGGTAAGGAGCTCACGATTCCCAATGTCGTAATTCTGCTCCGCCGGGGACAGCTGCTTAGAGTAGAAGGTACATGGATGGAGGCGTAGGGGATCACCCTGCCGCTACGACAGCACTGCTCCGAGTGGTGAATGCATCGACCTCGACGACAAATGGCAGCTCAGGGTTCGGATGGCGGAGGACTGGAGTGGAGACAAATGCTGTCTTAAGGTCTTCCAAGGAAAGGAGGGCAAGAGGTGTCCAGGACAGAGACTTGGGCCGGTTTTTCAGGAGAGAGGTGAGAGGTGAACTGATTAAGCTGTAATTCTTGATGAAACGATGGTAAAAATTGGCGAATCCCAGGAATCTCTGCAACTCTTTAATGGTGGTGGGTTGTGGCCAGTTCTGGATGGATTCTACCTTCCTCTGGTCCATTTGGAAACCATGTTGGTCAATGATATACCCCAGGAAGTGGACGGAGGAAGTGTGGAACTCGCATTTCTCTAGCTTGAGGTAAAGTGGGTGATCCTGAAGACGCTGGAGAACTTGTTTCACATGTTGATGATGTTCCAACAGGGTTTTGGAGTAAATCAGAATATCGTCAATGTAGACGATGACGAACTGGTTGAGGAAGTCTCTAAATACCTTGTTCATGTAGTTCTGGAAGACGGCAGGTGAGTTGGACAGCCCATATGGCAAAACCTGATATTCATAGTGCCCTGAGGGGGTCACGAAGGCGGTCTTCCACTCGTCTCCCTTGTGGATGCGGATCAAGTTACAGGCACTTTGAAGATCAAGCTTTGAGAAAATGCGAGCCCCACTCAGCTGTTTCAATGCTGCTGGGACCAGAGGAAGGGGATAACTAAACTTGATGGTTTGTGAGTTCAGGATCCAATAATCGATACACCGCCACAAGCCTCCGTCCTTCTTGACCACAAAGAAAAAACTGGAAGCGGCAGGGGATGTCGAAGGACGAATGAACTCCTGTTGGAGAGCCTCTCTGATGTACTCCTCCATGGCCTTCTGCTCCGGGATGGACAGCGGGTACACCCTTCCCTTGAATGAATGAATGAGGCATTTATATAGCGCTTTTCATATGTACTACTGTACACCCAAAGCGCTGTACAATCATGTCGGGGTCTCTCCTCAACCACCACCAGTGTGCAGAATCCACTTGGATGATGCGACGACAGCCATAGTACAATGGCGCCAGTGCGCTCACAACACACCAGCTATCGGTGGAGAGAGGAGAGAGAGTGATAGAGCCAATTCAATGGATGGGGATTATTAGGAGGCCATGATTGGCAAGGGCCATTGGAGGGAATGTGGCCAGGACACCGGGGATACACCCCTACTCTATACGAGAAGTGCCATGAGATTTTTAATGACCACAGAGAGTCAGGACCTCAGTTTAACGTCTCATCCGAAGGACAGTGCTCTTTGACAGTATAGTGTCCCCATCACTACTGGGGCGTTAGGACCCACACAGACCACAGGGTGAGCACCCCCTGCTGGCCTCACAAACACCTCTTCCAGCAGCAACCTAGTTTTCTCAGGAGGTCTCCCATCCAGGTTCTGACCAGGCTCAACCCTGCTTAGCTTCAGCTTTCGATGGAGGTTGAACATTGTGAGATGACAGGGTTCAGATTGGAACTAGGTTGAAGAGGAACAGAACAGCTCTTGACGACTGCTGACAGACAATGTTGGAAGCAGGATTCTCCCCACTGGAGGATCTCCCCTGAATTCCAGTCCACACGTGGCTCATGTTGTTGCATCCACGGGCGTCCCAGGATGATGTCAGCGGTGGATCCTTCCAGCATCATAAACGAGATTTCCTCTGTATGCAGACATCCTTTGCGGAGCGTCAGAGTGAGGGAGAAGTGACAGATGCGACCACGGCTCAGCGGTTTCCCCAGAATGGAATTAATCTCTAGGTTTTCTCTACATAGAATCTCTACGTAGAATCTCTACGTTTCCACTTAACGTTGAGCCTATGGAGGAGGTTGAGAGATATAAAGTTCCCTGCTGAGCTGGAGTCGATGAGGGCTTATGCTGAAACAGAGGTTTGACAGATCAGAACATATACGGTAGTACGGGTTAGAGGAGCAATTTTAGGTGGAAGATGGACTGTACTCACCACTAGGCGTGGTGATCGGATGGGACAGTTCTGTAGAACGTGTCCTTCTCCCCAAAAGTATAGACAGAGATGGTTGTTAATCCTCCACTGACGCTCCGCAAGAGTGAGATGCTTGGAGTTGAGCTGCATCGGCTCAGGTGCTGGAAGAGCGACAGATGTTGCAGCGGGCGGAGGATGCAGCGTGGATTGGTGCGGTGAGCAGGCTGACAGTCGTTGTGACACCCGGATGGTTTTTTGGATGAAATTCTCGATCCCTATGGCATCATCATAAACGACCATCAGTTGGCGAATGTCAGCATTCAAGCCATGTCGAAAGGCGGTGAGAAGAGCGGTTTCGTTCCATCCGCTAGAGGCTGCCAATGTACGAAAGGTTAAAGTATACTGACTGACTGATTCGGAACCTTTGTGAAGACGAAAGAGTTGATTGTGAACAGACAGTGTTGAAGTTGTTTGTCCGAAGACCTCCTTGAAATGGTTGGTGAAGGCTGATAACGAGGTGGTTACTTGAGCGTCAGACTGCCACAACGACTGTGCCCACTGTATCACTCGACAGGAGAGAAGAGAAGAGATGAAGGCCACCCTTGCGCGATCCGTGGGCTAGAGATGTGGCTGCATTTCGTAGTACAGTGAGCATTGAAGGAGAAATCCGCTGCAATCCTCAGCCTCGCCGGTAAATGTCTTTGGATGGGCCATGGGACTGGCAGAGGCAGCAGCAGAAGAAGGTGGTGACAGTGATTGCCGAACTGCTTGAACCAGTTCCGTGCTCGCGGTGCTCTGCATGGTGGGTCTGGTCTTCTGTCACGACACAGAAGGGAACAGACGGTGGATGTAAAATAAACAGAGTTTATTGACAGAGCAGGAGCAAAACAGGTGAAGAATGGTATTACTAGAAGACACGTAGGACTTAGCTGACTGTAACGCAAAATGAAGATGAAGAAAGTGAGGTTGATGATGATGTAGATCCGGGAACAAAGACACAGGGAGGGAATGAGGATCCGCAGACGCAGACATAGACGAAAATCAGGTACGGGAATGCTGGTAATCTATGTCTATGTAACGTGAGACCAGACAGTGAACTGAAGGGAGTGCAGGCTTGATATGGTGAGGGTGATGAGGGTGAACAGGTGCAGGTGATTAAAATTCCGGTGATGATGAACGAGGGGGTAGATCTGGTGCTGATGGCTGAGTGGATGGTGTGAGTGACTCCATGACAGTATAAGTACAATTGGATAGATTCATATTATTTCTCACAATACGTGAACATGACTAAATATTTAATTTTACCTGTATCTTTACTCCGGTATCTCCTTGGTATGCTGAAGATGTGAAACACTGTCTTTGTGATATTGGTGGGTCACTCATGAACAGTTAGTCATAATTTATCTTTGGCTGCATTATAATGACTTAATAATTCATAACATGATCAAAGATTGTGTATGAAGACGTGTTCTGAGAAATTAGCTATTGAAAAATTGCATTTTAACTCTGCTCAAATGAACGAAATGACTTAAAGATTAGCCATTTAATTTTGCTTAACGAAATTCAGTCATTAAATCAAGTCAGTAAAATTATCTGATCTATCACTGCTGTGCATAAGTAAAGTTGCACACAACACAACTTGTCTAAGAGAGCTTATTTATGTAGGCTATAATCAAGTGCATTGCTTAACATTCTGCGTTTTAAAACTCTGAACGAAACGCAGACAGGGTGACGAATCATTCATGAACGACCATCACTACTACTCCCGTGTCGCAGCCTCTTTATGTGGTTTCGCTTCTCTTAGTTTAAAAGGCTATAGCACAATAAATTACTCTTTTCATCACTACCACCACAGGAAAAACTGCACATTACACCCAGTTTCAAAAAGTGTTAGATTCTTTCGTTCATGATTTTTCTGAATTTTCTTTTTATTAAAAATTTGAAAAATGATTCCCGTTTTTTTAAAATGTTGCCTATTTAAATTCTATTTACAAACTCACCACACACAGTAATTGTCAATAACTAATTTATTGAAAGCAATTTGCTTTGTTTTGAGAAAAAAATACTCATTGAACTTGCAAAAGAACATTTTTGCTAACATCTTATGTTTGCTTTAGGTTCTAAAGGGTTAAACAGGTAAGTAATGGAGCAGTCAGAGTAATGATGAGCAGACGAATATAGAATAACAGTGTTTCTTTCCTTTTTACCACAGTAACAGTGAGGGACAGAAAGGATGCTGGGAAATGTAGTTTCTTATGAGATGACTGGACTGTTAAAGACGGGCAGACGGAGAGCATACGTGACACTTATCTGGACAGGATTAGATTTCTCAGAGGAGTAAGTGAAAAGGAAATATTAAAAAATAAATAAAACAGTAGGTGATTTATCTCCTCATGGAAAACTAGTCCTGTCCAAATAGGGCTGTATATACTGTAGCAAACCCATGCTTAGTCACACTATCTGATCCATGTCAAACTTAAAAAAGACACCCCCTGGCTGTAAAGATATGCTGTGTATTCACTTCCCATTTACTAATTAAAAAGACAGTTTCCCCAAAATTAATATTTACTCTGCCTCATGTTGTTGCAATAGCAAATTATGTTCTTTTCAAGGCAGAATGCGCAAGCTGCCCTTTTTCATAGAAAGACAGTGGATGCTAATTTATTGTCAAACTCCAAAGAGACCATATTTACTTTAATTAGTCCATATGACTCATGCAAAATATTTCCACCAGTCTTCCGAGTTCAGTGCTGAGCTGTAAACATTTTTGTCTATCTGAAATCACATCAGTCTGTTTTTTTCGAAGTAGGACAGGCAGAGAAAATGAAGCTTCATCCAGTACATATACACATTATTCAAACTAGAGTTTACTCAAAAAGAGGGTGATGCAATGGGCCTCATTTATCAAATTAACGTAAAAAACGCAGATTCGAACACAGAAATCATCTTACGACAGGGTTCACGTGTGATTCATGAAACATATGTTGCCAATCCCATTGTATGAATGATCTCTGGGACAGTTTACCAGCTAACATTAGGTCTGCACCTACATTACAGATTTTTGAATCTTTACTTAAAACAAATTTTTCTATTGCTTTTAATGTCCCTTGATGATACATTTTTGCATTTGACTTCTGTTGGTCATTTTGATTTTCCATTTTTTGTTATGGCCTACTTTGTCCCTGATTTTATTTGGGAATTTTATTGTTTTACTTCCTTTTTCTTTCTTTTTTATGATGTTTAAATTTGATTTAATTGTCTTTTGATTTTTTTTCTCTTTCAGAAATTTGAAAGAATTCTCATCAATAAAAAAATTCTAATTTTTTTCCTTTGCCTTTTATTTATTTTATCTGATTTTGTAAAACACATTGGTCAGCTGTTGCTGTTTTAATGGTGCTATATAAATAATTTAACTTGAAACTTGAATGATTGTACGTTGATAAATGTGGCGGCTCAAGAAAATCATTTAAATCATCATTTAAATCGTCATGCACTAAAAATTCACGTCCAATTGTTTATGCCCTTCCCTCGCAAACTTCCCTATGTCTCGTTCACTCGGATGTACGTCATTGTTTACGTTTCACGAGCGCCCACTACTGGCAGAACCCTTACAATGTGTTTAAACTGAACGCACTAATCCCTTGATTGCTGGAATCCAATATGGAGCTGATTAATATAATAGCCACAATAGACCTACAATTATTAAATTTAATTAAATACACTGGACAAAAGCAAAGTTAGCAAAATTTTCCCAAAATATAGACTCGTTGTGTGATGGGTGTAGAGTTGAGATAGCCAATCATACACGTTTTAGTCATGTCCTAACCAATATCCACGTAAAACATCATCCTTGAAAATTTGTAATTCATCCAAAATATGTGATTGGTTGGGCACGCTGTACAATTACCTTTTAATTTGAGCAGTGTAACATTTATGTTTAGTTAACTGCATTTTGGTTTGATGATAAACTCGCTGAAATGTCAAATTAGCAAAGGTAGAACTGGTATGTTGTGTGTGCACGTGTGAGGTGCTTGCGTGATCAGTTAGATTTAATAAAATAAAGAGATAAAGAAAACAATGCACTTTCTGCCTTCTCAGTTTCTGTGAACTTGTTTGTGGAGCATGTTGTTTAAATAAAATGTTTTTGTGGTATTTTTAATGGGTCACAGACACCTCTATTCTAATTGAATTGAATTATAATTTGATATTCTAATCTTGTTGTTTAACGGATAGTGATCGGTTAAAAAGCGTTGGTTGCCGGTCAGGAAAACAATCTAAATTAACAAAATGCTCATTACAACTCTCCAGATTTACTATGCTGCAGGCAATCACGCTAACTCAAAAGCTTTCATACATGAGCTGAAACCTGACGTGAGATTTGATTGTAGCCATCGCTCACATCCATATTGATAAATGTTTTGTGTTAACGAGGGGCCAATGTGTATTTAATCCTTCAAAAATGACTATTTAGAAAGACAGGTAAAGACTGCAGCTCGATTATAGCTTGTTTCCGTTATAATAATACTTAAAGATGTCCAGTAGCGTTTGAATGCACCTCCAAAGCAAACTGTTTCTCCCTGAAACTTTATGCACTGCACAACTACACTTTAAAGGTTAACGTGTAGGCATCTTGTAATCGAGATCAATTAAAAATAGAAATCTTAGATACCATAACATGACGTCCCCCAGAAATGTGGCTGCAGCATGTCGCTATCAGCACAGTACTTGAAAGTGGGTTGAGGGCTCTTGTGCGATGAGCTGGGCTGGGCTTGTGCCAACAGTTCAGCTCTGCTTATAGGTTAACACTGACATGTATGCACTTAGCACTCATAACCACTCAAATTAACCACAAGATCATTCTTCAGCACAATGGTAACCACAAACACTTAAAGGTGCTCTAAGCGATGTCACACGTTTTTTAGGCTGAAACCTTTTTTGTCACATACAGCAAACATCTCCTCACTATCTGCTAGCTGCCTGTCCCCTGAACACACTGTAAAAAATGCAGTCTCTGTAGACAGCCCAGGCTCCACAAATGGCAAGAAAAACAAACTGGCCCAGCCTGGACCACGAAACATAACAAACAGTGTTCCAGCCAATAACCGACAAGAATGATTTGGGAGTGGGGGATGGGGGGTTAGTGCGCGTGCACATGAAGGGGGGTGTGGGGAGTGGAGGAGAGAGAAGCATGAAGAGGGAAGTTAGCTAGAGGAGAGATGTCCTAGACAACGACAATGACTAATTTTAGAATTATATTCTCTTGAATTTTGATATGGCCGACAAACGACCAAAGAGACGACGTTCCGATGAACAAATAGCAAAGAAGAGGGAAAAGGAGAAGGAACGCAAGAGGGAGGGGACGGGATGAGGAGAAGGGAGGGTCGAGCTAGCCTCCGTTTTGTTTGACAATACTTCAAACGTCAACAAGAAGTGACGTCACCCAACATTGCTTAGAGCACCTTTAACAGAAACTTTTATAAATGTCAAACACAACAGCATTAAACACTAACAATTCTTTACTAAAAAAACCCCCATAAAATAACACATTTTCAACATTTAGAGCAACACAATTTCAATGTTTATAATTGAATATCTCCATATCTCCTTATTTTTAACTTGCAGCCGAACACATATTTAAAGGTGCATTATGGAATATTGACAGCTCTCGGTTGAAATGGGTACTGCAGTCCAGATTCAAAAATATTGGAGGGTTGTTTACCCCGTCCCCACAAATTACAAAGGAAGGCACGGAGACTTAGGTAAGTTGATGAGTTGATTTGGCCATGTTTTAATATCCTCCCATTCCTAGAGATTTTTAGATGGATGCAGAGGCTTTTTAAAAAAAGGTCAGGTAGAATCTGTGATCTCTGACTCAGTTTGATGCTGCGTTTTTCGCCAACTGGCATCCCGGGGTGTCGAAATACTATTGGGTAAATTGGCAGTGGGCGGGATCACACAGACCCAACCTGATCTCACTGCAATTCTCACTCGTACAAATTCATAAAATTTTTGCTAAATCTTACATATTTTACGAGTTGCCCAATTCGTATGAATTCGTATTAATGACCTACACCTGACCCCGCCCCTAAACCTACCTATCAGGGTTTAGACAAATCGTACGAATTAGCCACCTTTTTCTCACTCGTACAAATTGGTCGTGAGATAGCGTTGACAAAAACAGACAACCCGACACGGAACGCACATATCAAAGTAAAATATCTGGCTGTAGTATTGTTTTTTGGAGAAACGTGTATGTGAACTTAACATGTTTCCTAAATATCTGCAAACATATGGTATTTTTATCCTTTAGTACAGTAAAAAATAAATAAATAAATACACACAGTACCTTTAAGTGGTAATGGGTCCTCTTGAATTTATTTTCTGCAGGTATAAAAGGCTAGAAAGTGGAAATGGTAACGACATACCACTCACTTTGACTGAAAAAGTAAGTATGCCTTCCAATTATGACCCAAACCCATTCAAATTGGAATTTCAGTTCTCCTCTGTTCACAGTAATGGCTGACCTTTCTTGGAAACTTCAAGATATTATTTTAAGGGTTGAGAACAGTGTTTTACCAGAATAAATAAAGGCCATTCTTTCCTTTCTGCAGGCCCATATCTCATTTTGTTCTCCTGTTATCCCTGTGGAGCCCAGGAATCTTGCCTCAATAGAATGGCATGGCTGTCGACACGTATTTGTATTCATTTATTGTAATGGTCATTTAATTAAACTCAGCAGGGAGGGATGAACTGGCACTGTAAAATGCATTATAACTCCATATTAAGCAGGAGGAGCTTTTCCCTTAATGTCATAATTAGCGACATGGGATCTAGAATTAGGGCTAGGGATGCTCTATGAGTATGTCAGTATATGCCACTATATGCATTTGAGACAAATCAATTACATTTTTTAAAGCTTTTCACAATATATTTTCAAAGCATCTTAAATAATAATCCCTGATTACACTTTATTTCGATAGTCAATTTTAGACATTCTAATAATTATACGAACTAAGTAGTAATCATAAGTAATAAAATAATTATAACTTTTCAACTACATGTCAACTACTACCTACTACCTCTAGTAAACACAGCAAATGCAACTATGAAGAAAAGAACAAAAACCCTCAAAACAAAGATGTCTATGATGACAATGCTTTAAAGGTAGGGTAGGTAGGATTTGTCTAAAAAACTTATTTTCCAAATTTGTTTAAACTTTATTTATACATCAATACATAATTAAAATTTAAGTACTCTGAAAAAGAAAGTATAAAAATCGAGTGTCTGTAGACCTCTCACGACTGTTTTAAAGACAGCTCATTATTTCCATTCACTACACCCCCTCCCTTCTGGGCTCCTTACAAAGCCACGCCCCCAAAACACATGAACGCGCGACTCTGACCGCTGAGCTGAAGACCCATTATTTACCTGAGACAAGCAGAGAGGAAGGAGCACAGTGCATGTAGTGACATCATGTCAGAATCACATGTAATAAAAAAATCTAATGCTAATTGCTTATGAATATAAACAAATAAGATGTATTTTAGTACTCACTATCAACCTAACATATTGATATTGGTAAAGTTTAAATTTAAAATATATATTTTTTGATTCGCTAACGAGCTAGTTATATAAGCTAAAAACAGGTTGCATTGATACACTTTTTTACATTACCATCAGTTACATTGTGATGAAGATGAATTTTGTGTAAGATTCATAACATATACAGTATGGTGTTCTGCATGTAGGGGTGGGAGATATTGACAAAAATGAATATCTCAATATTTTTTTTCCAATATCTAGATATCGATATTCAGGCGATATTTTTGCCACCCTTCAAAGAAATGTGTGCAAACTGGCAAAGAAGGTCCAGTTGGTCTTTTGACTTGCTGCATTTGACCTATATTATTGTAGGCTATAGAAAAAAACAATAAAGGAGCTAACTAAACAGAATCTTTGGCAGCCCCTACTTACAAAAGAACTCCACTTACAAAAAAAAAAAAACTTAACTAGGCACTTCTTGCAACAGTGATTATTAAATCAAACAACAATATTGTTGATGATCAATTCAAAGTAAAAAAAAAAAAAAACATTTTCAAAATGGTATAAATCCATCCATTTTTAAAAAAAACATTTTCAAAATGGTATAAATCCATCCATTTTTTCCCCAAAACGCTATAAATCCATATATATAAAAAAAAATTTAAATGTATGGTTTGTCTTTTTAAAAACGTCTTTTGTCTTTTATTTTTCGTGTTTGCATTTATGAGGAAAAAACAATATTACGTGACAGTTCAGGCCCGGTTCTAGAACCAAATCACTGAGGGTGCTTCTGAATATAGTGAGGGTGCTGCTTACATAATCGTAGGAAATAGCTCAGTCATCAGTCTGAAACATAGTATCTCAAAATTGGGGATGTTGTATACAACAATACTACTGTAATTGCTGTTATGTTAAACAATATATGACCTGGCAGTAAATTATAGAATAGCATGCAACCAGCAGCAATCTTCACTTTTCAAATCATGCCACATATAGCCTACTTATACTGTGGTGATACTCTTGTTGTAACAGGCTTCAACTTCAATTGAACACTTCTAGAATGGCCAAAAGTCACTGCCTTACACACGTCTCTCTCCATGACGGTGAGAGACACATTTTTACATAACAAGGCAGAAAATGTACCAAGAACATCCAACCTAACTTGAACATAAACACACGTAACTTTACTAACACAAACCCCAACCATATTGCTGTAATAACGCATAAATCAACTCCCAACAAACAATTACCCATAATGCACTAGCGCTGACTGCCGGGTCTGTACAATATGACAACCATGACAACACATCAACACCCAATCAGTCATTCATTGTTAGCGTTATGCATAAACATATTGATAAAGCACTGCTGCAGTAACGTTATTACACCAAGGTATTGCTGCTATATTCTTTATGACAACTCCAATAACAACGACAAGCAGTTCAAAACAATTGACAGCAAAAGACCAAGAAGCTGCGCTAGCTTAACGTTACACAACACACATAACGTTACACAAAATACTTATTGAGCATGCTACAATTATTAATAATAATACTTACAGGTTGTGATTCGGAGGAGGAGGAAGAAGCTAATCCAAATATATTCAGTACTGTAACCTTCCTTCAAACGGCTTGCGAATCCAGACTTGAAAGCATTTATGTTGGAGAACATTATGTTGGAGAAACGTCATTAAAATGACGCGAGGTTCGGGCTAAACTTCTGTGTTTTATGCGTTCTTGAGCCATTTTCTTATGTCCATGATGATTAAAAATGGACACTTATTTTTACGTTACCTAAAGCCCCGTCTCAGAAAGTCAGCTAACAAAATTTCTGAGCGGGAAGCACGCACGCAAGCAAAGTGGGCAATTAAAGAGACAGCTTCACCTTTTGCGTATCGCGATCACGAAAGGACAACTACAATGCATTAAACATGAAAGCATAACGAAATAATTTATTTAATATATATTTGTTTAATTTTATTAATTTATTTATTTTGTGTAGGCTATCCTATTATAGGCAATTGTGTGAAATCCGTCTGTGTTTTATTTTCGGCAAAATCTCGTTTATGTGTGCTATTAATAATTTTTCATCTGAGGGTGCTTTCACTTTTATTTGAGGGTGCTTAGCACCCTCAAGCACCCCCGTAGAACCGGGCCTTCTCCATTATGGACGCGAGCGCTCTGAAAAGCGACACTAACGGTGCGTTTCCACTACAGCGGCAAAATTCCGCTCAGTGCCGCTGGCAACGCTATAACGCCTCCGCTTTGGGGTGTGTCTGTTGCGAGTGTGTTTAATCGAAGTTTTTTACAACACACACACAGTATAATCATTAGAGATTCACGCGATTACATTTAGAAATAGACCTGCTTTGTTTCCAAATGCCCCAAGCAAAGATATCCTTTCAATTGTATAAACTTTTATAAAACCAGCCAATGTAATTACAATAAACATATCCAAAATGAAATATTTAACATATATAACAACTGCAAAGCGTCTAATTTGTAAACAAAATGATTTACGCACTAAATGCAGCATATACTCCGTCACAATTTGCATATTTTTAAACTCTCAAAACAGACGTCACATCCCGAACCTCACAGCAATTGGCTGCCGACCGCGTTTTTCGCTTAATCTTTGCATAAAGTCAAGAACGGCCCAACCTTTTGACGCTCTTGGTCGCTCTCAACGCTTTCTCCGGTCCGCTGGCAATCCCAAAATGCACTGCGCGAGCGTGAAGCTCGACTTCCATAGGAATGAATTGAAAACGCTCGCTCCGCTCCGCTCGCAACGCGCCAGTGGAAACGCACCGTAACGGTGCGTTTCCACTTGTGACGGAGTATATGCTGCATTTAGTGCGTAAATCATTTTTGTTTACAAATTAGACGCTTTGCAGTTGTTATATATGTTCAAGATTTTATTTTGGATGTGTTCATTGTGATTATATTGGCTGGGTTTATAAAATTGAAAGGATCTTTGCTTGATGCATTTGGAAACAAAGCTTGTCTATTTGTAAATGTAATCGCGTGCATTTCTGGTGATTATACTGTCCGTATGTTGAAAAAAACTTCGATTAAACACACTCGCAATGACACACCCCAAAGCGGAGGCGTTATAGCGTTGCCAGCGGCACTGAGCGGACTTTTGCCGCTGTAGTACGGTGCGTTTCCACTGGCACGTTGCGAGCGGAGCGGAGCGAGCGTTTTCAATTCATTCCTATGGAAGTCGAGCTTCACGCTCGCGCAGTGCATTTTGGGATTGCCAGCGGACCGGAGAAAGCGTTGAGAGCGACCGAGAGCGTCAAAAGGTTGGGCCGTTCTTGACTTTATGCAAATATCAAGCGAAAAACGCGGTCGGCAGCCAATTGCTGTGAGGTTCGGGATGTGACGTCTGTTTTGAGAGTTTAAAAATATGCAAATTGTGCCGGAGTTTATGCTGGATTTAGTGCGTAAATCATTTTGTTTACAAATTAGACCCCTTGCAGTTGTTATAAATATGTTAAAGATTTTATTTTGGATGCGTTCATTATGATTATATTGGCTGGGTTTATAAAAGTTTATAAAATTGAAAGGATATCTTTGCTTGGTGCATTTGGAAACAAAGCTTGTCTATTTCTTAATGTAATCGCGTGCAGCGCTGATGATTATACTGTCCGTGTGTTGAAAAAAAATTAGATTAAACACTCGCAACAGACACACCCCAAAGCGGAGACGTTACAGCGTTGCCAGCGGCACTGAGCGGACTTTTGCCGCTGTAGTGGAAACGCACCGTCACGGTGCGTTTCCACTGGCGCGTTGCGAGCGGAGCGGAGCGAGCGTTTTCAATTCATTCCTATGGAAGTTGAGCTTCACGCTTGCGCAGTGCATTTTGGGATTGCCAGCGGACCGGAGAAAGCGTTGAGAGCGACCGAGAGCGTCAAAAAGGTTGGGCAGTTTTTGACTTTATGCAAATATCAAGCGAAAAACGCGGTCGGCAGCCAATTGCTGTGAGGTTCGTGATGTGACATCTGTTTTGAGAGTTTAAAAATATGCAAATTTTGCTGGAGTTTATGCTGGATTTAGTGCGTAAATCATTTTGTTTACAAATTAGACGCTTTGCAGTTGTTATATATATGTTCAAGATTTTATTTTGGATGTGTTCATTGTGATTATATTGGCTGGGTTTATAAAAGTTTATAAAATTGAAAGGATCTTTGCTTGATGCATTTGGAAACAAAGCTTGTCTATTTGTAAATGTAATCGCGTGCATTTCTGGTGATTATACTGTCCGTATGTTGAAAAAAACTTCGATTAAACACACTCGCAATGACACACCCCAAAGCGGAGGCGTTATAGCGTTGCCAGCGGCACTGAGCGGACTTTTGCCGCTGTAGTGGAAACGCACCGTAACGGTGCGTTTCCACTGGCGCGTTGCGAGCGGAGCGGAGCGAGCGTTTTCAATTCATTCCTATGGAAGTCGAGCTTCACGCTCGCGCAGTGCATTTTGGGATTGCCAGCGGACCGGAGAAAGCGTTGAGAGCGACCGAGAGCGTCAAAAGGTTGGGCCGTTCTTGACTTTATGCAAAGATCAAGCGAAAAACGCGGTCGGCAGCCAATTGCTGTGAGGTTCTGGATGTGACGTCTGTTTTGAGAGTTTAAAAATATGCAAATTGTGACGGAGTATATGCTGCATTTAGTGCGTAAATCATTTTTGTTTACAAATTAGACGCTTTGCAGTTGTTATATATGTTAAATATTTCATTTTGGATATGTTTATTGTAATTACATTGGCTGGTTTTATAAAAGTTTATACAATTGAAAGGATATCTTTGCTTGGGGCATTTGGAAACAAAGCAGGCCTATTTCTAAATGTAATCGCGTGAATCTCTAATGATTATACTGTGTGTGTGTTGTAAAAAACTTCGATTAAACACACTCGCAACAGACACACCCCAAAGCGGAGGCGTTATAGCGTTGCCAGCGGCACTGAGCGGAATTTTGCCGCTGTAGTGGACACGCACCGTTACCCCTCATTTACACCGCACACGTCTGCGGCGCATTACGGCTGCGACACGGCTACCGGAGCTGATCGCGCCCATTCTAGTCAATGCTTGTGTTTACACCGGCCGCGACGCGGCGCGTTTCAGAAGCTTCCCAGAAGCGGCTCTCCGCGCCGCTTCGCTAAATATAGGCGCCTAGTCTATTTTTGACGGACGCGCGTCCAAGTCGCACCGGAAATACAAAATAAAAGTCAAAAATCCCTGTCAAATTCAAAATAAACACCCTGTGCAAACTCCCAACGTATTACACACCAATATCCTTGGTAGAAACCATAGACTGTATGATAGAAACCCAAAAAATCAAGAAAAACCACGTCGGACAGGCAAATCACGAGGTCTCGCGCATCCAGTCGCTCCGCTTCTGAAATGCTCCTGGTGTGAGTTGGCACCGCGTGGAGGACGGAATAAAACCTTGTCGCAGACGTAATGCACCGCACACGTGTGCAGTGTAAATAAGGGGTTACGGTGCGTTTCCACTACAGCGGCAAAAGTCCGCTCAGTGCCGCTGGCAACGCTGTAACGTCTCCGCTTTGGGGTGTGTCTGTTCCGAGCAAGCACGGCGCTACACCGGGGCTAGGGGGCGCTAAAGCCCCGTCAAAAATCTGTGTAGCCCCAGTTAAGCCCACGCAACCAGGGGGCAAAAGACCCGCGCTCTTAGTTCGTACCGGAGTACATCTGACCTCAACACGCAAAAATCCGGTGCAGCATCAAAGTATTTGACGAGCTGCACATGACCACATAGCACGTAGTTGTATGCATCAAGGGATTTGTACGCTCTAATCATTTCTCTTGTATACACACTTGGTGTCTGAATTAGATAATTATATATATCAGGCCATACAATTGCTGGCCACTTCTTGTCATCCACAATCCAAAGAAGATCGTCAGGTATTATTGTATAGGGATCCGGCAAGATCTCACCATTGCTGAGAGTAAGTTTTTTAATATAATCGCCACGGTCAGAGGTACTAAGGCTTCATAATCCATCGTCAAATCTTTGATTTACAGTAAAGTAACGTTATATGTGTGCAGTCATGATATGTTGCAGGTCGTAAAGTAACGTAAACAAGGTTAATTTATATAAAAGCAAATTCGGGCTCTATAGAGGCTATTACATTACTAACTTAGTCTAACATGATAATTCATACATGCATCACAGTATGTCCGGATTTTGATTCGTAAACAGTTGGACGTTTTACATGATGTAATATTAATATATGAAACACAAACAAACAGATCCAACTCTGAAATTGCAGTTTATTATTGAGTCAACAACAAGAAATTACAAACAATGCGAAATTACGTTAATTACAATGTTCTTTTACAGAACTCGGCATAACAGATAGCTGTTTTTTGCCCAGTTCATTTTTAACAGGTACAGGGTGTTTGTTTTTCTTGCTGTGGCGTTGTATTAATTCTATTTTTGACGTTGTGATCCAAATCATTAGACACCAGTGATGCGCGGGTCAATGTATAAACAACCCGCACCCGACCGACGTTTTCAACTAACCCGCCCGCAACTCGGACCGCAAAAAAAGAAAAAGAAAATATTGTACCCGACCCGCATTTTTTTAAAAGTAGGTTAGTAAATGCTCATCGTTGCGTTGTTAAAAAAAAAAAAAAAAGAATTCTAATTTTGTCAAGAATTATAAAAAATCGTCAATAAGCTCATAATTTGTAGGCTACTAAAATAGTCTAAATGTTTAGTTTTAACAACAATTTTAAAAAGCTGGCTATGTCTATTTTGATGTTTCTGCGCAAGTTCAGCAGACAGTGAGGTTCGGGTTTGTTCCGATCAGAGCTCGTGAGCGGAGAGCGCATTTCTGAATATTCCGCTCCTCTCACGGTCGCTCCCCCAACACAGAATGGCCTGTTGGTTCGAAAATATGTGGAATAAGGGCTACCTCCGACTAATTTTTTTTTTCTAGTCGACTAGTAGTTGTTCATTTAAGCCATTCGTGGACAAATCGCCCCTTTATATTAATTTAATAGGCTAGCCTACAGGATAATAAGCCGCACGCATAAGGCGGCGCTCACATATCGCGCATAAAAACGCGTCGAAAACGCTAGGCGCGCCGCGTTCTCCTTTTTCCAAAGCGCTCGAGGTGGTTGCGCTTCGGAGGCGTCTGTCGTTGCTAAGCTTGGTTCTTGTCACGTGACCTGCGGTGCGCTTGCGGCATTCTGAAAAGTTGAGATGTTTTTATCTCGATGCGGCGCGGACGCGCTTGGAAAAAACGAGCGCGTCGCACCGCGACCGCGTCGCTTCCATTATGAGCGCGCATACCGCGCGGCTACATTTGAAATAACGAACTTGCGCGCGCAAAAGACGCGATATGTGAGCAGGCCCTAAAACTTGCCACAAAGAAGCAAGGAGCTTCTATATATCTAAATAGCAAGGAGACAATAGCAAGGAGACATTTAATTGTTTAGTAATAAACTGGTGTTTTCTGTGTCGCTGCAAATATGAAGTTGACGATGCGGACTCGCCATGAACGCCAGAGAGAAATGCACATTTCATTACATAATCAGAGAGTAGCCTATTTATTTTGGTTTTAATATTTTCGTTTAAATGTAGACATTTCAAACTTTCTGTAATATATAGCCTATATTTCTCAAATCTGTGAGGCACAAGCTGAGTTTCGGCGCCCTCCGGTTCACGTGCAATGCAAGTGATCGTGCCGGCTCCTTATTACATTGTCTGCTATATATTTGATTCGTATTCATTAAATACGGGCAATTGATTGATAAAACATTGATCAAAATTAAGATACAATTTATACAAAACGAAAATCTTTTAAAAAGAGTTTTCTATAAAACAAAACTTAATGAAGTGGTCAAAATCATGTTTTACCAAAAACAGCGCCGTTGCTAGGAGGGCGCCAGCGCCTCTGCCTTCAGCGGCTCTGCCTCGCGAGTGGATGATAGCCCTGAAGACGCCTAGCAATGATATACCTTTAGTGGTAGTATACCTTTAGTTAAGCTATCTTTGTAGCGCGCTAAGAGACAATGTTATCGGAAAATGCAGCCCAGGTATGATGCGTAATGGAGATTCCAAAGCTCTCTTCTTTGGTCAGAACCATGGAGAGCGATCGCGGATAGGTCTGTCCTATGCACCGAAACTTTTAATAATGTAACAAAATATTTAAAGAGCATCAAGCTATTAAAATCTATATTATGTATACGCACAGTTAATATAACAGTAGGTTATATTAGTCAATATTTTTTAAGCAATTAAGCAGTGATTGGATAACGTTTTTATTTTTTTTATTTAACGTTTTTAATTTTAGGCTTAGTTATTTTGTTGACTATTCTTTGGCCAAATCCAGTTAAAGTGCTGTGTATCATAGCTGCTTTTATTGAAAAAACGAGAACCTCTATATTATAGAGTAACTTAAGTAATGAAAATCAATTGTTTTCTTAGCACCCCCACGTATCGGTCCAGCTCCCCATTAGCACCAGTAGAGAAAAAATCCTGGCGCCGTGCCTGGTTCCGAGTGTGTTTAATATAAGTTTTTTCAACACACGGACAGTAATCATGATCAGCGATGCACGCGATTACATTTAGAAATAGACAAGCTTTGTTTCCAAATGCCCCAAGCAAAGATCCTTTCAATTTTATAAACTTTTATAAACCCAGCCAATATAATCACAATGAACACATCCAAAATAAAATCTTTAACATATATATAACAACTGCAAAGCGTATAATTTGTAAACAAAATGATTTACGCACTAAATCCAGCATAAAATCCGGCACAATTTGCATATTTTTAAACTCTCAAAACAGACGTCACATCCCGAACCTCACAGCAATTGGCTGCCGACCGCGTTTTTCGCTTGATCTTTGCATAAAGTCAAGAACGGCCCAACCTTTTGACGCTCTCGGTCGCTCTCAACGCTTTCTCCGGTCCGCTGGCAATCCCAAAATGCACTGCGCGAGCGTGAAGCTCGACTTCCATAGGAATGAATTGAAAACACTCGCTCCGCTCCGCTCGCAACGCGCCAGTGGAAACGCACCGTTAGGCGGCGCTCACATATCGCGCATAAAAACGCGTCGAAAACGCTAGGCGCGCCGCGTTCTCCTTTTTCCAAAGCGCTCGAGGTGGTTGCGCTTCGGAGGCGTCTGTCGTTGCTAAGCTTGGTTCTTGTCACGTGACCTGCGGTGCGCTTGCGGCATTCTGAAAAGTTTAGATGTTTTTATCTCGATGCGGCGCGGACGCGCTTGGAAAAAACGAGCGCGTCGCACCGCGACCGCGTCGCTTCCATTATGAGCGCGCATACCGCGCGGCTACATTTGAAATAACGAACTTGCGCGCGCTAAAGACGCGATATGTGAGCAGGCCCTTAGACTTTCAAACTTTCACAGAGAAAACAGAGACCTCAAAACAGAAAGCACAAAGCCTTTCTTTAAAACGAATTTCGTTTTGTATTAATTGTATCTTAATTTTAATATTTTTTTCATTAACCAATTTCCTGGATTAAATACATAAAAATAAATATAGGCTATCAATCACAACATAAGATGCTTGAACTGGAGATTATATCATCATGGACCGAACCGTAGCCTCGCCTCACAGGCCTAAAAAATGTGAAATATATTTACAGAAAGCTGGTTCTAAACAAAACCATCCAAAACAAAATAAAACTATGTAGCCTAATAAATGTACATTTCTCTGGTGCGTTCACTAGCTTACTGCGAAGATCGCGAGTCTATCGTCAACTTCATCTTTGCAGCCGACACAGAAATTAATAAACAATTAAAATGTCTTATTGCAATATTTTACATATTCATAATCATTACTTTTGCTGGATCTTTGAGGCAGCTTTTTAGGTTTATGGCGTTTTGGAAAAGAGCTCTTCACGTACAAACACCGTTTCACCAAGGCACAGCGGCCCTTCAGCACATAAGAACAAAAAGAGAAAAAGCACGGACTTACTAATTACGAAACTTTGATGTGGTTGAACAGGTGAAACAGTCACAGATTCCTCTGCAACTCAAACCTTCTCAGTATGAGTTATGAAGGAAGAGAACAGCATTATCCTCCTTTGATTGCTGTGTTGTGACTGGAAAAGTGCGTGCAGGAGCACATGCGCAAAACGTAGGTTTGTAAAATGTCCTTTTGTAAAATAAAAATAATTTTAGGGCGAAGCAGAGGAGGTCGTGCAAGAGGCCGTGGCATGCAACTAGGGTCCGAGGAAGTAGAGGCCGAGGACGGGGTGGTCGCTGGAAAGCCACGCCGATATTGACACGCGTTTTATTTCTTTGTTTATCCAAAGACTTTTTGTTCATTACCTTTTCTTGTACTGACTGTTAACTTGATTTTTATACTCTTTTTTTCAGAGTACTTACATTTTAATTATGTATTGATATATATAGAAAGTTTAAACAAATTTGGATTTTTTGTTTTTATAAAATCCTACCTACCCTGCCTTTAATTGCAAAGAAAATTATTAATTTAACGTCTTTAAATTAATTTTAAGGCAGTGGTCAGTAAAGGCTAGAACCAGAGTGATATTATGAAATCTATTCTAGTCATTAGTCTACGCTATAAACTGTGAGAGTGTCAGGGTTATGTTTGTTTTTGATCTGTTTCCCTGTTTTGTTCATGTTCCTTTGTTCAGTTTCCCGCCTTTGTTCAGTTTCCATGGTTTCCGTCATTATTAGTTCATTGGTTTCAGCTGTGTGTCATTTATTAGCTCGTTTCAGTTTGTCATTTAAGCCTCACCCTTGCCTGTCTCTGTTATGTTTAGATGTGTTTGCACTGCCTGTTTGCTTGCTTTTTGAGTATGAATTAAACTTATTAGTGTTTTGTGAGAACCTGAGTCTTCTGTCTTCAGCTTCCCTGCATGCATCGTTACAGAGAGTGGGTAACAAACATTTCTAGGCAGGTTATTTAAGAGAAGATCCACAGAGGTTTTGCAACCATAATGAGTGTGCCAGATTATGGCATGATAGAAGATCAAACAGTGAGAAGCTAGACTCACTAAGTGCTTCATAGTATTTTATAATCTATTCATCTGTAATTAAGGGAGGTGAGGAGGAGTACAGGAAAACAATTAAGGACTTTATGGTCTGGAGCGACACACAACCATCTCCACCTTAACATCTCAAAAACTAAGGAGATGGTTGTGGATATTAGGAGGAGGAGGACAATCAATTCCGATCACCATCCAGGGCATCGAGGTGGAGATGGTCTCCAGCCACAGTGAGCACACTTTGGTGTGCAGCTCGACAACAAGCTGGACTAGAAGAGCCACATGGAGACGGTGTACAAGAAGGGTCAAAGCCGACTTCATTTCTTACGGAGGCTGAGGTCATTCAACATCTGTCGTCCCCTACTGTGCAACATCTACTAGGGATGGGTAAGAGTACTCGAGTACTCGTTCGTGACAGTGATGATCGATCATGAAAACGATGATCGCCCTAACTTTAAAAAAAATATTTCTTATTTTTTCTGATTGGTTATTGCAGCATTTGGAGTGGTTCCTGAGGTCTGATTGGTTAGTATTAGACAGCACGCCTTCCAGACCGGCAAAATAAAGTGAAACTGGATTTGAAACGCACTGCAGTGATGCCTGGAGTCACTTTATTCATGAAATGCAGTTAAAGGGATGGTTCACTTTGAAATTAAATTTTGGTACGTTTTAGCTTACCTCAAGGGCATCCAAGATGTAGGTGTCTTTGTTTCCGCAGTAGTTTCAATTTTGATATTTTTAGGTCAAACCGTTCTTGTCTGTCAGTCATATAATGCAGGTCTATGGTCACTATCTCAAAGAGCATGCACAGAGAAGTCCAAATTAAACAATTCCCCATCGTAAGTACACATTGATGGCCTAAGATACGAAACGAGCGGTTTGTGTGAGAAAACGAACAGTATTTATATCGTTTTTACCTCTACACAACCACGTCCAAGTGATCTGAGGGCGCGCGCGCTTCCTGGTGTGTGACGTGTGCGAGCGTTCTGGCTTAGTCTGCGCAAGCGCCGGAAAGCGCCGGACGTGATCTTGGATGTGTACAAGAGGTAAAAACGATATAAATACTGTTCGTTTTCTCACACAAACCGCTCGTTTCGTATCTTAGGCCATCAATGTGTACTTACGATGGGGAATTGTTTAATTTGGACTTCTCTGTGCATGCTCTTTGAGATAGTGACCATAGACCTGCATTATATGACTTACAGACAAGAACGGTTTGACCTAAAAATATCAAAATTGAAACTACTGCGGAAACAAAGACACCTACATCTTGGATGTCCTTGAGGTAAGCTAAAACATACTAAAATTTAATTTCAAAGTGAACTATCCCTTTAAGTGCAAGAAAATGCCCATCCCTAACGTCTAGCAGACAGTGGTGGCCAGTGCTGTGGTGTGCTGGGAGAGTGTGCCCGTACAGGAGTTAGAAACAGAATCAACAAACTGATTAAGAAGGCTGTCTCGGTTGTAGGGACTAAATTCAACACGGTCCAGCAGGTGGCGGAGCGAAGAATACTCTCTAAGCAGAGATCAATAATGAACGATCCCTCACATCCACTCCAGGCCCTCAGGTGATTACCAACAGCACCTTCAGTCACACACTTATCGCACCAAAGTGCAAGTCTGAGCGCAGCAGGAAGTCCTTTCTCTCGGCGGCTATCAGATAGTTTAATATGCTATGATAACATTTGGACATTCTTATCTTAGTACGTTAGAGCTCATTTCTTATTTCTTGTTCATTTTTATATATATATTTCTTTTTCATTTTTATATTGCAGATCAGTACAGAGTCAGAAATGACTTATTTGTTATGTGTGGTGCTGTGATTTTGTGTGTGTGTGTGTGAGTGTGTTGAAACTGCCATGACAATGTAAAATATCAGCAAAATATCAAAAACAACATCATTCTTCAGAACAAAACAGGTAGCTAATGAAGCGACGATAAAATGTGGGTAATATGCTCAAATTATGTGTTAAGGAGTTTAACAGCTGCATTTTGTTTATGGAGCCTACAGGACATCCCACCAGTAATGCATTACAGTAATCTAGTCTTGAAGGCGTGAATGCATGAACTTTTCTACATCAGCAACAGCATGCGTTTCATAACTTCATAGCCTTACTTCCGGTCACGTGAACTCAAGTGGCCAAGCCCAAAAACGTGGGTATTTTGATAGGTCCAGACTTTACATATCAGTCAGATGACGTCCTCTTCCAGTGGGCGTGAATAAGCTGCACTATGGGCCAGACTCTGTGCCATGTCCCCGCTTTGCGAGCCTAGGCAAGCCCTAGAATGAAATAATAAAAGGGAATGTGATTCACATGCTGCAGGCTATGTATTCTTGGTTAAACATTCAAACTAAACGGACAGTAAGCGCATCGATTGGAAAACAGATGACAACACAGTGAGGACAAAAGCAGCTGGGAGTGACGGGAAGAGAAGCAGATTCTAATTCTACTTTGAGAAACAAAAAGCAGTGTCAAAAGACAAAGTAGGGGGAATAATGCTGAAATATGCAATGCTACTTTCATCTATTTGGAGTCTAGGTTTACTATGCACAAGGGGTTATTAAGAGGATAGCAAAGTGAAAGCACCCCCCCCCTCCCCCTCCTTTAAAGGTTCTCTTGTACACCAGCTTTTATGACTCCATCCAAATTACGCCTGCTCTACCAAGCATGTCTGAGCTACGTAACTCAAACTCGTTATTAAAAGTCTGCCGAGAGTCACCTGCTGCACAGAGAGTTCATAAGTTCGAGATTGTCACTGTGGAAACGTGAGATAGCAAGCACCTGTTCCTTCCCTGGAGAAGGGCGACCAAGCCCTTTCCTCCAGGGAAAGAGAGACGAATCCTTGGAGTGTCATCGGCTGCCAGATTACACTGAACACAAAGAGACACATTTGATGCAGCCATCAAGCTCTTGCTCAGACAAACGATGTCAACAATCCATCAAACAGCTGGAAAGTTGTATGGTGGTGTTATTAATGCTACGCTAGGCCACAAACATACTATGCAAGTACACATATGTGGATGCTTGGCCCATTCATTGGAAGCACATGATGCTGTTTGTTTTAGTTTGGTGGTAATATACTTTCAGGTGGAGTTATTTTCAAATGTGGCATTGAAACAGATGAACTTTACCTTACTCTGGAAGATGTTTGCCTGCAGATCAAATGGCAATTGCAATGCCAAGGTCAATGGTGCAATTGCCAGTTAACACACATACTGATACACTGCATTCCTTGAATGCTAAATGTGTAATGGACGGTTAACTTCATGGACCTGATCAGAGTTCATGTCACGACATCCAAACCATGAATATGGTTACAATTCAAATCAATATAAAACTACAGATAAAACAAGGACTTTGTTAATAAATATTTCATGTTATTGAACACAAAACCTTTTTTTTTGTGGCAAGCTACATCACAATGAATTCCAACATGAGAGCATAGCTTGTGTCTCAAGTCAATGTGCATTTTAGTTGTGTAGTCCAACATATTAGCAAATGCAGCATAATTTTAATGATTTTTTTTTTTTTTTCTTTATCAGAAATTAATTAAATCATTACAAGTGAGTGTTGTGTAAAAGATTGGAATAAGGTGGTTTCGAGGGGAGGGACAAGGTGACGGTAAGAGATAGGATGCATCAAACATCAAACGTATGTATATGTATATATATATGTGACCCTGAATCACAAAACCAGTCACAAGTCGCACGGGTATATTTGTGGCAATAGCCAACAATACATTGTATGGGTCAAAATTATTGATTTTTCTTTTATACCAAAAATCATTAGGATATTAAAGATCATGATCGATGAGAATATTTTGTAAATTTCCAACCTTAAATATATCAAAAATGTATTTTTGTGAGTGGATGCAACACAATCGCAAACATAAATGGAAAAATTTAAAGCCAATTTTCTCAATATTTCGATTTTTTTTGCACCCTCAGATTACAGATTTTCAAATAGTTGTATCTCAACCAAATATTGTCCTATCCTAACAAACCATACATCAATGGAAAGCTTATTTATTCGGCTTTCATATGGTGTATACATCTCAATTAAAAAAAAAATACCTATAAGACTGGTTTTGTGGTCCAGGGTCACATATATATTACAAAAATAGCCCTAAGGCGTTTCATTGTTTTCTGATGTCGGCTGAATAAAAACTGTGTATCAGAGATGGCAAAATGATTACACTGATAAAAAATAATAATAATAATAATAATTTTTCAAAATAACATGCCCAACAAGACCAGGGTATGTGCATTAAGAAGTCCATTTTAATTTCATGCTAATTCATGTGCAGTGCTTCACAAGCATAAACATCACAAATAACAAGATAATAAATGCTGGCTATTAGTTCTGTTTCTGGAAATGATCAGGCATGATTACCGTTGCATTAATGTCTATAATGTTTGTCATTTTAATATAATGCGAGGATCCGCAGGCCTCTCACAAACAGATGTTTTTGATTGTTATGCAAATCTCTTCAGCTTCAGCACCTTGAGATGATGTAAGGTCCTGTTTTACTGTGGTCTATCCTCACGGCCTGAAGGATAATAAACAGTTGTGCAAATACTTTAAAACAGTCTTCAATGTGAAACTGGGTATATGTGATCAATTTACCAGATAATGTAATCAAGTAGTGGTTATGAAGTCTCATTAGCTTTACGCACCTCTCTAAACCTAAAAATCACTGGACCGGAGAAAAAAGATCAGTGCAAGACCTTTAATTCAACAGGGCACCCCGAGAAAAAAGTTGATCTATGTCCAGTCAACAAATGTAAATATAAAACCAAATAACTCATCATAAAAAAGTGGATATTGCCATGATTTTACATCAATGAAAAAATACTTAAATACATGCATGGCAGTATTTTTTTTTTTGCAGAAGAAATGAATTAAGCTATAAAAATAACATTAAACAATTACAGTTTGTTCAGACATTTTGCCGGTTACTCTGTAATCAGAATTTCGGATTTCATCAGAAAAGACAAACCCATCCACAGTCCCATCCATTGTATAAAAAAGGGAAATATGAATTGTAAATGTTCTTGATTCATGCATCACTGGACAACATTATAGCAACACACCAGCATATATGATTGAACTGAAGGCGAGCATAACAGGGTTGATCCTTGCAGAATCCAGTTACTGTCCTATCCGACAGAAAAGAATGCATGTCACAGCAAACCTCTACAGTTATATATGTATTCATGCAAAGCTAGAGTCAGATCATTGCGTGCCAGTTGTGCAAGCCAGTTTTCCAAGAATGTCTCGTCACACATCGGAGTTGAGGCTGAGGTTGGCTAGCCGTGGGTCTGAGTTGATCTCGTATCTGTAATGGTATCCCTCCATATGATCTCTGCACGCGTCTCGGATATTGTAAATCCACTTCTTGATTCCTTTCCTGTTAAGGTAAAGGACCACGAGGAAAATGACCCCAATGAGGGCAAGAACCATCCCCAAAAACACATATGAGGGCTCCAGAGCACGATCCACATCTCCATTGTTGCTCCAGCACGGGATATGTGGTTGTTCTAGATGTAAAAGTGGTGCATTTTTCAGTTCTTTTGGGTAAGAACAGGTTAAGTTGAATTTGTCCACCACAAAGTCATGTCTCTCTAACCAAATCAACATGTCCTCGATGTCGCAATCACAGCGCCAGGGGTTTCCTGAGAGACTGACTCGCAAATCAGGGATCAAACTGAGCTCCGCCAGGGTCACGTTTGACAGGACTTTTAACGCGTTGTCTCTTAAGTCCAACTCTTTAAGTGCAGGATTCACAAATGTATCATTCCCGAATGAAACAAGGGTGTTGTTCCTCAAATCCAAAACAGTTAAGTCTGACAAATCTGTGAATATGCCCTCCGGAAGGAACACCAGGTCATTACTGGACAAATCAAGATGGGAAACTTTAGATAGGCTGCGTTTGAAAATATTTGCAAACACACCCATGTAGGAGTGATTGTATAAGGATTTGCTGAGGTTTAAAAACTCAATCTTGTTGTCTTGAGGTAAAGCCCCATCGTTAAACTCTGAAATCCTGTTGTTGCTGAGGTCTAGTAAACGCAGACTTGGCAAGTTTTTAAACACCATAGAGTCCAATTGCTCCATTTGGCTTCCAGACACATAAAGGTGTGTTAAATGCTCCAAAGGCTTGGGGAAAGATTCATTGTTCAGAATCCTTATATTGTTTCCACTGAGGTTAAGTGTGGTGATGTTTTCTGGAAGGGGTTGTGGGATGGAGCTCAAGTTTTGGCTAACACAGTTCACCACTGTGCTTTCGCACGAGCAATGGGCAGGACATAAAGATAAAGATAAAGATGAGCAGGAACACGTCAGGATGAGTAAAACACAGAGAGTCAGGTTACACATATTCTTTTGTTTCCCCTGAAGTTGAAGCAAACGCAATAATCCAACATCGGACATTTTGAAGCGATATAAATCAAACCGCGTGAAAGCAACTCTCTCCACTGAGATGAAAGGAACGCGAACGCGCTTCTCAAACGACCGTTTAACGTAAAGTCTCACATGTTTCTTTGTTCTTTCATTCAGGACGAGCTTCCTTACCTCCTCAGTTCCAGTACAAAGCAAAAGAGATGAGATGTGTTTAGTTCATGTGCATCAAAACCGCACGTTTCTTCAAGTTCCAAATATGTTTCTCTTCTTTTCATGAGTTCCACCAAAAGTAGTGCCCAATCCTGCGAGCGATTCCTGTCCAAAACAATACCGATTTGTTATCAAAGGTCTTGATATGTTAAAAAGGGCACAGTAGATCCACAAACCTATAAACGTGTTTTCGCCGCGTTTGTTGAGTTATTCTCGGGGCTCGTCATCTCAGCGTCCCGCAACGCTCGCGCTGCTCGCAGTAAATGAGCCTCCCCCGCCGCTCCCTGAATCCACACTGAACGCTATTCACCGGACTGTACCATTACACGCGTACGGGGGGCGTCGAGGACCACACACGTTACCAGCAGCAGAGTTGTGAAGTTTTCCAGCCAGGTGGTACATTCTTTTCGGGAGAATGTAGGCTACAAGTAAATAAAAACGTTCTTGGCATAAAACACTATAAACACGCCACGAGTACATTCATTTAAATAACTAAATATAGTCATGATATAACAAATAGACACTGTAAATACAAGTAATCATAAAGGGCGAGGTGCTATATGTATTTAAAGTCCCCATGAAATAAGATTTTTAGTTTTTTGGCTTTTAGTGTGAATATGTTAGCATTGCTGTTATCTATAAACTAGTGTGCTCTAAAACAATGACAAAATTCGCATTTAGAAGATATGCATTCAAAATTTACAGTCTCTCACTTCTGCCAATATGGATCAACGATTTTGATTTTTTTTTTTTTTTTTTTTTTTGGATCAACGATTTTGATGACATCACTTTGCACTTCAGCTTCTCATCAGATTTTCTGTCCAATCAAATGCTCTCTAGAATTTGAAGCTCCGCCCCCTACATTAAAAAAATAAGATCGCAGCAGATCAGAAAACATTTCGGATTTGAATTCTGCACAGGATGCTATATTTTTAAAGCAATATGGCGGAGATTATGAAGAGAAACGGTTAGAGATTAGGAGGAAACTGTGGCTTTATCGAGCTCAATGGCTCTGGCAGTGGCAGAGGTATGACATAAACGAAACACTATTGGCTATTTAAAAAAAGGGGAGGAGCTGTTCGATATGTCCCGCCCTGTCTTCTTGTTTCAGTGGAAATTGTCACCAAATTGAATAATGCTGCAAGTTTCAAGACACTTCAGTGGGCCTTTAATAAGTCTGTACTGAAGAGGTGCTATATGCTTGTTTTTAATAATATAATAAAAAATAAAAAAAACACAATAAAATGTTTATTGAAAATGAAAAAAAGTATAAGAATGATTATGTTTTAGAAAAGTTTTTGAGAAGTTTAAAACCTTATAAACACGAGTACTTATATTTTTACATAAATTATTTTTGCTATTGAGATGACTTGGAATAAAGTGCCCCAATCAACCTAAATTCACCTAAATTAAGTTTTGATATAATCAATAAAGAAAGGCAGGGTACTATATTATATATACTATATTAAATATGTCAGTACTGAAGAGGTACTATAAACTCTTCAGTTTCAATGATAGCCTAATAAAAACATAATAAAAGAAAAAATAATGGTAGTCTAAAAAAAAAAAAAAAAAAACATATATATATAGCAAGAAAGAATTAAAGCAATTGAAAGATTTCCTTTTAAAAAAACATACTAATTATCTAGTTGACGTGATAGTCATGTGACTCCTGTGGAAGGTATGCCCCGTAAGCCCCGCCCACAGCGCCTACGCAAGAGAGGGGACTCCCTTGCCAACTCGCTAGTCCGTCTAACAAGCCATGGATGCATAATCATAAATCACTTGAGTGCCTCCATTAAAATTTGTGTCACAAGTGCAAGACTGGTTATATACTGCTAAGTCTTTTGCATGTCGAACTGTCCTATCACAAATAACAATACAAGGCTGCAAGGTGAATTGTCCAATGAAATGCAAGGATACATGTCTAATGGGCCAATCAGAATTCGTTTTACTCTTGTGTGCCTCCGCCTCTAGATCTTACTTAATCGACTAGTATCTTCTGCTGCAACATATTTACCGCAAAACACCAATCTTTCCTTTAAAGATGTTTCTCTGGATCTGTCGCATAGGGAAAAACACTAACATGGCCTTTTCTTTCATCTAGCGTCAGGTGAGTGAGAGATATCAGCGCGTTGTCTTTTAATCTGGCAGTCTTTCAGAACATAGTTCAGCCCAATATGGTTCATAACAATTATGATGATGTGTCAGTGACTCAGAACAGAGACTTCGTCACACATCTTATAATTATGTCCTGTTATTGATATTCACGAACTGTCCCGTGCTGTAACGAGTTCATTTTCACCACATATTAAAGCTTGATGAGTGTGTAGCTTGATTGTCCCTGACTGACATTACATGAGAGGTTTGCAGGCTGCAAAGGTTAACAAACGCTTTCAACAGACTTATTTTCTCAAATATGTGATTCTAATAGGTTAAAGTTTTGGATTTTGGATTTAGGGTCACAGAGTTATTAAATATCCAGAAACTGATGCAAGACTGAAGCCATATTTAACTGGTGGAGGGATTGGGAAGGTGTCAAACTACTGCTCTGCCAAAGTGTGGCACTTGATAATGCTGGGCTGTTTCTTCAACTATGTGCAATTTTTATTATTTTCATGAATTAGTTCACAGATTTAAATTATTATTATTATTATTTTAGTTATAGAAACTTTGCATTATTTTGTCATTGTTTATTTTACTACTTTTCTAATGCCTATTTTGTATAGATTTGATCGTTTTTATTTAAGACCAGACCTAATTTTAAAGTATGACCAATAAAATTAATTACTATGATTTTATTACTATGATTATTGCAACAGGGTCCACTGTTGAATATTGTTCGTGGACAAACTAGCATGTTTAAAAGTGTTAATTTTTTTTAAACAAATTCTACATGGCCAAAAGTGTTCATAACTGAAGAAACATGCACTTATGTTGTAAGTGCAAGTCCACAAATAAAGGCACAACAGAAGTGCTTTAGTATGATGTAGGGGTTGCACAGACTTGTCGACTTTAAAGGTGCAGTAAGCAATATCTGAGAAACTCTGTTGATATTTGAAATCACCAAAACAAACACGCCCCTACCCAACAGGATTACACCCTGTTCTTGATAGCTCCGCCCCCAAATTCACAAGGGCTGCATCCGAACTCGCATACTCTCTTGAGTAGGCACTTATTTTGAATAAATTACTTCACGACCATTAAAACAGTGTGTTCTATGTAGAATGAGTGTGTGTAGTATGAATGTAATCTGGACGTACTACATTCACCATGTTGTCATTATCATGTGACCTACCAGCACCAGTTACTTCGCTTCACTGCCATTCACAAATCCTCTCCCGTGGTCTCATAAGATAGTAAAGTCCATCGTATGCACACTTTAGAATCTCCCTGGAAGAAGTAAGTCATCCGGGTACTTTTTTCATACCCTACTCTTTTATATGAGGACTGTGAATTCAGACATACTATTTTTGTCACATACTGTCTTTCGCCTACTATATAGTAGGGAAGTATGTGATTTCGGATGCATCTCAACACATGCACCTCCCCCCTCATGAGTGGACACGCCCCTTACTGCTGTTTGACTATAAGTGTGTTTTCGTACTCGGTCCGATCCACTTTCAACAGCGTTTCTCAGAATACTCTTGCTGCACCTTTAATGCTCTGCTTTAAGCTTGACATTGATTAGTCGCTGATCATGTGATTTTTGACACTAACAACATGGCCGCCTTGCAGAAGACTACTGGCAAAAGACCTTCAGACTGTTCTGACTTAGTGTGCCATATCTTTTCTAACTGATCGGACTTAAGGTTTTCGTATAAATTACAATCTAAATGCCAAAAAATCCCATAGATTTGCACTGGCTGTAATACTAATACTGTCCAATAGAGGGGGCCACAGGAGAAGAAATCGTTTAAGTCCATGATTTTTACGCTCCATTTCCATCAGTTATAATAGAAAGAATAGAAATGAAAACACTAATCTCTCATTTACCGTCATCATTCAGCAAATGCAGATTTATATTATTTAAACAAATCTTTAAATATCTAATATCTAATAAAAATGTAAACTTAGACACCTTGCAGTCACGCACGATCAACAAACTTTAAAACCTTGATTTCAAACTATGGTGCACTACATCCAGTCACCTTCAATGCCATATTAATTTATTTTTCACCGTGTGCTATATGTTCAATTAGTGAAAGTTTGTCTTAGTTATTTGAAAAAAAAAATATGATTCCCAGTGTGCTCAAACTTACCTGATTACTGAGAGCCCTTTTGGTTAGTGTTCACTTCATTTTTTATTCATATTTTTTTTTTAAACAATTTCTTTATTTGTGAAAAATAGTGTTGCCATCTAAAGTATAAGTCTGTTTATTTTACAGATTTATTTTTTAAATCTTAAAATTTAAAATTATTTCTAATTGATTACATATTAAATAATAAAAATAAATATATATAGCCATATTTATCAGCCATCTGGCACCCTGCCCTTTAAGATCTCCGCGTTGGCCATCAAAAAAACAAAACAATATCAGTCCAACACTAGTTAAAATGACAAATAAATGCATACTCTGCTCCACAAGTTATGTGTGTTTATACCATCTCAATATCGGGGTGAATGCATGTTTTAAACAGTTTATTGTTCAGGTAAGTTTTAAACTAATGTGCATTGTAATGCACACACATAGATAGTAGCTCGCACATCATGTATAGATCGTGCGAAACAGAAACATTCAGTAGCGCAGAAACTTACTATCAATGTTGTCCTGTTATTTCTAAAAAAAAAAAGCTTAAAAATCTAAAAGTTCTGTCATTATATTTCTTTCTGTTTTTAAAGTACCTAAAACCCACAGCTTTACTATCAGTAGAGAGACACTGCACAGACAGGTAGGTTTAATATACGCACGCTATTGTTCTCTCACTAATGCATTCAAATAAATGTAATCTTACTAGGTGCTACTTTATGTGTATGTCATTTAGGACGAGCAGAAATCTGTAAGAAATATAACGACCCATATACAAAGTAACTGATAAAAATAAGCTGTTATGTCAGCGCATTGGCACTGTGGGCATCGTTCTGTCATATGCCCAAGTTCGTGTCTCAGCTCGAGGTTCATGCTGCTCAAGCCAACATCAAACTTTAGCCTCTAGTTGCAAATTGTGGCATGTTGCAAAGCATTCGCATCTCTTGTGTTTTTATTAAAAAACGTCATCAGCGATTAGTCAACGTCAACTTGACTTTAATCACATGCCTATCGACTTCAAAGATTCTGAGGTCGTTCAGCCCTAGGGTGATGTGCAGCTTAATTTGAATTTTGGTGGGATTGTTGTTGTGGATATTAATCTGAAAGACATTCTCTCTTTTCAGGCACCTTTTGCAATTATGGAGGCTTAAATGGTGGAGAGTTTTGGGGGGAAGGAGTCTTTCCCCTCAAAGTTGATGGACTTTTTGGCTGGACAGTACAAAGAACTGAAGGATTTGCCTTTTGTAAAATACAATACACACATTACAGGTTAACTTATTTTTGAGTCAACTGGAATATATTTGTATGATTTTGTACAGAATTTTTATTTTATTTTTTTTGATGCAAATGATTGTTCCAAAGGTTTTGTCGAGTGTGTTGCTGAGATGGTGGACTGAGATGAGGTAGATCTTCTCTCTGGGGCCGCTAGGGTGCTGTGGAACCTCAACACACGCACAATTCTAGCGCCCTGAAATTCACAGCAAGGCTAAACGTATTCCCTGTTTTTTCATTCAGTTTTCCTTAATTTATTGCTAGAAAGTGTGAGAAATCTAAGCTCAAGCTTGTGGGTGTTTTGGATTACTCTGGTGTTGTAACTCAGCTAAAATGAGTCTGGGAAGCCCCGACTGCACACCGAAGTGCCGCTCCGAAAGGCACGCCGATGAAGTGATCGCCGCTTTGACCAGCGGCTCGGAGGGGCGTCTGCGGGGCTTTCTCTCTGTCCACTGTCACAACGCAGCCACCCTGCGGGATGAGTTTGGGCGCACGGCTCTGCACCTCGCTGCCTCTCTGGGGAAACGGGACCTGCTTCAGTGGCTCCTGGACCGTAAACATGCCGACCTGCTGGCGAAGGACAAGGAGTCTGGGTGGACCGCACTGCACCGCAGCGCCTTCTATGGGCAAATTCACTGCCTCATGACGCTCATCAAGGTGAGAACTGGTTCATTAATATGAGTTTTTCATTAACCTATGCCAATATTAGAGAGATGGGTTATGGCCAGCATAATGTCAATATACATTTAAGTTAAGTTAAGTTAAAGGGATTGTAAGTAAGTAAGTAAGCTTTATTTCTATAGCACTTTTCACAGACAATGGAGTCACAAAGTGCTTCACAGAGTTATATGTTTACATATAACATAAATGCACATACAATACAAAATTACACATATACAGTATATGTGCCACAATAAAAAAAAAAAAAGAAAACATAAAACTAGTTAAAAGCTTGTCTAAAAAGATGTGTCTTTAGGCGCTTTTTAAACATTTCTGCAGAGTCCAAAGCTCTCAAGTCTAATGGAAGAGCGTTCCAGAGCCTTGGAGCCACCACGCAAAAAGCGCGGTCACCTCTCGTTTTTAAACGTGTTCTAGGAACAGTTAAAAGATCTTGACCCGAAGACCTCAAAGAACGGCCTGAAGTGTAGGCATGAAGTATATCCTGGATATACGCCAGAGCTTGATTATGCAAGGCTCTAAAAGTAATGGTTAAAATTTTAAATTGCACTCTAAAACTAACTGGAAGCCAGTGAAGAGCCTTGAGTATGGGTTTAATGTGAGATCTTCTTTTGGTCTTTGTTTAAAGTCTAGCAGCAGCATTCTGAACTACTTGCAATTTGTCCATGGAGGAATTGTTTAAACAAGTGTACAGTACATTGCAGTAGTCAAGACGAGACGAAATAAAAGCATGAACAAGCATCTCCATCTCATTATTAGAAACTACAGATCTGATTTTAGCGATATTCCTGAGATGGAAAAAACAGGAACGAACCACAGATTTAACATGACTGTTAAAACACATAGATCTATCAAAAATGACACCTAGGTTTCGCACAGCATTACATTCTGAGGGTGATAGAGCCCCAATGGCCAGTTTAATCTTGGGAAAAATGTTGTCAGGAGCAAAAATCAGCACCTCAGTTTTATCTTGGTTTAGCTGCAAAAAATTGTCTGCCATCCAGTTGTTAATGGAGGCTAGGCAGTTATGCAACAAGGACAGTTTGTCTAGCCTATCAGAGTTAAAAGAAAAATATAATTGAATATCATCTGCATAGCAGTGATATGATATTTCTCCAAAGCTACTAATAATCTTCCCAAGAGGAAGCATATACAGGCTGAACAACAGAGGGCCAAGCACAGACCCTTGGGGCACACCACAGGACAAAGGAGCAGAATCTGACATACATTTCCCTACGGACACCGAAAAACTCCTGTCGGAGAGATAGGAGGAAAACCAATTCAGAGCTGACCCAGTAATTCCCACAGTTTTTTTCAGTCTATCTATCAGAGTGCAGTGATCGACAGTGTCAAACGCTGCACTGAGGTCTAAGAGAACCAGCACAGAGCATTTACCCCCATCAGCAGCCATCAAAATATCATTTGAGACCCTAAGGAGGGCTGTTTCAGTTGAGTGTTTTTTTCGAAACCCAGACTGAAATTTGTCAAAGATATTGTGCGCATTTAAAACATTATTCAGCTGGTTCGCCACAACCTTTTCTAAAATTTTAGAAATAAATGGCAATTTGGAAATAGGCCTATAATTTTTAAAAGTAGCTGCATCAAGATTGTTCTTTTTCAAGATAGGCTGAACAACAGCATGTTTAAAACAATTAGGTACCTTGCCCAATTGAAGAGACAAATTTAAAATTGAGACCAAACATGGGCCAAGATGATTCATGGATTTTAAAAACAGAGATGCGGGTAAGATATCTACCGGGCTTTGTGAAGGTCTCATCGTGCCCACTATTTTAATTATTTCTTTCAGCGTAATGGGGCAGAAAGAGTCCAATATTGAAGGTCTTTAATAATCAGTTAGACCTATATGATGGTTTGCTGATGGAACCAAGCTTGCTCTGACAGCTCTAACCTTATCCACAAAGTGAGACAAAAAGTGGTTACAGTCACCATTTGAAAACACAGGGTCAATACATGAGCCAGGAGAAACAATATTATTAATAGTTTCAAAGAGAGCCTTAGGTTTTTTCTTACATGCAGATATCAAATTAGTAAAATAAGAGGCTCTAGCCTCTTTAATCATTTCATGCAAGTTAATAAAAAGATCTTTAAGATACACGCGATGGACTTGTAGCTGAGTCGCTTTCCATAAGCGCTCGGTTTTCCGGCAAACACGTCTTAAACTACGAATGGCTTCATTCATCCACGGTGATGTATTAACGGCTGCTTTTTCTCTAGTTTTAAAAGGTGCCACTTTGTCCAACAGCAGGGTACAGTGATCATTAAAAGCCTGTGCACAGGTGTCTACATCGGTTTAAATAAGAACAGAGCTTGAATCAAAAGCGGCAGAAAATTTCTCAATAGTACGCTGAGTGATCAGTCGTGAGCAGGTCTCTCGTTTAACAGGGAGAGGATCCTCATCACAAACAAGTTCAAATAAAATGCATTTGTGGTCACTAACAAGTACATCTTCAATACTGATGTTATTAATATTAACACCATGAGAAAAGACAAGATCGAGCGTATGCCCTTTGCTGTGCGTAGGGCCAGAGACATGCTGAATGAAATTAAACGATTCAGTAATATTTACAAATTCAGACGCAGTTTTACACAAAGGATCATCTACATGTATATTAAAATCGCCAGCAATAATCACTCTGTCAAGCTTAATAACAGATGATAGGAAGTCAGAAAACTCAGTAAGAAAAGTAGACACTGGTCCAGGTGGCCGGTAAACCACGATGCAGTAAACTGAATTAGAGCGACCAACCTTAGTCATCTGTAGTTCAAACGAAGAGTACGCGTCAGCTCTCATTGACTGGCAGATAAAACGCTTTTTAAAAACCACAGCAAGGCCTCCACCCCGACCAGTGAGTCTTGGCGAGCTAATAAATTCACAGTCCATCGGGCAAAGCTCATTCAGGTGATAATATTCCATATCCCGTTGCCAAGTCTCCGTAAGCAACAAGAAGTCCATGGCTTTGGACGTAAATAAATCGCTGAGTAGGAGAGATTTGTTTGCAATTGAACGCGCATTTATAAGGCCCATCCTAAGCGGTGCAGATTGTTCACCCAAAAATGAGAATTCTGCCACCATTTGCTCACCCTCATGTTGTTCCAAACCTGTATGAGTTTCTTTCTTCTGTTCAACACAAAAGAAGATATTTTAAAGAATGTTGGCGTCACCCATTGACTTCCATTGTATTTTTTATTTTCCTACTATGGAAGTCAATGGGTGACGCCAACTGTTTGATTACCAACATTTGTTAAAATATCTAATTTTGTGTTGAACAGAAGAAAGAAACTCGTACAGGTTTTGAAAAATATGAGGGTGTTAATGATGACAAAATATTAATTTTTGGGTGAACTATACCTTTAAATTATGCAGAAAACTGCTAAATCAATTCAAGTTTTAAAATACGAAAACCAAAAATGTGCATTTTCATCCAAAGCTGGTCAATTCTGGAGCTGTCACACAAGTAATATAACACTTCTGTTAATTTAGCAGTGGGTATTATCGTTTTATGCCAATAATCTCAAAATGAGCAAATGATACCTGATTAATTGGCCTGGATGATATATTAGTCAATCACAGTTGAAAACTCCTGCAGATTTTGAAACCCAGTGGACAGAGAGTCACCGAAACTGCTTTATCTTTTCCTCCCAATTCTATTGGTTTATTGGTTTGCATTGTTGTCTTTCATTGGTCTATGTATCTTTGTGTTCCAGCATGGTGGAGGACTGTCCATCCAGGACAAGGAGGGTCTCTCTGTCCTAGACCTCACCATGAAGGACCGCCCCGCTCATGTTGTGTTTCGAAACACTGGTAATTAAAATGGGCTAATGATCTTCTTAATATTTATGATTGTACCAGTGTTAATGTAGTACTTTATAACAATAAAACCTCGAAATTAAAATTCTGTCCTCATTTAGTGATCCTCATATTGTTCCAAACTTGCATGATTCTTAGTTAAAACCAAAGTTAGAACTTTTGAGAAATATGATGCGTTTAAATATTATTATTCAGTAAAAGCATACAGTGACCAGTGGTTGTCATGCTGCAAAAATGATGACAAAACACCACAACAGTAGCTGACGCATGGCATCCTGTTATGAGACCTGTCAGAACCAATGGTGTTTGGTTTCATTGATGTCAAAACTGGTGTTTTGCGTCATTCAAAAGTGTGAATGATATTTGGCAATCTCGTAGAACTCTTTTGGGACGCTTCACGGTCCCTGGTCACTGACTTCTTTCATTCAGTGGGGAAAAAAACAGCAAGAATATTATTCAAAATGAAATATAGGGAACATGCTGGTTTGGAATGACATGAGGAGAAATATTTAAAGTGAGAGAGTTTACTTTTGGCTTAAACCTTAAATCAATAAACCAAAACTTGTCACATTTCCGGGTCCAACACTCTATCAGATCCCAAAAGCAAACGACAAATGGTGCTAATATACAGTACCAGTCAAAAGTTTGGAAACAGTACTATTTTTAATGTTTTTGAAAGAAGTCTCTTATGCTCATCAAGCCTGCAGTTAAAAACAAAACAAAAACAAAAAAAACAGAATATTATGAAATATTATTACAATTTAAAATAATGGTTCTCTTTTTTAATATACTTTAAAATGCAATTTATTTTTGTGATGCAAAGCTGAATTTTCATCAGCAAGTACTCCAGTCTTTGGTGTCTTATGATCCTTCAGAAATCATTCTAATATGATGATTTATGATCAATGTTGGAAACAGTTGTGCTGCTTAATATTTTTTTTATAACCTGAGATACTTTTTTCAGGATTATTTGATGAATAAAAAGTTAAAAAGAACTGTATTTATTTAGAATAGAAATCTTTTGTAACAATATTCACTACCGTTCAAAAGTTTGGGAACAATAACTATTTTTTTTTTAAGAAATTAGTACTTTAATTCAACAAGAATGCGTTAAATTGATAAAAGGTGATTGTAACGATTTATATTGTTAGAAATGTTTTTATTTTGAATAAATGCTGTTTTTATGAATAAATGCTGTTAACGTTTTACTCATCAATGAATCCTGAAAAAAGTATTTCAAAAAAATATATTAAACAGCACAACTGTTTCCATCATTGATAATAACTGAGTATCAAATCATCATATTAGAATGATTTCTGAAGGATCATAAGACACCAAAGACTGGAGTACTTGCTGATGAAAATTCAGCTTTGCATCACAAAAATAAATTACATTTTAAAGTATATTAAAAAAGAGAACCATTATTTTAAATTGTAATAATATTTCATAATATTACTGTTTTTTTTTTGTTTTTTGTTTTTTTAACTGCAGGCTTGATGAGCATAAGAGACTTCTTTCAAAAACATTAAAAATAGTACTGTTTCCAAACTTTTGACTGGTACTGTACACTGTAATATTACAGAAATAGCATGATCCTAATCTTTATCTCTATACCGAAAACTCAGTTGGCCAGACAGTGATTCATCTCTTTATGAATCGTTAAAATATTGGTGTCTGGGATGCCGTGAGCATAAGATTGTAGTGTACACCATGAGTTTTAAAAGCTTAGCTTAATGTGTGGTATGAAATGGATTGGAGGCTTGGAACTAGAAACAGTATTCAATGCATTAAAACAAGTTGATAACTTGTGTCCTTGTTCTGATCTCATTTCAGACCCTACTGAAGTCTACACTTGGGGAAACAACACAAATTTTAGTCTCGGACATGGAAACCAGGAAAGCAGACACCATCCTGAGATCGTGGACCTGTTTTCAAGGTCTGGGATCTATGTGAAGCAGGTAAATGTCTTTTAGGGTTTTTTTTTTTAGGTTACACTTTATTGTGATGGTCCACTAGAGTCCGTAAACCAGAGTTTCCGCTAGAAAAAAATGGTGCCGGTCAAAGTGACCAGCAGAGGTTTCGTTTTCCGGACATTTTGATAATATGCCGGTCAAATATCGCCTCTCAATTAGTCAAGTTGAGGAAAACTGGAGGCAGGCTATGTAACTTAAAAAAATGACATAATCAGGCCATATAGAATGCAACATGTTTATTAGCCTAACTTTCAAATAGACGGGAAAAAACATGAACGTCCGATTGGCGTCAATCAACGCCAATTGTTTTGACTAGGGTTTCACATTCATAGTTTAACCCAAACCATTGCCAATCCCCCTTCCCCACATAAACTATCTGAAGCCTATTGTTTTTACTCAAGCGAACTTCCCAGTGTCTCTCCACAACTTGCAATGCGCATAAGCCGCGTAACCTTGTTCTCCGCAAGGCGACTTCGCTGCTTCGTCTTGATCCGATTCTGCAGCGAGAACCCCCTCTCTGCAGGAACACTCGAGACCCATTTTCTACTATGGTTTTGTACGTTTCTTCATTCGGATCTATTTGCGATCCATTCCATTCTAAACAAACAACGCAGTTTATATGCTTCGTCCTTGTTTCATTATTCATTAAGATAATAATTAATAAATGCACGCATAATTATCAGTGAACTTGATAAATGTTGCAGATATGTTTTGCTATGCATGCACAAACATGCCTTTTCAACTTATATGTGCAAAATTCAGAATAAAATGAATGTGCAGCAATTTGTACAAATAGAGAGTCTAGGTCTACTACGTGTTGTAGCCATTAAATAAGCTAATTTAGTTTAATATTTATTAAAATATTATAATGTTATTTTTTTAATTTATGTGGATTATGAAAAGTGAACCGCACGTGTAAGATAGTATGCGCAATATCGAGAGAAATGGAGCGGGTCAGACATGATCTTGACCACTTAATTAAGTTTTTTGTTTTGTAGAAAGCCTTTTTTGAAGTGAATTTCGTTTTGTATAAATTGTATCTTAATTTTAATAATTTTTTTATCAACCAATTGCCTAAATTTAATATAATAATAATAATTTTTAATATAGCAGACGATAGGCCTACATGACAGCGCCCGTGCGGTCACTTGCATTGCTCGTGAACGAGAGCGCATCTCATCCTAATTTAACGAAACTCAGCGCGTAGGCCTCACAGACATGAAATATATCTTAAGAAAGCTTGAAATGTCTTTTTAACAATTTAAAACGAAAAGAAATAGGCTACTCTCTGATTATGTAATCCATGATGTGCATTTCTCTCTATAGGCGCGTTCACTACGGAGATGGCGATCGTCAACTTCATCTTTACAGCTGTTGTTGCTGTTAATAAACTAAAAATAATAGGCCTATAATTTTAGTCGCTGTCCTCAGTGTCCAGAAAAGCGCTGAAATGGAGATGAAGGGGAACCCGTTTTTATTTATTTTTTATTTTTTGGCTTATCCAGTTTTCTGGAGGCCCACCTACAATCAAAATCCTGGCGCCGTTAGTGCTTCGCAGCGGTCTGATATCAAGAAATAACAGACCGCATTCCACATTGGAATTCAACCAAGCCATGTAATAATGTTTAATAACTTTCAAACGGTAGAGCCTTTTCCTTTACAACATAGCCAAAGGTCGGTGTATTTTTGCTTTATACATTTTAGGCTTATTCTCAAATTCAGATTGTGTTAGGGGGGCTGGATTATTAGGCAATTTTAATCGGACAATTTGACCGGAGAGATTTAATTTTGTCGGACATTTCATTTTTTTTCCGGCCAATGTCCGGCAATTACCGGACAACGGAAACCCTGCCGTAAACATAACGATAAATAAAATCATAGATTTAACAGTTTTGTTCATAGTGTGTAGACCAAGATTCCATTCCCAAACAGCCAGAGTCCCGACTGTGAACACAGGAAATCTCACAAAATCTCTCACAATCTCTCACGATCCATGGGAAAGAAGAAATGGCGATAATAGTGTTTGCACTGGGTTTTACAGAAAATTCAAGAAAAAGTTTTGGATTAAGTCGTGTTATGCTTCTGTCTCCCATCATCTTGCTTTCTGATTGGGTATCGTTTCATTCCATGTGACAATCTATAGAGTTTGTGCGGGTTTCTTCCACACACGTCAAAAATCAACATGTTGGATTACAATTTGATATCGATGAGGCCCCGGCGTTCTTCCGAGCAGATTCAATCACTCTTAACACGCCTCACACCACAGGAGAATCTGTTAAGATAATCTGTAGAACCATCAAGATAATCGGGACTTTAGAGAGTTAGTTGACATGTAGTTGCAAAGATTCTTATAGTTAGTAGAATGTCTAAAGTGAACCATCTAAATAAAGTGTTACCTTTTTTTATTTATTTTTTTTTATTTACTATTTTACATTTTTTTTGCTGGTTTTCTTCTTCAAAAGTCGTCATGAAACGGAAGTTGCGATAGACTTTTCTTCCCCACTGCGACGTATATACGAGTGAACCGCTTCTACAACAAGACAAAATGTAGGCTTGAAACTTCTTTTTGTCCATTGGGAATTGATTGGATGGTTGTGGTTTGCTATTGGTGGATCTCATGTGAGTGACAGGTTGCCCCGCCCTCACGCCAGTCAGCACATCATCAGAGAAGAGGAGAGATGTCACTGCAAGAGGGAGAAGTTATTTTGATCAAAGATTTGAATAAAAAAAAAAAAAAAATGATGATGTGCACTCATATATAATTAATTATAAATACTGCAATAAAAAAAAGATTTTGATCTCTTGGTGACTTTAGTGATAATATTTACGATGTGGTCACTCTCAAACTTCTCTTCATCTTATGACTTCTTTTTAGATAAATTTTTGCTGATGAGGCACATAATGCAGTGAAATCCTCATCTGCAATGCTATTCCTCAGGGTTTATTTATGCAAACTGGGTCTAAAACTCCCCAGGGTTATGTGTGACAACAGAGGACGGTGAAAAACAGAGGACCTGCTAGTGTTGCCTTGATAACGGGCTTCTCAACGGGGAACTCCTTCAAAACAAAGTTCTCCAAGAGTCCTTGCAAACCATCTGAGGAGACTTGAGCCCTATTCGCACTGGATTAGTATTATCTGGGGACCACGTGTGATTTAGAAATTACCCCCCCTCATCTGAATTTCGTGTGGCGCATTCGCACGGGATAAGCAAAGCCTGTGATTTTACTCGAATTTATTGACTTATCTCCCGGATATGATGTCAATAGGCTATTGCTTGGACATGTCTTGTCGTTATAGGTCTAGCTGTATGATATATCATAAACAGAAGAATGTTCCTTACCGCATGCTGCTATACATGTCAGCCATCTCCAGCTAATCATTCTTTTTGTTTTTGCTCGTCTGATGGATTTCAGCTTCCTCTTTCTGCAAATTGTATAGTTGAATGGTGTATAGCGATATGACCCAGCACCCAAAATACTATCAAAACACTCCAACGCAGCGAAAGATGGATAAAAAGGCGCACAGGAAACAAAAACCTTGAAAAAATGATATACGACCCCACCAAATCACAGAGATGCCGATTTGCACGGGACTAATATTATCACTGGACCTTGGTGTTCGGCGAATTTTTACTTTACAAATTACAGACATGGCCGATTCACACAGGATTAAGATCACAGACAACCTCCACAATTATTACAAATGAGTAGAGGTCACCAGGTAATACTAATCCAGTGCGAATAGGGCTTTAGACCTCTTTGCTTCTCTGTAAATTGTTCTTGAAAATGCCCTCGAGGATGAAAACTATGTTCAAGCTGATGGAGAGAAGCTCTTTGTGTTGGAACTCGGGCATTTAGCAGATGTGCATGAGCACTTAGGTGATTGTCACCGCTTTGGCATACTTGACCCTGACAGCTCAACTCATGCCAACATCATGCTTTGAACGGTGTATAAGCTTCCCTTTTTTCCGTGGTCATAGCGGGGACTCATTTGCATTTTGGATGGATAACCAACATGTGCTCATATGTGGATGGGAAATGTGATCCAGTAGTGTTGCATGATCCCATTGTCAGCCTTTCATTTGGTATTTTGGCATTTTTGAAAGGAGAAGAACAAGAAGGTTAAGGGTGCGATCAAAACGAATGTAGTAAGCCAAATCTGTCAACCATTTAGGATGATGGGAAACCTCCAGAGATGCTTCTGACCTATGTAAAGACACTTCAGCAACTCCTTTCATTTGTCATTGTTTAGTCGGTTGTGTGTGATTAATTTCTGAAGTGCAGGGCAGGCCTTTAATTTTACAGTGCCCATTGTAATGGCGGATCTTGTTTCCCGACCCTTTCGTCAGCTCTCCAATGCCCCCCTAAGCTCATTGTGTCTTGCCACGCTGTTCTGCAGATGCTTTCAGTTAAATATTAAAATATTCATTCAGGGATAACAGCAGCAGATTAAATAAGCGCTGTGAATGCGTGCGTATGGCAGCGAGGGAGAGCGGGTGCCAGTCAGTTCTTCAGGCGCAGAGTTTGGACACTTTACAGAACATCTCTTGCTTCTGTTTTGGCCTTGAGGAGTGTGTTAAATTAATGATGATGTTGACCCTCGAAACCCCTGCCCCGCTGTAGTCGACTCCAAGCCAATCCAGAGCTGGCACGCTCTGTAGAGAAAGGGCAAAGCTGTCATGGCTAAAAGTCAAGCCCTTATGATGAGCAGAACGCAGCAGGTTCATTCATTCTGTAGTTTTCCTATCTCAGTTCTTAATCGACCAATAATCTCACCACTATGAATTTGTCTATCGTATTTACAGTGGCATCAAAAGTGTCTAAAAAGATGTTTAATTGTCATTGCATACATAGCTCAGAAATGGTTCTGAGAGAAAAAAGGCCTTTTTTTGCAGTTGCACTTGCTTTGATATTTTTGCAGTGACATTTAACCAGCTTGTCTCAATGGTTGTGTCTAAAACTGAAGCTACCAAATTAGTCAGTGACTTTTCAGAAAGTGTGTTTGTGTGAATGAATTTACCTCCCAAGTAAAATTATTTCATATCAATGATAGCATCTTGTCTAAGGATCTTGAGCAAATGTTTAATGACAACAATACTTATTTCTTGTTAAAACAGAATTATGAGATGAAAGATAAAATCATTAAAAAGGTTAATTTCTTTCAGTCATTCCACATATACGTAACATTCAGAAGTTTGGGGTCAGTACTTTTTTCCCCTCTAGAAATTAACACTTTTATTAAGTAGTGATGCATTAAATTGATCAAAAGGGACTGTAAAAACATTTATAATGTTACAGAAGATTTCTATTTCAAACAATGGTCTTTTGAACTTTCTATTCATCAAGGAATCCTGAAATAAAAAGTATATCACGGTGAAAATATGAAGCAGTACAACTTTTTTCAATAATAAGAAATCTTTCTTGAGCATCAAATCATCATATTAGAATGATTTCTGAAGGATTATGTGACACTGAAAGACTGGGGTAATGATGCTGAAAATTCAGCTTTGATCACAGGAATAAATTATATTTTTTAAATATATTACAAAAGAAAGTAGTTATTTTAAACTAATAATTTCACTATGTTACTGTTTTTACTGTATTTTTAATTTTAAAAATGCAGCCCCTATGAGCATATGAGATGTCTTTCAAAAACATAACTTACCAACCCCAAACTTTTGAACTGTAGTGTATTCTGGTTTCAAATTTATCAGATGAAGGCATGTTAGTGTACAGGATGTTACATACATGTTACTCATTCCTTGATGCCTTCTACATTCTTACTAAAAATCGACCAAGATAATAAAATGAAAATGCTTGAAGTGAAAGTTATTGGCCAAAACCCAAATTTCTGGACTTACTTGGCCAAAAACCAAAAAAATGCTAATTGTCAGGTTGTTTTTTTTATTCAATTCAATTCAATTCAATTCACTTCTCATTTATTTGTATAGCGCTTTTCACAATACATATTGTTTCAAAGCAGCTTTACAGAAAATGCGTGTCTGTTACAATTTAGAGTGATCTGTTATCATAGGTGACTGTCCAAAGTTATGTATTTCAGAAATGTACATATACAAATCACAAAGTTAGCTAATATTGTATTAATTTAAGGCAGAAACAATGAGCTCATTGAAGTAATGAATACGTTTGTTACCAAATTAAATAATTTTATTTTTATTTTTTAAAGCTTCTACATTAACTTCTTTTACTAAGTTCTATTTTTTTCTCTTTTGCTGAAAATAACGTGCTTGTGCTACATAAGTGTGGCTTATGAGTTATATCAGAAAGAGGACCAAGCCTGCCTGTGCAGACATGATCTTGAAAGATGATGATGGCATCGTTGTTGTGTTTGTGTCTTTTGAGGTGGTGTTGTGCAAGTTCCACTCGGTCTTCCTGTCCCAGAAGGGTCAGGTGTACACATGTGGACACGGACAGGGCGGACGACTTGGACATGGTGATGAACAGACATATCTGGTAAGATGTTTTGGTGTGGGGTAACGCATATATTCTGCACATCTGCTTTCTAAGACTTGGTGTCCATGTTCACGTCAAAGGTTCCCCGAATGGTGGAGGGTCTTTTGTCCCATCACTGCTCACAGATTGCAGCGGCCCGAGATCACACTGTCGTTCTGACAGAGGAGGGGTACGTCTACACTTTTGGGCTCAACACCCACCATCAGCTGGGTCTGGCACCTCCTCCTGCTTCCAGCCAAGTTCCCAAACAGGTCGGTCAGCCTGGGGTCAGATCTGCAAAACATTCTTAATAAAATTCTTCTTAACTGACTTTTTCTTCTCATTTTCTTACTTAAGAGAAAAACACAATATTTTGTACTCCCAAAAAAACTTGTTCTTATCGTTTATTCCTAACACTGTTCTTAAGACAAAACTTAAGAAATTAACTTTCTTGAAAATTATTTGTATTATTATTCATTGTGTACTCACTCATTATATAAATTGTACATTTTAAACAAAAAAAGTGTACCTTTAAGAAGATTTTTGTGAATCCGAACCCTTGTTTTATGTATGACACACTGTTTCACAAATTTAATAAACTGTAGGTAATTCCATAAATTAAATTTATGTTATTTTCTATTGACCACAGGTCACATCTAAGTCCCTGAAAGGGAGGTCCGTGATTGGTGTTGCAGCCGGCCGGTTCCACACTGTTCTTTGGACCCGAGATGCGGTTTATACCGTAGGATTAAATGGTGGCCAACTTGGTAAGAGGCTCAAGTACCCAGATCTGTTTATCACAGAACACAATCAGGGCTGCGTTTCTCAAAAGCATTGTGAGCTAAGTTGATCGTAGAGGCCATTGGTGGCAATCTGCTTACAATGCTTTTGGGAAATGCATCCCAGATTTGTTTAACTGATCTAAAATCTCTCAGGTGTATAGCAAATCCTCTGCGTGCAATTTCACCAGAGCATCTGCTTCATTTGCCTCTTCCCATATGAAAAGTTGTGGTCCTACCATTGTGATACATTCAGGTTACCTGCTGGAGCCCAACGGAGAGAAGTGCGTGACTGTTCCTCGACAGGTGTCCGCTCTGCACCACAAGGATTTGACCATCACTATGGCGGCTGCGAGCAATGGGGCCACTGTGTGTGTGACCGAAAAGGGGGATGTGTACCTGCTGGCAGATTATCAGTGCAAGAAACTGGCCTCCAAGTGAGTTCAGAGAGTAGAGTTTGACAATTATGTTGCCTTAGCGATACAGATTTTGTACAGTTTTTAGATCTTGAAATGTAATTTGCAACAGGCACTTAACACAAGCTAGGTTTCCATCTACATTATTTTATGCAAATTTTGAGGTCCTACATAAAAATGATGCAGATGGAAATGGTGCTTTGTTTGGAAATGTTTTATGCAATATTCCAGTTCAAAGTTCAGTTGGATGGAAGGCCAACACTGTCCTTGTGTTGTTCTCCAGACAGATGAACCTGAAAAAAGTGCTAGTGAGCGGTGGTAGTTTGGACCATCGTATTGATTCTCAGCTTCTGCATGATGGTGGAGGAGAGAAGCTGGTGATTCTGGCTCTAGATGAAACTGGAAGGGTGAGTGATATACAACACTGAACTGAACTTCAATATGCACATCAGAGACTCTTAACAGGATAAAAATATTACTCCGTAATTACTTGTATAACTAAGTTTAAGATGAGATTTGGTTAAAAGCCTAAAAAAAAAAATCTGTTCCGATAATCAACTGATGTGTTATTATCATACAAAAATTGTCTTTTATTATCCTGCCTAAAAATGCTCATGAGGGAGTTGTCACAGTGCCTGTTATGATATTTGTTATTTTACTGAAGGAGCGAATCTATCATTCAAGACTCCGATAAAGATGCTGTTTGTATTCTCGGGGGGAACAAAACACTGTCAGTCTCAAAAACACACCGTCAGTAAACACACCGTCAGTCTCAAAAACACACCGTCAGTCTCAAAAAGTCTCGCTCTCAATACAGCTACTAAAAGCAACGTTTCTAGATTTCTTCTGTAGCTGTAAAAGATTGTTTCTAGAATTAGACTTCTTTTAATCAGAATTTGGCAAATGGACATTTTTGGACATACAATCTTTGGAAAAATGATCTGATCTGGAAGAAGAATAGAGATGTTTGTGGTCTACATAACTGTGACAGCTAATGCTCAGTTTCCTAAAATTATCACCTAAAGTGCAAGAACAACAAAGGTCCTAAGACCAAGCCTTGTGGCACACCATATTTTGCAATAGGTCAGGCAGATTTTCATTTACACAAATCGGCGGCAACAGTCGGACAGGTAAGACCTAAACCAAGCTAGTGACTGTCCATATTTGCCAACACGATTCCCTAGCCCGTGTAAAATCATTTTTCTATAGTATCAGAATCAGCACTTTGTTCCAAGGTACTAGCATCAGATGACATAAGTTAGTAGTTTGTCTCTGTTAAGTTCTTTGTAAAATGCTGTGAGCAATACTTGGCTACTTGAATGGTTGTTGAACCGCTTAACCATTCCAGCTACTTATTAAGTGTCCAAATGTGTACCCCCCCCCCCCCCCCACACACCTATAATGTCTGCTTAACCAAGATGTTAGTCTTGTGGGCCAATACGTGCCTGATAAAAGGCTATCAGCTGCACCAGGCCAGTTAGTGGAATGGGATCCAAGTTTTTAGTAATGTTTAATTCATTTTGCACCAGTTTTCTTATCTATATATTTTTATTTAAAAAAAAGATATATAATAAAAGCTTAATCTTATGCCGCCAGTTAGTTTGCCAAGCATGTATGCCTAGTTTTCTGGTTATATGCCAGAGTTTTATGCTTTTATATCTTTACAGCTTGTCACTCCATCAGTTTATTTAGTGGTGTATCCCTCTAAACATGTGGCTTGTTTCTTTGAGGAGAGATGCATTGCTACTTTTCTGAGTAGTCTGACTTAAGATTATGAAAGCCCCCTTGATTTCCGTAATGCTGAAAACATGGACTGACTCCAGTCATAAAATCATGGAATTTAGCAAATTTTGGATGAATAAATAAAAAGTAGGACTGTACACTTAATCAAATTGCGATATCGAATGGTGCAGGGGTTCCCAATTCCAGTCCTTGTGCCTCCCCGTTCTGCACAGTTTGTAAGCAGAGATTGTCTTATTATTAGGAGATGAGAGGGTCTGTGGCTCTTACCATTGGAAAAAGCCTCAGCCTATCATATAACGGCAGTGATGTCAGTGACATTCAGAGTTTTATGACAGTCAGTCACAGTTTACGTTACACACAGTTTCCTGTGGATTAGCGCATTCATCTTCTGAATAAATGTCCCGGAAAACCTTTTTGATTATTACAATTTTATTAAACCATTAAAATGGAGAAAAAAATGTAATGGTTGAACTTTTATGAAATTGTTGTTAAAACTGTGTTTTATGATTTCAGGTAATTATATACGCTTTTTGATTACTAAAGTTTTATTTAACCTGTAAAATGTAAAATTAAGATGGGGGGGGGGGAGAGAATCCAGAAAAATGAAAAGGAAAAACTGATTTTGAGAAAAAGTAAAACCGATTTCGTAAGGCCCGAGATATTTTCTTGGACTCATTTGACTTGAGCCAGTAAGGCGCCTTTCAACCACTTTATCAGTGTCTTTAACAACCATTTAGCTGGTATTGTATTCATTCAGTTTATTGTCTGATGTTCTTGCAGGTGTTTTGCTGGCGCTCCACGGGCACGTCAGTGAGGCAGTGTCGCTGGGCTTATGGACGACAGGTCTTCATGTCAGACATCGCCCTGAGTAAGAACAGCATGATGTTTGTTACTCAGGATGGAGAGGGCTTCAGTGGACAGTGGCTGGGACAGTACAAGAAAGCTGTAGACAAAAAAGGTACTGGGACCATCAGTTTAACTAAATGTGTTATAAATAAAATAGAATTTTTTAACTAGACATGCTTTGTTGTGTCAGATAACATGGAGGTGTCCGGCCACTCAGACGGAGGGGTTGTTTATGAACGAATCCGTCTGGAGAAGCTTCATTACGTCCACAGAGCCGTCAGCATCACCATGGATTCTAACGGACGAAACTTCGGAGTATTGCAAGCCGATCCCAAAACCAGGTGCGGTTAATTATGACTAAGGTCACAGATGTGGATGACTAAAGACATGTTTGGAATTTTTGAGTTTTTTGATGTCAGTAAATGGTTCCAGTTCCTTCTGATCATCAAAGCTGTTTATCGTACAAAGGTAAACAAAATGTCCTTAACCAAATTTACAGTTTTTCTAGACAAACAACACTAGAAGTATAAAACATTACACCAGTATCAGCCATGTTACCAATAGCCCAATACATCTTTGCCTAAACACTGTATGGTTTTATTGGACACAAACTTTTACTGCCTTATATCAGCAACAAAAGATATGAGAGGCATTCTCTCCTCCCTTTTAAAAGTTGATAAACCTGTTTATTATGTTATCTTAACTTTGTGGTAATTCTATGGTTAGTTAAAGGTAGGGTAGGGAATTTTTTTTTTCATAAACACTTTTTGTTATTCTGGTTGAAAGAGGTGGAAAGTAACTAATTACAAATACTTTAATTACCGTACTTGAGTACATTTTTATTTTTTTATTTTATTTCTTGAGTATAATTAAATTGTGGTACTTTTACTTTTACTTGAGTTGAATAAAAATAAAGTATTTAACTTCGCTACATTTATTTTTCACCAAAAGTACAAAGTACTTTGACAAATGTGCCTACGGAGCAACTGGACGATTTTATTATTTGACGGGCACTTTTCAAACTACAGCGGTGGAGCCCTGAGCTTCAGCCAATAACAGACCGGTCTGATACGCTTCAGCCAATAACAAACAGGGGCACGTTCAAGTTCAAAACGTTTTGCTACGGTTTCCGGGTTGAACGTCATGTTTCCTGGAAACGGCGTGCACCGCTGTGCAACGGGTTTGAGATACGTTTTCTCTTGTTTGGTGGGTGTGTCAGAACTGCAGTCCAATCAGCAGCAACATGTATATAAAGCACGCAGTATTAAAGTGAACTTGCACGATGGGTTCAAGGAAAGTAATTTACAAATGTGTTCGATGCAGCTCGGTATACGCAACAACTGAGGATATTAGAAGACATGTTTGTCGTAAGTTTTATTGTAAAAATATAGGATATCAACCTAATGATGTAGTTGTTTATATTTTTAGCTTCATTGCAAGTGTATGACATTTGGTATAGAAATAAACTGGTAATTAAGTGCTTTTCCTAAAAATTTGAAAGAAAATACAGGGTATTAAAACAGTATGAACTACAAATAAAGTCAGTATGTGAGGCTAAATAGATGTGTTTTAGTCTGAATTAGGTAAGATGTGTGCTTCCATTTCAGTTTCAGCAATCCCTTCACTCGATTGGGATGTTCTCTTTTGTTCTGGGCGGCAAGTGCAGTAACTGTAACATCGGGCATATTTTGTAGTATTAAATACATATTTATACCGACTTCATCAGGCTCCGAAAATTCTTCACAAAGAACACAAAGAATGGCCTTCTCAGCTGCCATAGTTGCAACTCTTGCGTCATCAGAACAGTGTGTTCAACACATCACCGTTTCTGTTTAACCCTCTGGGCTTCTTCGCCCGAAAACGGGCGAAAACATGAACGTTTCGAATTGTTTAATTTTTTTGCTTCATCGGATGGGGGTGAAACTTGGTGACTTTTGTTTTATTACCTATATGAACACACAAAAAAATCAAGGAGATGATTCTGATATGTTAAAGGGTCGTAAAAAAAAAAGGTCACACTTAGCTTCCTCCCGCCCGAAAACGGGCGACATAGGAAATGAATGGGAAATACAAAAAAATAGGAAAACTCAGAGAAACTTTTGGTGGTACAAGCTACAGATCAGCCGCTGTGCTGAAAAAAAGTGTACAGCAATGAAGGGGTGACACTCTAGAACTTCAAGAGTGCAAATAAGACACCCCCCCCCCACACACACACACACACACCTACACACACAAACACACACACACAGAGAGAGAAATGAACTGGTAAGACTGAAACAGCAAATTTTGCCCCAAACTATATAAAAATGATATAATCATAATAACTCCAAAACTATAGCAAGGAGAGTCAAAAGGTAGGTATCGTTTGAAAGAACTCTTTTTAAATTTTTTGAAAATATAAATTACATTACATTTGGACATTGTCCTGCCAAGAAACAGCGGATAAAAAACAATATATATATATAATTTTTATTATGATTTTGCATATCTTTCTTATTTGTCATGGAATAACTCAGGAAGGAAATAAGGTAGGAGGAAAATTCATTTTTAGTGAAGTCCCCCTACATGTTAGCTGCATCTGGATAAAAAAATAATAATTTTTGGACAAAGGAATCAAAAGTTACAGCATTTGGAAAAGAGATAGCCTTTTTGTACAGTCTTTGACACCCCCTCATGGGCAATTTTTTCTTCATGAAGAATATCTTGTCATAAAAGCAATAGATTATGTTAATTTTGGGCTCATTTTAATTGTAATAATATGCTGTAAAAAATGAAGTGCCATTTTCAATTATCTGAGAATGTTTCATGAGCTGTATGATGTTTTTGACACATTGCAGTACATTATTTTATAGATTATGAAAAAAAGAAATTCTATTTATCAGCAAATAACTCAGCAATACTTAAGAGTTTTTCAAAGTGGATACATTCACTGTAAAGTTCAGACTCTAAGCTTTCAAATGACATCAACTTTGTGTTAATCAAGGCAAGATTTTTTAAAAATATGGTAATGAATATTTTCGCAGTTAGGTGGCGCCTGCTGGCGGTACACTCGGTTTTAGAGGGATTACTCAGCACTCGTTAGGAGTTAATAAATGTAATTAGATGCATTAAAAAGCTGACATCCTAAGCTTTAAAATGATATATAATTTGTGTTGTTCCATTCAGTGGTTGCTTAGTAATAATTTTTTTTCTTTCCGAATGGGAATAAATCAAATAAATAGGCGCCTATAGGCGGTTATAGGACATGACACAAATTAATACATTTTGAAGCCACTAGATGGCGCTCTTCTCAGTTGAACATTTTTTTTTTTAGGCCTGCACTCTATTTTGATGTGAAATGTTGCATTTATTGAAAAATAAAAAAAAATAAAAAAAATAAAAAATAATATATTAATTCTAATGGAAAAAATAGCTCATAAAAATTATATAATTAATGCAAAATATCATAAAAAATTCCAAAAATTCTAAATAATAATCAGAAAACATTATAGAACAAAAATATATTTGAATGGTTATCCTGGGAAAAAGTAAAGTAAGATTTTAAGGCTTCGCCCGTTTTCGGGCGGGAGGAAGCTAAGTGTGACTATAATACGAAGAAGCCCAGAGGGTTAAAAAACGTTGTGCAACGTTTTGCCGGGGCTAAACACAGCCCTGGTCTGATGAGCTTCAGCCAATAACAGACAGGTCTGATGAGCTTCAGCCAATAACAGACCGGTCTGATACGCTTCAGCCAATAACAGACCGGTCTGATACGCTTTAGCCAATAACAGACAGGTCTGATGAGCTTCAGCCAATAACAGACCGGTCTGATGCGCTTCAGCCAATAACAAACAGGTCTGATGCGCTTCAGCCAATAACAGACCGGTCTGATGCCCTTCAGCCAATAACAGACAGGTCTGATGCCCTTCAGCCAATAACAGACCGGTCTGATGCACTTCAGCCAATAACAAACAGGTCTGATGCGCTTCAGCCAATAACAGACCGTTCTGATGCGCTTCAGCCAATAACAGACAGGTCTGATGCCCTTCAGCCAATAACAGACAGGTCTGATGCCCTTCAGCCAATAACAGACCGGTCTGATGCGCTTCAGCCAATAACAGACCGGTCTGATGCGCTTCAGCCAAACACAGACCGGTCTGATGAGCTTCAGCCAAACACAGACCGGTCTGATGAGCTTCAGCCAATAACAAACAGGTCTGATGAGCTTCAGCCAAACACAGACCGGTCTGATGAGCTTCAGCCAATAACAAACAGGTCTGATGAGCTTCAGCCAATAACAAACAGGTCTGATGAGCTTCAGCCAATAACAGACAGGTCTGATGCCCTTCAGCCAATAACAGACCGGTCTGATGCGCTTCAGCCAATAACAGACCGGTCTGATGCCCTTCAGCCAATAACAGACCGGTCTGATGAGCTTCAGCCAATAACAGACAGGTCTGATGAGCTTCAGCCAATAACAAACAGGTCTGATGAGCTTCAGCCAATAACAAACAGGTCTGATGAGCTTCAGCCAATAACAGACAGGTCTGACTTGGGTGCAAAACAATCAAAACTTCCAAGCGGGGCGTTCAAACTGCACTTTGACATTCAATCACTGAATCTGTTCAATATTTTAGTTAATGTAAGTGAGCTATGCTCATTATTGATATTATCAGAGCTCTGAGCAGCTGAAGTAAATAGAAACCTGGACACATACAAGGATGGTAAATTTATTGGTAAAGCTTGACCTCTTTAACAATGCATTTAAACTAAATGTGCAAAGCAAACTTTGTATGGAGCAGAAATAACCTCAATATTAGCAACAGCAGTGAAATTAGATTGCATGATTTATCTGTCAATTAGACGCATGTGAAAGTGTAGTTAGTTACTATAGCAACAATGAGCTCCCGGCACATTTTCAGTAGAAAGAAAAAATGAGCAGTTTTTTTTATCAGTGATGTTTGAAATAACTTCTGTGGTCCCATGTTGCTTCTTAACACAGAGCGAGACAGCAAATATATTATTTTATAAAATTCTATACTGTGATACAGGCAATTAATGTTGTATTATAGATATACATCATTCTTATGAATATACCCGAGATGGCTTGAAGAACACAGACTAACACAGATATAACATGGAAATCAGATATTGCTATGTACCATGAATAACATGCAGATAGAGACATTTTGACTGTTGAAACATGGAAGACAAACACATGATTGCTATCCAAGGGATTTCCTGGAATGTCATAAGTTAAATACTTCTATGAATCTCACTTGTGGATTTTCTGCACGAGGGCACCCTCCGGCTTCCAGTATGAATGAAACAGAAATTACATAAGAATGTTTAGCTCTCCATATTGCTAACATCGCCTCATTTTGGTTAAAATAGAAAAATAATACAAAAGTACTTTGTAATGTAATAAGTTGAGTAGTTTTTCAGCAACCCCCTTTGCAATGACTCAAATAAGAGTAAATAATTAAGTAGAGTTGCTTGTAAAGAGGTACAGTAAACCCTGTACAAAAAAACAAAAGAAAAACGGTATTTATGTCTACACCACTGTAAGAATGCAAACTGGATGGAACCAAATTTGTTCTGAACCGAACCCAATCTTAATCATGTCTTGTTATACATTCACCTAGGGCTGCACGAATAGGGGGAAACGAATATGCGATTTTAATAATAATAATAATTATTAAATGTTAAAATGAATAAATAAGTACTGAATAAAATAAAAACAAAATAAGAAAGATTACTATTGTGATTTCACAGTGAAATTAGTAAGTACAACCCCTTCAGGCTGATTCAAGACCTGATCAGCCTGTCGGGGTTGTATTCGCTATAACAACCGCCTCGCTCTACATTATCCCACTTACATGGCTACCTATCAAATAAATCAATAATTTGACACAAAATATTGATTTAAAAAGAAGTTTATTGATTTAAAAATGATTGTATTGCTTCCGCTAAAGAAAATAGTCCGTTCCGTCTCTACGGTTAGAATCCTGCGTCCATAGCAACGCTCTGTTTTTCATGGCAACGGTGTGTTATACTTCGCAGCGGTTATCAAGAAATAACACACCACATTCTACATTAGAATTCAACCAAGCCATGTAATAAATAAAAATAATATAATAATTTATTTTACATTACAAATGCAAATTTGCAGTACTAATATTTATCTTAATATCTCCATTTTCAAACATTAAACTATCATTTTGATGGAGATGGCGGCGGATCATGATCTGCTCACCTGTAAATGAACACTGTGCCGCACTTCACTCTTAAACACACAGTGCTTATATTTATTTTATTAAATCACACCCTTTGTGATTTAATAACCGCACTAAGCCATATTGTGATATTGCTTTTGTTTAGTTTAATCTTGCAGCCCTACATTCACTTTTCTTCTCCCTTCTTCAGCTTGTATGAAGTTCCCACCACTTCTGGGTCCACATTCTCCCAGCACTTCCAGCGCCTCCTGTCCGAAGCCGATGAGACCGACAGCATCCATGACGTGACCCTGCAGGCTGGCGATCGCACCTTTGCAGCGCACAAATACATTCTGTCCATGCGCTCGGACTTCTTCCGGAAAATTCTCCTCCCCGAGGGCTGCAAAGAGGGAGAGGGAGATGGAGAGGTGAAGAAAGGGGAAGATGCAGTGGGCTGTGATCTGCTGGTTCTGGAGAAGGTTCCTCCTGAGATGCTGGAGCAAGCGCTTCACTTCATCTACACAGACTCCTGTGAGATGCTGGTGCATGGGACCCAGCCCATCATGCCCCGCTCCAACCCGAGCTCTGATCCCGAACCACAGCAGCAGCTCATCCACAGTCTCCAGGCTTTGGGTCTGGAGAACCGTTCTGCTCTGGAGGTGTACCGCTCTCTGCCTGCGAAGACTTGTGAGGAAGCTGACAAGCCCAAGGGTAAAAGCACTAAGTCTGGGAAAAAAGCCAAGAACGGAAATATTGGTCAACCGGGACAAAACCCTGTGAAGATGCTGCAGGGAGTCGCCAAAAAACTGGGCTTGGGGAGTCTCTCCGCACGGTGAGACACTTTTTGTAGCGTATTTTTAGTGTAAAGTTCACCTACAATGTCAATCAAGGTGTCTTGCTCCAAAAATAGTCATTTTTTGCTTTAACAAGACAGATAGTCAGCCTATATGCAATCTATATAAAGGATTCATGCCATGCTGCCTTATAAATTGGTAAAAACAAGGTATCTTAAGTGGAAGCAAGGTATCTTAGTGCTTAGGTATCTTAGTTACATCAAATTATTTTAATGCGTTAAGAATTTTGAATTAATCGCATGCGTTAACGTATGCGATTAATTCAAATTCTTAACGCATTATAATAATTTGACGCAGAAACATTACTGAAGCATGTGAAATTGAAACAGCCTTCATTAAACAGGGTGGGCAAAGCGTAGAGTATAATAACTGTATGACAAATTACCTTTGTCTCTGCTTTAAATTAAGTGTAATCAAATTGGCTGTGTAAGTAATTTTAACTTAAATTGTATTAAAACTGACAGTAAAATCAAGTTGCGTCCATATAACTTATAAAAGAAAGTTGAAATTACTTAAATTGTTAAATTATGAATTACTGATCATACAATTTTTTACAGTGCATGAAACAATACAATGGCTCTTCCTTTTTATATCAAGTTTGTCAGTATTCGATTTATGAATTAATGTTTAGAATTTTAACTATACACATTGAGAAAATGTTTGTACTTACTCCTGCAATATGGTTAAAAACAGAGATAAACACACCATAATCAAGTTTAGGCTTTTAAAGTATCTGCTAATTGATATTTGCTTCCATTTTCAAATTCAACTGCACAAATCACTATTACAAGTATTACAACCTTGTGTCGTAAAGATAACATTGTGGATAGGACCAATAGAAACTGACGAATCATAATTAACGTTTCATTTTGACAAGCGTATAATATGCACCTCTAAAGGGGGAGGGTACGTCATTACACACGCACACACACGTGTTTTCAAGCACATTCAGGATAATGTTTTGTTGATTCGTCATGTGTATGTTATATATATATATATATATATATATATATATATATATATATATATATATAAACAGTACCAGTCAAAAGTTTGGAAACACTACTATTTTTAATGCTTTTGCAAGAAGTCTCTTATGCTCATCAAGCCTGCAGTTAAAAACAAACAAACAAAACAAAAAAACAGTAATATTATGAAATATTATTACAATTTAAAATAATGGTTCTCTTTTTTAATATACTTTAAAATGTAATTTATTTTTGTGATGCAAAGCTGCATTTTCATCAGCAAGTACTCCAGTCTTTGGTGTCTTATGATCTTTCAGAAATCATTCTAATATGATAATTTGATACTCAGTTATTATCAATGATGGAAACAGTTGTGCTGTTTAATATATTTTTTTGGAATACTTTTTTCAGGATTCATTGATGAGTAAAACGTTAACAGCATTTATTCATAAAAACAGCATTTATTCAAAATAAAAACATTTCTAACAATATAAATCGTTACCATCACCTTTTATCAATTTAACGCATCCTTGTTGAATTAAAGTACTAATTTCTTTAAAAAAAAATAGTTATTGTTCCCAAACTTTTGAACGGTAGTGTATATTGTTACAAAAGATTTCTATTCTAAATAAATACAGTTCTTTTTAACTTTTTATTCATCAAATAATCCTGAAAAAAGTATCTCAGGTTATAAAAAAATATTAAGCAGCACAACTGTTTCCAACATTGATCATAAATCAGCATATTAGAATGATTTCTGAAGGATCATAAGACACCAAAGACTGGAGTACTTGCTGATGAAAATTCAGCTTTGCATCACAAAAATAAATTACATTTTAAAGTATATTAAAAAAGAGAACCATTATTTTAAATTGTAATAATATTTCATAATATTTTTTAACTGCAGGCTTGATGAGCATAAGAGACTTCTTTCAAAAACATTAAAAATAGTAGTGTTTCCAAACTTTTGACTGGTACTGTATGTATATATATATATATATATATATATATATATATATATATATATATATATATATATATATATATATATATATATATATATATATATAATAAATGAGGGGTTATTATTGGCTGTTGCTGTAATCAATAACTGTATTTTATGTCTGACTAGGCTTGACGGAGTGAAGTTTGAAAATGGGAAGATCAGTGTGGCGCAGAAGAAGACGGGCAACAAGCTACGACTCAACCAGAAAAAATGGTGTGTGTTGTTCCTTTGAGAAACATCAGTCGATGTCATACACTCTCTGATTGGCTCTGAATACAGATCTTCTCATTGTGTGTCCTCAGCTTGTATCTCTGTGATGTCACACTGCGCTCTGAAGATGGGAAAGAGTTTCCCTGTCACAAATGCGTTTTGTGCGCTCGGCTGGGTGAGATCAAATGTTTTATTTCACACTTGTGTCCACTGCCGTAGACTTTATTCAGAATGATGACTCAAATGAAAATAAAGCTGTGAGTGTTGGAAGGTGAAGAAGTCTATTGCATTGTGTACCTGATTACTAACCATTTTGCTGATGAAGCATTGAAAATATGTCTTTAAATCTTTTTTTTTTCATTGGACAGGAAAATCATAAACTTAGCTCAGTATATGCCTGACCTACACAGCCTCGGTTTCATTTTTGTCAAATAAATACGCTACCGTTTAAAAGTTTGGAAATTAATACTTCAGCAAGGATGCATTAAATTGATCATTTATAACATTTATAATGTTATAAAATAATTCTATTTCAAATAATCATTGCTATTCATCAAAGAATCTTGAAAAGAAATCACGGTTTCCACAAAAATAAGAAGCAGCGCAACTGTTTTCAACACTGACAATAATAATCAGAAATGTTTCTTAAGCAGCAAATCATCATATTAGAATGATTTCTGAAGGATCATGTGACACTGAAGACTGGAGTAATGACAGGAAAAAAATACATTTTACAATATTCACATTAAAAAACAGCTATTTTAAATTGTAATATTTTACAATTTTACTGTATTTTTTATTAAATAAATGCAGCCTTGGTGAGCAGAAGAGACTTCTTTTAAAAACATTTAAAAAACTTACCAATCCCAAGCTTTTGAATGGTAGTGTATATCTGTTTACTCTGACTCTGACAGTGATTTTAGTATTTCATAGACACTTCACCCCAAACTTCTGTCATCATTAAAACAGGTTTAATGATTCATGTGGAAGCAAAGAGTTTTTAAGCTGATAGTGGAGAGGAACTGGAACAGTTGAGCTCTAAAAATGACTAGAAAACAGAAAACTACCTCTTAACTTGTTCATTTTTTTGTGAGAAACAGACTTTAAGTTCCTTGCTGAAGATCCTTAATTTTATGGTTGAAAGTCCCCATTCGCTTTCATTCAGCAGCTTAGACAAAGTTATACAAATGATACAAGTTTATACACGTTTTAAATGACACAAGCGTAACTAAAGGCTTCATTTTCAGGTGAACTATTCCTGTTCTGTGGTTATCATATTTTAATAAAGATGCACTATTTAATTTTCAGAGTACTTCAACAGTATGTTGGGCAGCCCCTGGATAGAGGTATGATTGAACAACATGAAGCATCTTTAGTCTCTCTGAACTGGAGCTGTTTTTTTAACATAATCTCTTCTGCCCTCTTCAGGCCACCAGCTGCACTGCGCTTGAAATGCCCACCACCTCTGATGTCCTGCAGGTTATCCTGGAGTACATCTACACAGACGAGTCTCCCACTGTCAGAGGTTTCAGCCCAGATGTTGTGCTTTTCTGTCATATCCTGCTGTTTCTTCCTCTCTCCTGTGTAACTCAAGTCTCGTCTCTCTGTGTATCTCAGAGTCTGTGAATGTGGAGTTCGTGTGTAACGTGCTTGTGGTGGCCGATCAGCTGTTGATCACTCGGCTGAAGGAGATCTGCGAGGTCGCCATCACTGAGAACTGTAAGTCTCTCTTTCAGTGTTGGGGAAAGTTGTTCATGTTCAGATATTTTGTTGTAAATTTAAAAGTAATGCATTACTGTTGTAGCCATTTAAGTACATTTATTTGGTTTCATATTTTCCTTACAATTTTATGATATTTGTTTTGTTTTAATTTAATCTGTTAATTAAGAGAGAAAATATCAAAAATGGGATACGTCATAAAGGGCGTGGAAATGGATTGAATACAATATGTCGGGAGATGTGGAGTGGCTCGGAGACGATTTTTAACCACTTCATAAGTTTGTTTGAAGTTTTTTCGTTTTGTATAATTTGTACCTTAAAGGGGTGGTTGATTATGATTTCACTTTTTTAACTTTAGTTAGTGTGTAATATTGCTGTTTGAGCATAAACAACATCTGCAAAGTTACAACGCTCAAAGTTCAAAGCAAAGGGAGAAATTTTCTTTGAAAGAAATCGCTTTTTAAGGACTACAACAAACGGCTGGTAGAGACTACACCACATTCCTCCCGGGTTAGTGACATTACCAACCCTAGAATTTACATAAACCCCGCCCCCTGAACACGATTTATAGATTATCAAGACAGAATATGCTAATCAATGACTAGAAGATAACTACACATCAGCAACATAAATTCATCAACTAACCATTCATCATTGTCTGAATCCGGTTTGAACATAAAAGTTGTTGAAATTTTCAGTGCATGTCTGTGTGAGTGCAAGCTGTTGAAGCTCCGCCCCCTGTGCCGGGAGCAGCAGCTCATTTGCATTTAAAGGAACCGACACAAAACGGTGCGTTTTTGCTCACCCTCAAAAAGTGACAATTTTAACATGCTATATAAAAATATCTGTGGAGTATTTTGAGCTAAAACTTCACATACACACTCAGGGGACATCAGAGACTTATTTTACATCTTGTGAAAAGGGCATTATACCATCCCTTTTGTTAATCAATTATCTGGGTTTAAATATATAAGAAGAAAACAAACAACGCTTGGTGGAATGAAGTGCGTAGCAAATCACAAGCCCATGATCGTGCTTTAACTAGTAAAGCATGAGAGTGGGCTTGTGTTATGTAAATAAAAAGTTCCATGACTAAAATACAAGACCGTAGATGGAGAGAAAACAAAGTTCTGGGAAAGTTTAGAGATGAAAGAATAGCTTCCAAGAACGACTGCCCCTTTAATTTTGAATTGCGTGGAAATTAACTATAACTATTACGCTTTTATCTTTCACTTGACTTGATTTTTGTTATTATTAAATCGCATATAAATGGTCTAAAATTCTTGCAGTGCAAATAGACACTGAAATGAGATGCTTTCGTCCAGTAAGCTTCTTCATTCCTGGACACGTCCTGTAAATATCGAGTGTAATCTCTGAGTGTTGTATTGTGTGCAGTGACGCTGAAGAACGCAGCAGAGTTGCTGGAGTTCGCCACCGTGTTCAACGCTGATCAGCTCAAGCTCTCCTGCCTGCAGTTCATCGTCCTCAACATGGCGGCAATGCTGGAGTCCAAGTAAGAACGAGAATCTTAAACCCCCAGAGATCCTTTACTACGGTGACCGGAAGGGTTTAGATTTATCGTTGTCATGACATAACTTGTGGGAGTGTGAGAATATTTTTCGTGGCCACAAGATCATTTTGTCGAGGTAATGACATCCTTATCGTAAGTGAACTGAACTTCAAGCGATATGGAGACGAGTTTGTTGAGGATCAGTGCCGATGGCTGTCGTGTCGATGAGGCCTTCACAGGGCTGATGAGGCTGGCACTTCAGGGATGCGTCATGGATGGGTCCAGGTGCTGGTCCTTCATCTGATCTGGATACGGCCCGGATCCGGCTGACTTCAGTAAACCTCGGAATAAACAGAAAGACTAACATTAGCGTAGATGCCATTCTTCTTATGATGTAACGAGTACATCAGGTATTATAGGAAGTTTTCCCGGTTCTGGCTGACCTAATCTATGCAGCCTAATAATCATTTAATTGATTTGAATAATAGAAATGTATAATGTTCTATATGAATGCCAGGTAAAAGAGATGCGTTTTTAGTCTAGATTTAAACTGACGGAGTGTGTCTGCTTCCCAGACAATGTTAGGAAGACTGTTCCAAAGTTTTGGTGCTAAACAGGAGAAGGATCTACCGCCAGCAGTCGATTTTGATATTCTAGGTATTATCAACTGGCCAGAATTTTGAGATCGCAATAGACGTGAAGGACTATAATGCGTTAAGAGCTCGCTCAAGTACTGCGGAGCTAAACCATTTAGTGCTTTTTAAGTAATTAGCAAGATTTTTAAATGTATACAATGTTTAAAAGGGAGCCAATGCAGTTTTGACAGAACTGGGCTAATATGGTCATACTTCCTGGTTCTGGTAAGGACTCTAGCTCCTGCATTTTGGACCAGCTGTAGTTTGTTAATTAAACGTGCAGGGCAACCACCCATAATAGCATTACAATAATCTAATGCGTTCTTGAGGTCATGAACACATGAAGTAACTGTTCCGCATTTTTCATTGAAAGCACATGTCGTAATTTTTAAGATGGAAGAATGCGGTTTTACAGATGCTAGAAACGTGGCTTTCTAATGACAGATTGGTATCAAAGATGTTGTTCATGTGTCTGTCTCTCCGTCTGTCAGATCGCTGGATATCCTGAGCGATGACGTCCTCCGGGATCTAACATCTGCGTACAGGAGGATGGTAAGTTTTAAATGATCGTTCTTATCAGGCTCATTAAAGCTTTGCTCAGAGATCCTGACAGCGAACTCCTCCATCAGATCCCCGCCATGCAGAGACGCCTCATTACACCATACGCCGACGCTCCTGATCTCAGCGCCTATGAGGACGGAGACTGGGACTCTGCTGTGGACTGTAAGAGCGGCTCTGAAGCGGATCACTCCAGGTGTGAAATCTGCCCTGCTGAAACGCTGTAATCTGGATATGAAGAACTGTCCGTCTGTAAGAGTTCTCACTGTGTTTAACTTAGTGATATCCTGCTGAAGAAGGCCAAAATGAGGGCTAAGAGGAAACCTCGGCGCCGCTCTGACAGCTTTGGCGGATACAACCTGTCTGATGTCATCCAGAGCTCTCCTACTGACGTCACACACAGCCCGCACACTACAGGTCAGTCAAGTCAGCTTCATTTATACAGCGCTTTTAACAATATAGATTGTTTCAAACCAGCTTTACAGTGATAATAGGAAAATAAAGTAACAGAAGGCGTGTTTCCATTAAAGATTTGCGCAAAACCTTTGCGATTTTTTTTTTTTTCTAAATATCGATAAAAAACCATTGCCAAATGACAGCGTTTCCATTAACCGATGTTATGCGACTAAAATGTAATTTTTTCCTCTCGCGATAAGTCATTCCAAAAATCATGGCAACGGACGTTGGTAAGTTTATGTATATCCCAGCCACTGCACTAGACATTATTATTATTATTAATGGAAGGAAACGTATGTGTGTTATCCAAGCATTAATGGCAAGGAAATACCCTTATACTGTGAGTGGCACATATGAGGTGTTTCTGGGTTTTTCTCACTCATTTCTGCTCTGAGGTCTTGATTGTGGCATTTCTTTGAGGTTTAGAATCCAGTATTTTTGTCATTCTTTTGTCTTTTATGAATTTAATAAAGAACTCTGTCTCGTATTCTGTCCAAACACACCGCCTCATCTACGTCAGGTGACCTGTAAATGCTCAAAAACTGTTTCCATTGCAGTTTTGCGAAATATTCCTTTTTCGAATTGCCTGAATAAACACCTCATGTGAGCGTAAAAACATTTTTGCGATAAATGGGAGTTTTTTGCGAAATTGACGTGTTTCCATTGGGCGCATTTTCAATTCGCAATTTCAATTTGCGCAATTTGAAGGGTAATGGAAACGTGTCTAGAGATTATTTTGGCTTTACAGCAGCTCTAGAATAAAGTTGTTGTCCAGCTAAAGTTAGTTTTGATTGATTCACTTCCGTTGCAAAGATCATTACTTATTAACTTAGGGGCCGTTAACACGACACCGTTCTAACAGAAAACCCTTAATGCACTCCTATCTGCTCGTAGCGCATTAACAATATATCGTGTCACAATGTTTCGCAATACAAATATGCAACAATGCGTATCGTGGATAGTGACAATATGTGTATTGTGTGTAGTTCACCCATAATGAAAATTACTGTGCGAGGAAAAAAAATTCAGTTTACAGAGTTTTAGTGTCAGTACTACATTAAACTATCATATGCAATGTTGAATATACACTGTAATGTATAATAATGCCATGGGAGAATATCTGTGGGTCCTGATAATGCCAAATCTCTTTTGTTACCAGTAAAAAGTGGCCTACATTATTTTAAATATACATTTTTAGCATTTTAAAGGGTTAGTTCACCCAAAAATTAAAATTCTGTCAGTAATTACTCTCCCTCATTTTGTTCCAACCCCGTAAGACTTTCGTTCATCTTCGAAACACAAATTAAGATATTTTTGATTAAATCTGAGAGCTGTCTCACTCCTTCATAGGCTTCTATGTTATTGAAACTTGCCGGCCCAGAAAGTTAGTAAAGACAATGTTTAAAATAGTCCAAGTGACTACAGTGGCTCAACCATAAGTTTATCAAACGACAAGAATACTTTTTGTGATTCTCGTCGCTTAATCAAAAATATCTTAATTTGTGTTCTGAAGATGAACGAAACTTTTACGGGGTTGAACAACATGAGGGTGAGTAATTACTGACAGAATTTACATTCTTGGGTGAACTAACCCTTTAATCAACATTGCATTTTTTGTTAACCTCTTACCATTTGTCTTGGAGTATCGCAATAATATCATATCATATCGTGAGTTTAGTATCTCAATATGTATCAAATCGTGACATGAGGGTATTGTTACACCCCTACTAATTAGTTGTGTTTGCTAAGGCAAGCATCATTTTTACTATTGCTTATACTTGGGAATGGGAAGTTATTCAAATCCCTCTGACTCTTTTGAGCTGGGTCAGTGTGCAACCACCCCAAAATACCCTCGCAACAGATAAATACCACTCACACTTCTTCCGAAAACGAATATTGATCATCTAAATGAGTGGTTCTCAACCAGGAGCCTCAGCAAACGTCTATATGAGTTGCAGGATTAATTACAATTATTTAAATTAAAGGAAAAATTTAATTAAAACTGTTTGTTGATTCTTCAGAATGTCTTCTTTTGTGTTCAGCAGAAGAAAGAAATTCATACAGAAGAATTTTCAGTTTGTTGACTTGTTTAGAGTCACAAAAATAATTGTCAATTTAGTATTTTGACACGTTTATGCTTTATCATAATTACAGCAGAGCATACAGAGGAAATGTTATAGTTTACATCAGCCTCTGAATATAATGTTGAACAATCGAGGCCTTTAAAACAAAAAGGTTGAGAACCACTGATCTAAATGGCGCCCTGCACACTGAAGATCATGTGATCACAAAGCAAATGTAAATGATTCAGTCATTTCTATCATTTCAGTAGTTTTCCTGAATACAGATGTTCTTAGTTTGGACTGGATCTGGTTGACTGTTGTGTTTCCCCAGGTCTGTGTCGTTCGGTGAAGGCTAGTTCAGTGGAGTCTCTGCAGGAGCTCATCACGTCTGACTCGGAGGGCAGTTATATGGAGGTGGGCAGCCCTCGAGACCTGCCGTCCCCCATCTTCCAGGACAGGCCTGATACACAGGTAATAGCACAACACTTTACCATCAACTCACAATACTCCATAGTATAGACATGTTTCATTCTTTAATATAAAAAAAACTAAATGTTGTTTTCAGTTTCACTAATATCAATAATATTATTTATTGTGTAATATTTAACCCAAGATAATTTCCAAAAATTATTATTTTTGGTGTAATATAATATTTATAAATTAAGATATTATTTTTAGTGTAATATATACTGTACTCTATACACTTATATACAGTTTAACAATACCATTAGTAAAATTTAAAGATGTACTACTACATTCTGATTCTGATCATGCCAGCTACGTCCTTTTAAAGCTTTTTTTTGTTATTTATATTCACTATAGTTCAACATTTTGGGGTTGGAAGTCTTTTATGCTGCATTTATTTGATAATAAATACAGTAGAATTGTGAGTAATATTGTGAAATATTATTACAGTTTAAAATAACTGTTTTCTATGTGAATATATTGTAAAATTGAATTTATTCCTTTGAATCAAAGTTGAATTTTTAGCATCATTACTCCAGTCTTCAGTGTCACATGATCCTTCAGAAATCATTCTAATATGATGATTTGATGATCAATTATTATCAATGTTTTTTTTCAGGATTCTTTGATACACAGAAACATTCTAACATTGCTGTCGGACATCTTTTGTAATAAAATAGCTGTGAAAGTACCAAAATTTAAGTCATTTTTCTCTGAACGTTTTCCCTCCCACGAGAGCTCTCATATATCATTAGGCTGAGTAAATGATGGCAGAACTTTCATTGTTGCGTGAACTCTCCATTTAAGAAAAATTGTCTTTTGTAGGAGGAGAGACGTGGACCATTGGGACTAAAGACACCTCCTGGCAACCCTGTTTTGAAAAATGGCCCCATTCCCACTAAGTCTTCCACCCCTGAACCCATCCCGACAGTCAAAGCAAGGTGATTTAAATCTCTGTCACCGCAAGCAGTTGATCTTCTTCATTGGTGTCGCTATAATTCTGAATGTATGTTCAGTCTCTCCAGACCAGCCCCTGTCCTGGACCTCAGGGCCATCATGGAGATGGAGGCCAACTCACTGACCCTGGGTGCCACAGCCAAAGGTCCCAGCTCGTAAGTCATGGTAGTTCACAGTTAAAGGAATAATTCCCTTAAAATGAAATCTCTGTCATCATTTACACACCCTCAAGTTGTTTCAAAACTGTTTGAATTTCTTTCTTCTGCTGAACCCAAAAGAAGACAGTTGATGATCCTATTGACTTCCATAGTAGGAAAAAAAAACCATGGAAGTCAATGGGGTCCATCAACTCTTTGGTTACCGACATAATTCAAAATGTATTCTTTTGTGTTCAGCAGAAGAAAGAAATTAATAAATGTTTGGAACAACTTGAGGGTGAGTAAATGATGACAGAATTTTCATTTTTAAGTGAACTATTCATTATAGTGTCTATACTATAATATAATTTTTTTTTTTTTTTTTTACTCCATTCTCTACTTAATTAATTTTTTTAAATGCCAGATCGAGCAGCAGTAAAGCCGCGGTCACTCCCAGTAAGATGTCTCAGAAGCAGAGGAAGATGATGGCTCTGGCCTCCAGAGAGGGAAGCACGGAGAGCATGTCTGTGAAATCACCACCATCTGTTCCTCCAGTGAAACCTGTGAAGACCTGGTGAGAGCCTGATCAATTTCTGCTTTCCTTATTCCATTATGCCTGAGAAATGGGTATACGGTAGGGTGACCATACGGCCTCTTTGGGATTTCTAAATTTGGCTTGGCTTTCCTATTGACATGCTCTCTACAGTCCTCATACATAATATGCCAAGTGAAGTCACCTTTATTTATACAGCACTTTATACAGTACAGATTGTTTCATAGCAGCCTCACAATAATAAACAGGAAAATAACAGATTCAGTGATGCAAACTTCATCAAATATGAGACACATTCAAATTATGCTGTAAAGTCAATGTTGCACATTTGATTCAGCTATAAGCAGCTCTTCATAAGACAATAGTGTCATTATTCAGTCAATTCAAGTATTGATAGTATTGGTGCTGTTGAATGAATAATAATAAACGCTGTACACGTGTTTGCATTGCTTTGATCATTTTCTGATCCCATCATCTCTCGCACACTACAGTTGGTTGATTATGTACAATGGCTGCACACTATTGGTCAAATCGCTTTTCAATCATTGCCCCCTGCAAGTGTAACTGGTGTCAGTAGCAAATGAAGATGCAAACCATTTACAAAGACGCATTATAGTCCAGCAAAGCACAAAGCATCCCCGTGACCCTGTAGAGGATTAAAGCAGAATGAATGGATGGAAGTTAAACCACATGAACATCTTTTTTCTTCAATATTTTATTCAATTTTAAAAATCTTACTTTATTTCAGCTAACATTTATTTTATTTCAAGTAACAATGTTTTTTAATGGGTTTGGTTTAAGTTTTAGGGTGTGTTCACACTTGGCATGTTCGGTTTGATTAAAACGAACTCTGGTGCGATTGTTAATGCAGTTCATGTGAATAAGTGTGAACGCTGCCATCTGAACCTTGGAGCCACCAAACAAGCGGACCGAGACGCTGAATAGATGGGTCTCGGTCCTAACGAACTCTGGTGCGGTTCGACTGAAATATGAACGCAAGACGGACAGACATGATGTCATAAACATGTGACTCTATAAAGGACAGAATGCTCAAACACACCTGTTTTTTCTTGTCATAGTCTCAATGTTGCCCGTCAGAGTTCGGTACAGGCGTCAGAACCGCGTCTCCTCACAGCAGATCATAATAACATCATATGTAGCCATGCACACAGAGTGAGCGCATTTATCCCAGAACACAGTATTGTTCCGTTGCGAAATATATGTAATAAAAGCCGACCAGGTTGTGAATGTATCCCTCCCTATGCCTTTAGGTTCGGTGATAAAGTGCCAATGTGAACGCTAAGCGGACCAGGACTAAATGTTGTTTTAGTTTTGGTCTGGACCAAGCGAACCGAACTACAAGTGTGTGAACACCCTTAGTAAACTAATAAATCTGATACTAATACATTTTAACATTTAACATGTTGTATAAATAGCATATTTATACCTAGATCACTGATACCTAATGCATTATATAGTGCCTAAACTATTGCTAACAATTTTATCTCAGTTTTTATCATTAAGAAGTACAAGACCATCAATTTTAAAAATAAAAGGTGGGAACATAAATACATAATGTGTCACCCTGTATAAGGGGAATTAGTCAAAAGGATTTTGGCAGAGCCATTAACTTTGTGTCATTTGTAAATAGTGATTGTCTAATGATGTTTGTCCTACCGTTGTTGTCAGTTCCTCACTCACCTTGCATCATTGTGTTGTCAGGTCGACAGCAGTTCAGTCCCCGCCCTCTTCCTGTTCCTTCCGGGATCTTTTAGTGGAGGAGGAACAGCGTGGAAAACCCTCTCCAGTTTCCCCAGTGAAGGCCAGCAGTCCAGTGGCCACTGCAGGACCGCCCATGTGTGCCAAAAGAGTGACCTTTAAATGTGCCGAGAGCAGCGACCCGGATAAACCCGCGGGGTGAGGAACATCTCATTCAGTGCACAATATCCATTCACTAAATGATGGATGCATATGGCACACTAAACAGGAAACGGGTTCACAAAGTCAGAAGTCCAATGATGCTTTCACACCCGCAGTGGGCATGTTTCGCATGAAAAATTGTTAAAGTGAAAGTTGAGTTCAGATGCACTGGAACTGTGGCGCGACTCGTGCGCTCTTGTTTGGGAAGTAAAGAGCAAGCACAGGTTTCTTTACTTCCTAAACAAGAGCGCACGAGTCGCGCCGTAACTTACGCATGTAAGTTATGACAGCGGCAGAAAGCCGGCCTTTATGCGACACACAAACAGCAGACGCAAGTGTCGTTTCACTCAGCTGGGTATAAAAGTATGAAAATAATAAGTAAACACTATAGAGATGCACGATTAATTGTTAAAAAATCTTGTTCTCCTTCCTGAATGACATCGATTCGCCTGTGTCTATTAAACCTTTGATAAAATCACAGCGAAACATTCAGATCTGTGTTGGCGCTGACCCAGAGAGCAGTTGTCATGTGTAGGTATGAAACAGCTTCACAAACACACAGTATCGTTATCTCTGTGTTACAAATATTCATATTATCACAGAACTGGGTTAAAAGTTTTTTTTTTGGTTTGGGAAATAAACAGATTTCTATGGTAGAGATTTAAATTCTGAGGAAAAAACTGACATCAACAAATACACCAACTAATTTCTCATGTGCTTTAATGAAGAGTGTTGCGATCTTGAATGAATGATGTGTGGTTGCACATGGTGTTAGTGCATTTACCCACCCCTAAACGTCACCATAAACTGTTATTGATCGCTTGACATGCTTTACCTTCTGGCTAGGTACACAAGATTAGTCCACACCAGACTCCTTAAACCATTTCTTAATGGACATCGATTTTTGCACAAGGATATTGATCATCTGGAATAGAAACGCCATAATTCTCCAAGCACAAAAATAGTTCTGTGCGTTCTGTGTTCACAAAAAGTGCGTTCTGGGATTGCTTTCTCTGTGAAGCTTGTGTGTGAGATTAGGTGTTATTCTGATTCTTGTTCAGTTGTATGTTCCATTAGATGGCGCTGTAATGCTTCTTCATAATGAGGCCTGTGAGTGATCGGTCATGTGACTGAGATGCTGTAGTCCGTGAGGACTGAAGCCACATGTTACATTACATCTATTGACATTTACTGGTGTGTTCTGTAGGTGTGATTCTAGTCCGATACGGTTTAATTTTCTTTGTGCTGTTTTCTCAAAGAAGTAATGGGTTTTTCTTGTTCTTGGGTTAGTATGATCCCCCCCCCTCCCCCCCACGATTTCAACCGATAGAGAATGTGCTGAAATATTCATATGGAAATTATTTAAATGGAAACCAGAGTGACCGTATCTTGGCACTAGTTGCTTTGTCGCGGTGGCGTCTGGTTAGTACACTGTGTTTATTATGCAAACCCAGTGTCATCTGAAGTTCAGACTGTTATTTAACCCTCCTAATGCATTAAAAAAACAGTATATACCTTCAGCTTGGAGCCGGTGGACCGAAAGCTTATAAAAGTCATAACTTAATATTTTCAAAACCACGTTTTATCTAAATCAGTAACTTATCATTAATGAGTGAATGCACAAAGGGTTTAAAGTTTTGCATGTTACCATGTTTTTTCCATGCTATTACTCAATTACCCCCTTTTATTAATAAAATAAATTCTTTTTAGTTAAAATTTTTTCAGCAAAAAACAGTGTGATGCAAAACAAGTTATCAATATTTATGAGAAATTGTATTTGAATATATCGTTAGATGACATTTATAAGAGCATGTAATATTAGAATTTCCAGTATGAGCTCCATTGACTTCAATTCATTTACCGGTAATTAAATTCATATGAAACTTATAACCCATGACCGCTAAAAAGTCTAAATTTATAAAACCTACATATTCTTTTTCTAACAAAACAACACCAATACAACATCAATATTACTCTGAAATGTACTCTCAAACTGAATGTATTCATTTTACTTGGATAAACTTTTATTATTTCAACACTAAGACATTATTTGATGTATTTATTTGTCAGAATTATTGTTTATGATGTGCGTGTCAGTGTAGGAAATACGCTAAATGTATTTTACAGAAGTAATTTGAGACAAATCTAATGTTAAAAAAACAGCATAATTTCATGTGTAAAGACACTGTTCACTTTTGAGTCAAAACGGACCTCAGACCAAAAGGTGTAACAATTTAGTTTTTTGTTTTAGTTTTGTGGAAAAAAATAATAATAAAGAAAAGAAAAAAAGTGTATTTTGACAGTCTTAACACACTTAAAAAAATCTTTGCACAAAAAACAATGGATTTTTAAAAACATTTGATGTACCTCTTCCGGGTAAAAACGGACCCGAATGCAACAGTACGTCCGTCTATATGTGGTGCACGAGAGATGTTTCTGGGACGCTCTGCTCTCCAGGACGTCCAGTGTGACGTGTCCTCCTTCATCATGTGTCAGCACTGATCTGACCTGAGCCTGGGCCCGGCGTGTCTCGGTCACATCAGCTGCCCGCTGGGTCTGTGTTTATGAGTCCAGCGCTCGAGCAGAGCTCTGAATATTTATCAGCAGCCCGTCTGTGATTGTAATCTATATTGATAAGGGCACACTTTGTCACAAACACACTCATCCCTGGGGCTCGACGTCACCTGTGTTTACGAGCGCGATGAGAAGGCAGGCTGAAATCAGTGTGTGTCGCTGCCCTCGGGTGGAAAGCGGTTCTTTTACCTTTGGTGTTTTTGTGTTGTGTACAGTGTTGGGTGAGTTACAGATGTAAATAATTACAAGTACATCTTCAACGGTGACATTACTGTACCAATTACTCTCTGAAAAGAAATGCATTATTTATTACTAGTGCTGTCAAATAAATTAATCGCATTTAACATAAAGGTTAGTCAATCAAACATTGTTCTGTAGACATCGTGGAAGAATGTAAAAGAGCAAAAATGTTAAAATAATGAGCATTAAATATTCTATATTAAATTTAAAAATAATAAGTGTTGTGTGTAACTCATTACTAATTACTTTCCCCTTCAAAAAGTAATGTAAGGGATTACTCTTCATTTTTCTGTAATTTAATTAGTTACTTCTGATGTAATTGAAATGAATACTGTATAGACTATAGAACAATTCCATATAAAACAGTAGTCGATTTAACATAAACATTTTACATCTAATCATCTAATGTTAAAATGTATGTTCTTAATGTAACCATCTCCCGTTAAAAGCTTGGGAATAATTTAAAATAATTTATGCAACTTTATTTATTTGAAAGAATTAAAAGAGCAGTTTCATGTCTATCCTTGTATTGTTCAACTGCTTGAGCTTGATGTGGGATTAAGGAAGTAAATGGGGCTTTCAAATCGATTAATCGGGATTAAACGCATGTATCATAAAAATGTTTATATAATATGTGTGCGTACATATGTGTGTGTATATACAGTATGTGTGTGTGTGCGCAATAAAACTGTCGTTGTTGTGATGATCCTGTTTTCTGTCGTTTGCTGAATCATGAAGAAACAGTGGAAATAGAAGCAGGTTAAATTCCTCACAGTTCACGCCTGAGTCAATTGAAGCATTGAAGCAACTTCGTTATTTTGCTTCGGAGAAAGTTACTCAGCATTGAACCTTGTTCTCTCTTGTGTTTTTTCTTCTTCCCATCAGCCCTTGGGTGTTGAGAGCAGCCGGAAGCCCTCCGTCCACCTCTACGTTTGCCTCCATTGTGGAGGAGGAGAGAAAACAGGAGGCGGCACTGATCCGCAGCCGCGAGAAGCCGCTAGCACTCATACAGGTCACGAGATTCGGCATTATGTGCATGTTTAAAAAAAATAATAATAATAATTTTACATGTACTGCGTGAGATTAAACTGGGAAGGGTCATAGCACTTGCATATTGTTGTCCTCCTGTTCTCATTCTCATTTGTAAGTCGCCTTGGATAAAAACTAAATTAATAAATGTAAATGCATGTGACTTAAAAACAGGAACTTTAACCTGGCAATGACATTAGTTAGTTCAGGTTGTCAAATGGTATAACTGCAAGGAAACAGCGTGATATAAATGGTTAAAAAACCAAGCTACTTCAAACATTTTCTACTTTTGAATGATAATGATTAAGATATGTACACTCGTGTACTATAAAGGAAATATGTACGTTTGGTGTTGTATTTAAATCTCAACTTTGGATAAAATTGTTATAAAATTGTAAAACTATGAAAAAGACACTGTTGAGTGACAGTAAAGACTACATTGTTGCAAAAATATATCTATTTCAAATAAATGCTGTTCTTTTGAACTTTCTGAGTCCTGAGAAAAATGTATCTCGTTTTCTACATAAATATGAAGCTGCACAACTGTTTTCAACATTGATAATAATAATAATAAATGTTTGTTGAGCAGCAAGTCATCATATTAGAAAGATTTCTGAAGGATCATGTGACACTGAAGACTGGAGTAATGATGCTGAAAATTCAGCTTCTAAGAACTTTGCAAATGTGTATTACACTAGATTTTTAATCTAAATAAAAAATATTTTTGTCATTTACCCTTCAATTCCGTTCTTCTCATTTTACTGTAGATTGAAGAACGAGCCATTCAGGACCTGTTACTCCATTACAAGGCCGTTAATAACCCAGAGGAGCTGATCTTGGTGGAAAGAGCTCCACAAGGTCCAATCGCCACCCCCACCTGGAACAAACGCTGATACTAGCACAGCGTTACCGTAACACCCATCACATCACATCACATCACATCACGCTAAAGTTTCAGGCAGTGTTAAGCTGCATCTCAAGCCGTGTCCTGCTTTCCAATGCACACTTGTTCTCTTAGACTGCTTGCTTTTTCTTTCTGTCCGCTTTTTTCATTCATTTAGCTGTTTTCTCTTAAGAAAAGACTGGAACGTGAAGTGTAATCTATTGTTCTCAGCTCCGAAGAGTCGCCGCATGTGCCAAAGGATGTTTGTATCTCTTCTTCTTCTTTCTTGATGATCCTGTGGTGCAGTGATCTACATCTCACAGGTGTGTGTGTGTGTGTGTGTGTGTCTTATGGAGGCTAGGCACACACACATAAAACTCACCCATTGTGACAAGATGAAGAAAATCCAATCAGCCGTGAAAAGCAATAAAGACTTTATTAGGCTGCTCACGAGGTCTGTTTGAAGCCGCTGGTTTAAAAGAAACTTGTGCACGACGAAAGGAGCTGAGATTTACAAATGTGCATTTTATATTTTGCTTCCTCGTGCAATCCACATTAATAACATTCTCATTTGGGGCTGGGTGTAATTATACTTTATTATGTTTAAGTCATTATCACAATATGATTGGCATTATAGTTTAAAAAAACAAAAGATTATTGTTCTTTCTTTGAATACCTCTTAGTCATGTTTGCTTAATGTTAAGAGAAGATATTTGCAGTGGCATGCAATAAAGAGGTGAATGTGAGCATCAGCGATTGTTGTTTTGTCTTCATGCATCTCTAAAGGGAAAGTTCACCCACATGTTGTGGTCTGTGAAAGTCTCCAGATCTCCATTGGTACTGTAGGTCAAACAGATTGCAACAGTTACATTTTGCAACAATTACGTATTACATACAATGTTACATATCCTAACAATTGTTACATATTAATCTAGGATTGGAGCTTAACATGAAAATATTCACCGTCATTCTAGCATAACTTCTGCACCGTGGCTTGGTCAAGGCTAAGACCATATAATATTATTTAGTACCTCGGTTTTTTTAATTTATTTTATGCTCTGGTTCAGACAATCAAGTTCGCCAAACCCTTAACCTAAAAATTGCTATGAACAATTTTTGCCCTTGATTCATTGACTTCCTTTTCTTTCCTTTAGGGGTCCATGAAACCAAGATGCTGAACCCTATTGTATTTACTGTTTTGCCAATTATTCTTTTTCGGCTCTAAAAGTTCATATATATCCAATATTGTTTATCCCTGGGACATTTTTTTCCATTTAAAATTTAATGAAAAACATACTTTTTCTAAATCTTCCAAGGCCATTGGTTCGATTTGCACCAAACTTGGCACGTATCATCCCAATATCCTCAAGACAAAAAGTTACAAGAATTCTGATCCAATAATGCGTTGTGAAGACATAAGTATATTAAATGGTCTGACATCTTTGATTTAGACTACTCGACCTGAATCTGCTCAATGCAATGTCCAAACTTGATGAAACTTGATACACATTGACAAGGTGTATCAATATCTGCCAATAGGGGGCGCTACAACTGAAAAACTGTCATAATTTAATGAAATAATAATAATAATAATGAACATTAATGAAATTTGATGTGTATTTGAATTTATTGAAAGGATAGCCCCTTGAGATGCAACACCACATTTTCAAGGGGGTCGCAATAACACATACAAACTACAATACAAAATACAAACACATTTAAAGCAAACAAACAAATAACAACAAAAAAAATAATAATAAAAAAATCACTTAGACAAACAGCTCACTCCCCTATTCTCCCAGCTACAGTCTCCAACTGTATTAGACAAACGGGAGCATGTACACACAAGAGGACATACATTTTAGTGCAAACATGAAAATCAAAATGTACCTGCACCCTGAGAGAGGGCAGAAATAAAAAGAAAGAAAGAAAGAAAATGAACAGGATGATGAGCGTTGGTATAAAAGCCTTGATTTAAAAACATGAGCAGGTTGTTTTCAGATGAGAAAATAGATTAGTCTTATATGGACGGAAATATGTCATTGATCTGAGACGAGGAGGGAGATTGTTCCAGCTTTGTCCTGGAATGACCTGCTGTAAAAATTCTCGGGACACAGAGAAACGGATGCTGCGTGTGTCGAAAGGGATAGGAGGATGTAAATGGAGCCAAAAGCTGTTTTAAATAAGAAGGGCCATTAAAATGAATGCATTAGAAAAGAAACTGGATCCAGTGGTATTGCCTTCGGGATTTTGGTTGGAGCCAATCAAGGATTTCATACAGTGTACAATGGTGTGTTCTCAAAACATCTCAAAACAATACAGAAAGAATTGTGAATGACATTTAGAGGTTTTAAATTGGTATCTGAAGTGTTTTGGTAAATAATATCCGCATAGTCAATAATAGGAAGAATTAATTGGGAGATTAATATTTTGAGCGATAGAGAGAACACAAGCAACCATACGATTTTTTGAAAATTAAATCAATGTGAGGCTAAAGGACAGTTCAGGGTCAAGCCGAAGACCAAGACATTTAAATTGATCAACTTTAGTGAGGGGTGACCCGTCATCAAAACTAATATTTAAATCAAAGGAGTGCGAACAAACACATCTTTTGATAAACACCATACTGCAAGACAGAAGTTTGTTTTTGTAAAACCAATCCTGTAATGAGTAAAATTCTGACTGCAGAGAGGACTGAATGTATGAAATATCACAGTGGGAAGAGCAAATAACAGTGTCATCTGCATAAAGATGAATGAAAGATTGTGAGCAAGTTTTGGGAAGGTCATTAATAAAGGCACAGAAGAGCAGAGGACCCAGTGTTGAGCCTTGAGGAACACCATTATCAACAACCAAATAAACAGAATTGGATCCTTAAAAGAAACATATTGGCGTCTGTAATGGAGATAGGAATTAAACCAGAGGAGAGAGTTTATATCAAAGCCTATAGAGTGGATTTATCAAGTAGAAGGTAATGGTCCACCATGACGATTGCTTTAGAGAGATCAATGAAGATTGCACTGGTAAGTTGGCCTTTATCAAAGGAAGTAAACAAATCATTGGTGGATTTCATTAAGGCCATAGTAGTGGGAAAGTTGGGTCTAAAACCTTACTGAGATGGAGATAAAATATTAAACCGATTAATGTATTTTGACTGAATATTTGTTTCTCGGAAACCAACAGTGCAAATAATAGAAATTGGATGGTAGTTGTTCAGATCAGATGGGTCACCGCTTTTAAAAAGAGTGGTAGCACATTTAGCACATCTCCATATGGAAGGTATTGAGCAAGTGGACAGAGACAAATGAAATAGGTCGGTAAGAGGATACATTATCTTGTTTTGCATAACTTTCCTACATGAGGATATGCACTATATTTGATGAGAATCGCCCACTAGGTGGCACTATAATAAGCTAATTTATGTTTTTGTTAATAACTGAAAATGTGTTGGCTATAATAAAAATTCATCTTTCCCCTAAATCTTTCAGTGATCCATTTCAATTGTATCGCCTAATCATCCACATAATTACAATGAAGGTGTACAAGGCTTCCGATATATTACGATGTGGGATTTTGTCTGGACAGTATAAATTAGGGGCCAGATTTACAGCTCCAACATAAATCTTTTGGCGTTAAAATACTGTCAGGATTTACTAAAGACACGCAGTGAAAAATTAGGGGTGAAAAGGTGTGGACGGTTATTTTTGCGACTGATATTATTACACATGCATTTGTAGGAGTTTCCCTTTCAGACGCAACATTTATGGGAGGAGAGTATGAATCACGCCAGGTGATTTCTGGTATTTGCACCATTATTTACCGAACAAAAGATGCACCAGACGCTAATTTGCGCTGCTCTTGGTAGATTGTGTTGGTCATTATGGAAATGATCCTCTGTGTTCTTTAATATGCAAGTTGTAAGTAGATCATGTGCACAACTTTCCACTCCCATCTGCGCTTTTGTGGAATTGCGCTCTTATGCCGATTTGCCCTGTTTAGTAAATCTGGCCCAAAGTGTGTGCGATCGGTCTGCGCAGCGCCGCTTCAAGCCGAACACACCCAATGATCGTTCAGCTCATATGAAAATGAGTTATTAAAGGACCTCTTGTCCACCTCCGTCTGTTTTAGCAGACCGCTGTTGACTCTCTGTCTTTACAGTCATCGGGGTCAGAGAACAGCGTGTCTCCAGTGACGTTACTTCAGTGATGTCACCTCTCTTTCATTTGTCAAATTTGCACTCATGCAGTCATCTCAAGCCCGTCCTAATGAATTTGATGTTTGGTGTGATTTGATTTAGGAGACAGTCCTTTCCTTACGAGCAAACCTCTCTCTTTGCATATGTTACAATCATCAGAGAATTAAAAAGCAGCCGTTAACAGAGTGCATCAGATGACCCTCCATAAATAAGAGCATGATGGTTAAGGGTCCTAATGTGCAGTAATGACTGCGACGCTTCAGTTCAAGCATCTGCCAGACATGCAGTGAGAGGAATGATAATCACTTACTTGACTGAATTAGTCAGAGGAGATATGATGCCCAGGAGATTGGGAAGAAGTATGCAACACTGTTTCAAAAGCTGCCACATGTCTAAATACAGTGTTTTAATATAATTAACAAAGTTTAAAACAGCTTTTGTGGTTTTTATGACAATATACATCAATGCACTATACAGTTCAGTATGCTTTTTTAAATATAGAAATCAATACTTTTACTCGGCATGGATGCATTAACCCTCTGGCTCATAAATAAAAAATGACTTTTTTTTTCTTTTTTTTCAGTGATATAATTGTACTATATTTTAGTTCGATAATGTTTTTTATTTAATATTTTGTATTTTTAGAGGATTTTATGGTACTTAATTATTTTTATGCAGTAGTTAATCCATTTATTCACTTTTTGGGCATGGAACTGAAACGGTCTTAAACGGTCATAAATCTTGAATGCTGTGGAGAAAAGACTTAAGTTTAGTCTCTTTTTAGAGACAACACTTGGCAAATTATTGCTGAAGTGAAAAAAGTTTAAAAAAGTGAACTTAAAAAGTTAAAAATAATTAGAATTAAAAGATTTATTTTTCAAATAAATGATCTTTTGAAAAAAAAAAAGTATTGTGGAAAATAATGTATCATGTTTTCCTCAAAATATTAAGCAGCATAACTGTTTTCAACATTGATAATAATCAGAAATGTTTCTTGAGCATCAAATCATCATATTAGACTGATTTCTGAAGGATCATGTGACACTGAAGACTGGAGTAATGATGCTGAAAATTCAGCTTTAATCATAGGAATAAATTAAAGTTTAAAATATATTAAAATAGATAACAGCTATTTTAAATTGTGCTAATATTTCACAATATTACTGTATTTTGATCAAATAAATGCAGCCTTAGTGAGAAGAAGAGACTTCTTTTGAAGACATTTACCGACCCCAAACTTTTAAACAGTAATTTAAATAAATTAAAAAAACAATTACACTAGAATTGGTAAAGGATTTCTAATTTACTTTTGTATTACAATTAATTAAAAATGACTTAAATAGATTGTCAAAACCATGACCTGTGTGTGTTGGATACAGAACAAAATCAGCATTTTAAGAGCGATACAGACATTTGACATGTTTAAGACAAGCTGCTTTTCATGCTGTTTCATTTTACGTCACATAATGATTAATCCATCATATCTAATAGTTTATCTGTGTAATGTTTCTCATTAGCCTGATGCCTGGCAACCACATCCACTCTGAACGTGGCTCATCCAATCACAGAACTGTGTTACAAACGAATTATGTCATGATTACAGTTTAATGGACAATTTGTTGAAAATACATGCTGAGCTGCATCAACAAACTCTGGTTATGGAAAATCCTGCAGGATGATTTAAATGACTTAGTTGTTTTAAAGGAAGAAACATCTGATATGGAGCTCCACAAAGAGAAATACACCAGAAACCCATGCCATCATCAACAAAACCGCTATTTGCTCTGTGTAGCCTTCTTTATGAAAGCATTACAGTCTTGGACAAGCAAATGGAAACTAAATATTTAGATCTCCTAATCCTCTTAGTGTTGAATTGATTTTTCATATGTTCATATTTGTTTGCTCTGAGGTCTTATCATGGCAAGATGAATTCTCAAATCCCTCCTATCATAGAAACTTGTAGTCAGTTCTGCTGAACACTGAAGAAGATATTTTGAAGAATGTCGGAAACCAAACAGTTGATGGACCCCATTTACTTCCATAGTATTTTTTATTTTTTTTCCTCCATACTATGGAAGTCAATGGGGTCCATCAACTGTTTGGTTTCCGACATTCTTCAACATATCTAATTTTGTGTTCAGCAGAAGAAAGAAACTCATACAGGTTTGGAACAACTTGAGGGTGAGAAAATTATGACAGAATTTTCATTTTTAAAGGAATACTCCACTTTTTTTGGAAATAGGCTAATTTTACAACTTCCCCAGAGTTAAACAGTTGAGTCTTACCGTTTTCGAATCCATTCAGCCGAACTCCGGGTCTGGCGGTACCACTTTTAGCATAGCTTAGCATAGATCATTGAATCGGACAGGACCATTAGCATCTCTCTCAAAAAAATGACCAAAGAGTTTTGATATTTTTCCTATTTAAAACTTGACTCTTCTGTAGTTACATCGTGTTCTAAGACCGACGGAAAATGTAAAGTTGCGATTTTCTAGGCTGATATGGCTAGGAACTATACTCTCATTCCTGCGTAATAATCAAGAAACTTTGCTGCCGTACCATGAGTCCAGCAGGCGTAATGATATGACGCAGCGCCTGAAAATAGTCCCCAGCTCGGTAACTTCCAACGTGACCGGGACTAAGTTTGTCATTACGCCTGCTGGACTCATGGTACGGCAGCAAAGTTTCCTGATTATTACGCAGGAATGAGAGAATAGTTCCTAGCCATATCAGCCTAGAAAATCACAACTTTACATTTTCCGTCGGTCTTAGTACACAATGTAACTACAGAAGAGTCAAGTTTTAAATAGGAAAAATATCAAAACTCTTTGGTCATTTTTTGAGACAGATGCTAATGGTCCTGCCCGATTCAATGATCTATGCTAAGCTATGCTAAAAGTGGTACCGCCAGACCCGGAGTTCGGCTGAATGGATTCGAAAACGGTATTTTCGTTACGGTATCTCCCCTCTGGGGGAGTTGTAAAATGAGCCTATTTCCAAAAAAAGTGGAGTATCCCTTTAAGTGAACTATTCCTCTACATGACCGCATTTATTTGACTCATGTCAGCAATCGCACATCACTTTTCCCCTCTGACAGACTGACACTAGTTACTGTTTATTTTCGAAGAGAAGCCGTTATGAAGAGCGACTCTTAAAGTCTGTTTCTGTCAGTGTGACTTGTTTCTGACTCTTGTTTCTGATCTCATTGAGCTCATGGAGCATCAGTGTGGATTAGCAGATTCTTGTTAGTGAACTGCTCTGAATAATTACGGCTGTGAGTAGACAGGGTATTCTGAGCGTGCCCAGAACGTGCTTACGTGACATCACTGATCTCCCACGCCGTTGAGCTCATGGGGGTTTCGCCACGTGCCTCTCGGGATCTCAGATCGGATTCATTACACGTAACGTTAGGCAGGTTAGTGTGTAGAAAGAGACTTCTGAGAAAATGAGCATGTGTTGCTTGGCCAGGATTGGCCTTTTCCCCTGCAGGCCCTGAGAATATTACTGACAGCCTTCCCTAGTTTTAAAATACTGGATAAAATATGGCACGTTATCCTCCTGTTGGTTTCACGGACAAGGCTTAAGCTATAGTCCCAGACTAAAATTTAGCTGTTTTAACTGAAAGCAACTTGCACTGATATATCTTTAAATATATCTTAATGCTGCCATTGTTTTGTCTCAAGATGCACATCAGTAATGTATTTTTCTAGGACATGTTTATAAAAGCTACTTAAATGCTTTAATTGAACTAAGACCTAATCCTGGCTTAATCTGAGCCTTGTCTGTGAAACCGGACCTATATTTTAAAGATGAAAATCATCAGTAATTATAATTATGTAAAGTATAAAGGGGTTAATTCTAAATAATTTAATTACAATCAATTTTAAATGCATGTTAAAAGTGATAAGTTTGTTCACTTTGGCTTTATCTAATCAAACTAAAACTTGCTTTCTTGAGAATATTGTTTTAATTGGTCATCCGTTTAGAGGTTTTTCATGTCCTTAGTATCATGTTTCATTCTGTTTAGTTTGGTGTCCTAATTAGTTAAATTCCTTTAACTAATAGAAACTCAAAAATGAAAATTTCCTGATTATTCACTCACCTCAAGGCCTTCCAAGATGTTTATGACTTTCTTCAGCCGAAGTGTTTCCCAACTTGTGAGAGTTTTGTAGGAAAACACTCCAGGATTTGTCTCTAATGCAAGTGAACGATGCTCAACGTAAACCATATTTTATGCTCCAAAATCAATATTTTGTGAGCTTTAAAGTGCTGATGAAAAAGGGTAATCTCAAGTGAAATGATCAGTCATTTTCTAATTTAAAAATGTATATACTTTTTAAGTACAAATGCTCGCCTTGGTCCAGCTCTGCAATAGAGTTCACAACCTCTCGTCGGGAAGTTGGGAAGGTCCTTTAATTCCATCATTCTGCAGGAAGTGACATTTTGGAGGGAAAATACCAGCACAATCATCTGAGAATATTAGCAATGTATCTGATGAATTATGTATGAGATGTTTTGTGGAATTAGTTGGTTTGTCTTACTATAAAACATTCATTATTAAATATGTATGATGATGTTAAAAAAATAAAAAAATTGAAGTTGAACACCGCTAGGCCTGATCCATGAACTACTAAAAGTGTAAATTGTGCAAATAGCGTCATTTATTTTCTTTCAATCTTATGTAATTTTGTAGTTCAATGCATTATGTGCTTTAGAGCCTATTTACACTTGGTCACTTCATGCATCTTGATTTATTGGTTTGCTATCCGATTAAACACATAAATGTTTATCTGCAATAGAGATATAAATATGACTTTCACACTATATGCTATAGTTTATTTCAATAACAATGCTAATGAACAATGCATTTACACTCGTATGAGACTTAAACATCATCAAAGGTTTGAGTGATCAGTAAAAACACATGAAGTGAGCAAATTCAAATACCATAGACATGATGTTTATTAATTTATAATTCAGTTTCTGTAGAGCTCTTTCAATAGTGTGGGTTTCTGAAGAAAAGTGAAGTTATTTAACTTGATTATGCACTGAAACTCATGTTTGTTTCATTTTCCAGTTGATGATGACTGGTGAAGATCAGGTTTCTTTAAATCTGGGTATGTTTAACCCTACGAACTTACAGAAAATAAACAAAGCTCCATCCTTACAAATCTGTCCTCTTGGGACATAAACGTACATGTAGGAACACCTCCACATGTTATTTCTAAGATATATTCACTCTCAGAAAAAAAGGCACAAAATCTGTCACTGGGGTGGCTCCTTTTCAAAAGGTACCGCCCCAGTGACAGAATTTTTACTTTTTTTTTTTGGAGAGTGTAAGCAATCTCTTGTTGTGTCAATAGCAGTCGATGGCCGACAGCCCGTGGTGATTATTTCAGATAAAGAGTTCAACAACAAACACATTTGGCCACTTAGTTTGATTTGTGAAGTTGTCAGCTGCAATCTCTTTTTGTTTATTAGGATGCGAGTGTTTGTCAGCGGAGTGACTCAGAGATGTGGCTTGTCCCAGTAAATTAAGTGTTTACAGCTGCAGAGACACAATTCTTGTCTGGACAGATCAGACTTCTGGCCCAGTCAGGACTGAGTCACGTATTGAAAACTGCAGCACTTGTGGGCAAGCGGTTGGGACCATGTGAGAGATTTTTGGACATGTTCCATTTCAATTCCGTGACATAGCCTACTTTTAAGTTCTTGGAATACCACGAAAATATATTGAGACCTTTAGTTGAATCCAAGAGAGAGATGCGGGACACAGAATGAACGGGTAACTTTAAAGATAAATCAGGCAAGAATGAACATAATATTAACACGAGACCATGAACTGAACAAACTGAGGGCTCATATACAAGGAGGATGATACTCAAAGAAACAGAGAACAGGTGTGTGACTACATCTAAAGATGAACTCGAACACGGGCAAAACAGTAACAAGGAAACCTATGACTAGGAACTAATCAAGATAAAGAAACAGAGCATGACCGTGACGTATACTCACTCAGTACAATGGTATTTCCATCTAGGACTATGATAGATAGATAGATAGATAGATAGATAGATAGATAGATAGATAGATAGATAGATAGATAGATAGATAGATAGATAGATAGATAGATAGATAGATAGATAGATAGATAGATAGATAGATAGATAGATAGATAGATAGATAGATACGAGTACAGATATGAATATGGGTTAGTGGTCAGTAATAGGTTCTGTATGATTGTACTGTAGGTGTAATGGTCTTGCTCGCAGGGTTTAGCCTGTGTTAACCTAAATGGGATCAGAGCGATTTAAAGGGCTGGGTGAGTGCAGTGACGCAGGGCTTTGTGTCCGCGGATGAATCCTGACTGACAGCTGGCCCACTCTGACATGAGCTGGAGACTCAGTCCCACATACGGGACAGCCAGACCTCAGGCTTCAGGTTATGAATCCTGGACATGTTTGCTGGTGTTTCTAGAACTGTATGCAGGATGAATGCTGAATGTTTTCTACAGCTGGAAAGAGTCACTTATTGTTCAAGATGCTTTTCTATCACGTCCCTAGAGGGCAATAAAAGACACCAAATGTCCTGACACTGACCCTCAATTTACTTTGCAATTTGTTGGGACTTTCTTCCAAAACGTTTTAATCTTCTCAGGTGCAGATGTGCTATTGATGAATGGCTTTATTGCATTTTCAGCTACATTACTGGTTTTATTGCACTTTCAAACAAGCTGTCTGTCTGTCTGTCTGTCTGTCTGTCTGTCTGTCTGTCGAAAAATAAGTGCCCTTAATTGTGTGCACAAACTTTTTTCCCCCATACTATGGAAGTCAATGGGGTCCATCAACTGTCTGGTTTAACATTCTTAAAAATATCTTCTTTTGCGTTCAGCAGAACAAAGACATTTATACAGGTTTGGAACAACTTGAGGGTGAGTAAATGATAACAGAATTAAACATTTTGGGTGAATAAGTTTTAAATAGTACAATTTGTAATAATGTCAAATAAAAAGTTTTTACTTTATATTTTAAATCATTATTTTAATGATCTATTGTCATCCTTTAGCGGAGTACACTTTTTTTGTGTTGACTACTAAAGCACTGGAATTTCTTGCTTATAATTGTAACTGTAATTATTCACTATTGCATTTAAATTTAATAATAAGATAATTAAAAAATATTATTTATATTAGATTAAGATTATATTTATATATAAATATTACTAAATTGCAACCTTTAATCCTTTCCAAGACAATGGAAGTAATTGTGAAATTATGAGATTATTTATTTATTTATTAGTGTGTGTCTGTATGCTAAATCAGGGGCTTTCGGTCTTTAAGATGAACCCCAAATAAATATGATCATCCTCATGCAAGGGATCCCATCCTAAAATTTAAAAGGCATCTATATCTATATCCAAAGACCCAGTTTATATTGAGGAAAAAATATTATAAATATGTCTGAAAATATTTCGTTTCTATTAAGTCAATACTTTATTGTAAGATTCATGATTTACTCATTAATTACTTTAATGTTATCGATTTTATTTATCGATTTTCTCTAAACTTAGTCCCTAGCAGTCCCACGCGATCCCCCGGGGGTCCCCGGACCCCAGTTTCGAAAACCCTTGTGCTAAATGTCTAAATGTGCATTTGAGCGCACAGTTTGTGGAGAGACGCGTCTCATTGGGTTGCTGTTGTGACAGTGGGGTGTGTGTGTGTGTGATAGGCGTGACCTGAGGCACACAGAAAGCCTCAGCACTGCTGTCATACTACACACACACCACACACTCTCAAACGCTTTGTGGACGCATGACGCTCTTCACATCACAAGGACAGACCTCAGTAGAGTCTCGAGCGCATTATGCGTCTCCTCTGTGATGCACCTCAACTCTCCTCATAACATCTCCAGATCGCTCGAACACACTCCTCCGAGTCCTCACACAGACCCGACGATGGCTGAAGAGGACAGGGTTTCAGACGCAAACACGGACAGCACGAACTTCAGCGTGTTAAGCTGGGAGCAGGTCCAGCGCCTGGACCTCATCCTGACGGAGAGCATCCCGATCCACGGCCGAGGAAACTTCCCCACGCTGCAGATGAAGCCTCGGGAGATCGTGACTGCGGTGCGGGGCCGCATGCGGGAGCAGGGCATCCATGTGCGGGACACGCGGCTCAACGGGTCCGCCGCCAGCCACGTCCTGCTCGGGGACAGCGGGCTCGGCTACAAGGACCTGGACCTCATATTCTGCGTGGACCTGAAGGGAGAGACGGAGTTTCAGATCGTCAAGAACATAGTGCTGGACTGTCTGTTGGACTTTTTACCTGATGGGGTCAACAAAGAGAAAATCACACCGTTGACCCTGAAGGTGAGTGTTCAGATTCATGAGAGTAGTTGATTAATTGACATTTTCAGCTTCAAATGTTGCTAAATATTTGTAAAAGGAAGCGTTTATGTTTTAGGTGCTCACCATCTCTGTGAAGCTATAATCTAATTTACAGTTGTCAGTTAAGCTTTTTTTGTTGTTGTTTTTTTTTTTTTTAAGTAGCCTACAAATGTAAAATATCCAATCAGTCTCTTAAATCATTGAGTTTATAATTCCATGCATAATGTTTTGAGTGTGTGTGTCTGGAAAAAAAATAAAGAATCAAGTTCTTTTTGTAGTATAACAAATAAATAATCATTAAAACACTAAAAATATAACATGCATTATAAAGAAGCACTAGTCATATTCATTCCATTATATTTACACTCTTAAAAATAAAGGTTTCAAAAGGGAGTTTTTCGCAGTGATGTCATAGATAGAAGAACCTTTCAGTGATCATTTAGTTTGGCAGGAGAACCATGTTTTATTTTAGTGTGAAGAACTTTTTAATAATCTAAAGAACAATGAAAGATTCCATGGTTTTTAAAGGTTTTTGGTGCAACCATCAATGCCAATAAAAAACCTTTTTTTGCCATTTTAAACGTTTAAATTATTTTCATCTTTCTTTTGGACTACGGGTGTAAAAAGGTGAGTAATTTAGGCAAACAGTACAGTAAACAGTAAGTTACTTTAGCTTTGATGGGACAATATTTGTTGTTTATCAGTAGACGACCCTTGAATAACCAGTTCATACCAAATCTTTAATAATCATTTTATAAGAAAATGGTGTTTAAAGTACAGCATGTCACACTGTAGTACATGGCTTTAACTTTGCTTCATGTGTTTTGTTTGTGATTTTGTTTATTCAGTGTGTGTTATTTAAGATCATCTGCATGGATAGTCTCCAGTGACATTTAGTAGAAATGCAATTAGAGTAGTTTACTGATCGGCTGGTGAAATGTTGGTTTTCTGTCGGTAAGAGGATTGCGCTAAAGCAGGTTAAAGCCAATCGAGCATTCTCAGCCTCTTAGGTCTCCTGCGACAGGAAATTATGGAGAACTGATATGGCAAACGGATGTGCATTCAAATGTATTTGATGCAATTCTATTTGAATAATAATAATAAAACAATGATCTAACTGATCTCACAACAATTCCTCGTCTTTTTGTGCAGGAAGCATACGTGCAGAAGATGGTGAAAGTGTGCAATGATTCGGACCGCTGGAGTCTCATCTCTCTCTCCAACAACCGGGGCAAAAATGTAGAGCTCAAGTTCGTGGACTCTTTGCGCCGGCAGTTCGAGTTCAGTGTCGATTCTTTCCAGATTAAGCTAGACTCTCTGCTTCTTTTCTACGAGTGCTCCGAGAACCCCATGGCCAAAACGTTTCACCCCACCATCATCGGCGAGAGCGTGTACGGAGACTTCGGCGCCGCATTGGACCACTTGCGCAACAAGGTGATCTGCACGAGGAACCCCGAGGAGATCCGAGGAGGAGGCCTGCTGAAGTACTGCCATCTTCTGGTGAGGGGTTTCCGCGCCGCCTCCGAGTCGGAGATGAAGTCTCTCCAGCGCTACATGTGCTCCCGCTTCTTCATCGACTTCTCGGACATCAGCGAACAGCAGCGCAAGCTGGAGTCTTACCTCCAGAACCACTTTGTGGGCTTGGAGGACCGCAAGTACGATTATCTGACGACTCTGCATGGGGTGGTGAACGAGAGCACGGTGTGTCTGATGGGACACGAGCGGCGGCAGGCCTTAGGGTTGATCGCCATGCTGGCGGTGCGTGTGCTGGCCGAGCAGAACGTCATTCCCAACGTGGCCAATGTCACTTGCTATTACCAACCTGCCCCTTATGTAGCAGACGGTAACTTTAGCAATTATTACATTGCCCAAGTGCAGCCGGTCTTTACCTGCCATCAGCAAACCTACTCCACGTGGCTACCGTGCAACTGAGACATGGTGAAAAAGATGAGCTGAATCATTGCATTGTCGTAAGGGAGATGAAGTTGTTTCGCAATTGTCTCACTTCCCCAATGTGCACCGATGCTTGAGTGACATGAACCGGGCTCAGTGTAAAACAGCTCCAGTGGGTTTTTTGTTCATGCAGACTGGCGCTGTTTTCTGAAATAAGATGGCCATTGCTAACACCAGTTTGGAGGGCAACTTCTGCTTAATTTGTGAGGCTTTAAACGTACTAACATGCGTTTCTGACCGGTTGACACTTATCAAAAACATTTAATCTCAGTCATTAGATACATCAAAAGGGAAGCACGAGGTGTCGTTGCACCCTTCAGTCCAAACAGAAACCGATGTATCGCAAAGAAGCTTTGTCAGAGACTCTCTGAATGAGAGGGAAAAGTCAAAAAGTACGATTCCAGTTTGTACAAACCAAAGATTTTAAGATTGTATTTTTATACCCAGACTATCAAATGATGTGATAGTGCTGTCTATATTTGTACATGTGAATGCATTCAAAGTGCCTAATGTCAATGCAGTATGCTGAGGTGAGCAAAGCAACCTCATAATCTCAAAATACACGACAAAGGGACTAAAAGCTTGTGAATGTACATGATGTGTCCTGATTTACAACCAATGCAAGTGTCGTTTTTCCTTGCGGTCCTCTTGCGTTATTTCTGAAGCAGTACGTCTTGTGATTGAACTCTTAATTTATTGTTTCTGAGCAGCATCCAGATGAGAAACGTGATGCTCTAGGTAGATGCAAAAAGTTGAGCGTTGAGGGCACATGCATGCATGGTAGAAAACAAAGAAAAGACTTGTTTCGTGTCAAGAGCGAAGTTCGTTGCCTAACTTTCTAGAAGAAAGGTATTTGCCGAAGCAGCTTTGATGGTGGGACAGTATTTGCTGTAACATCCAAGCAGGGAATTCGACAGCTCTTGCTGAAGCGGTGGAACTAAAACAGGCTGTGTTCATGCGCTCCCTTCACAGCTGCTCTGAACGTGACCCCTCAATCACCCCCTGGTAACTGAGTGTTAACCTGTGCTTGATTAATAGCGTGCGGAAGGAAGTAGGCGGAGCAGTGGCATATATGTTTAGACTTGACAAAGAGACTTGAGAGGAGAAGGAAGAGGAAAGCGAGAGTGCGAGAGAGAAGCGAGGACTCAGACGAGAGGGAGTGAGAGAGGGAGGGCTGGAGAGATGGGTGCAGCTGGTGAAGGGGTTTATCTCCCTCGACAAATGTATTTTAATCAATAGAGCTTATTTCATTACTGTGAGCAATTTGGCTGAACAGACAAGTATTTAGCACAGATCATTGAATCCATCTTCAATGGAATGCAAACTTTGCAGTCGAGTTTCCATCATATAACGCTTAAGTGCTCGCATCAATCAAATGATACATTATTTGGCATTATCAAGATTAAATAAGGAGAAATAACTTGCATTTGTGATGCATAACATTTCTGAAAGAGATTTTAAAGGGGTCATATCATACTTTTTCACTGCCATTTCACTTTTTTCCTTTCTAAAATAGTCGCGTTTTAATTTTTCATCACCGTTTTCCAACCTTTTCCTGATCTTCCTGATAGGACCACATAGAAACCCCTGTCAAACCTTGTGCTTTGCTCGGCTCATACACACAAGCTTTTGGGTATTTTTGGCTTTTTCTTAATGGCACATTCTTTGCAAGTTTTGGCTCACACAGTAGACATCATTGATGTGTAAATAATGTATTCATCTGTCTGTTGTCAGAAAGTTGTGGATGTTTAGTTTCAATAAATGTTGTTTTTGGACTGGGGAGCAAGTTTTGATTCCTAAAAGTTAAAGTATGGTTATATAGTAGGCTATTCCCAGCTGAATCCCTTTGACCTAAAATATTTATTTGAAGTATCCTCTAAGATTTTAAGATAATATTTCAATAATATTAACAACAAAAATAACAACACATTGTCCTCTGATGTTGGTTTATTGTCAATGACGTGCAGGTAAATAAATCTCTTTAAAGTTCTTTATTTTAATTATTTTAACTTTAAAATAATTTATTTTGATTTTATATTTTTATGACAAAAATTTTCATGAACTTGAGAACCTCATGCAGTTCCCACTTTATATAGTGCATCAAAATATTTTACCTCAAAAGATGAAGCAAAATATATGACGTGATATGACCCCTTTAAAAACATCAATGGATGCATTTGTAAAGATTTTAAGATATGGTCGTTAAAGTGATTGATATCAGTCAGTAGAATTTGCGTTAACATTTGTTTTTAACCAATGGGGTCTGTGCTGATCAGGAGGGCCGTATGGTGCACCTCTGCATGTTCACATATCTCACATTTTTTAGTTTTTTACACATTTGAATCTCCAGTTTGTGGTTCTCACTCGCCCTCCAGTTTGTTGTTATGTTTGTCTTAACATTTTTGACAGTATCCTGTGGATTTTGCTGGCAGCGGGATGTTTGACTCGCTCTGTGAAGTTTGGAGTTCCTTTCTTGCCATTCTTCGGATGATGCCAAACGCTTAGTGGTCAAATGTCTTATAAAAAATAAAAAATAAACATTTATTTTTAGGACAAACAAACATTATGCTTGTTTTTCTATTTGTATCAGTGAATTTAATTGTCATTCTGCTTTGATTTCTTTGTTCAAGCTGCTAAATGTCATTTTTTTGAACTGCTTATTTTGTGTAAAAGTTTTGTGTTCAATTGTTTGAAGATTTGAAAAGTTTTCTTCAATAAAAAAAAAAAAGAACTGCACCAATTGCAGAATGTCATTTTGTCGCATTTAACTGTATATTGTACATTTTCTCAAGCAACACAGTCATTTCATTGCGCTCATGTCTTTAAGTTGTCAGTTTATCCACCTTTGTTTAATATGTAAATCTGATCATTTCATGGACAATAATGTCAGAAAATCTGAACACCTCTCTGCTTTTGGACCAAGTTTCCATCATATAAAATATAAGGGTCCATCATCAAACCACACCAAAAAAGCTTAATCTGCTAGATAAATGTACTTTAAAATGGATTTGCATGCACCAAAACCTTTTGTCCCATAGATTGTGCCAAATCAACCAAAAACTGCCAAGAAACTAGATACTATATTCCGTCTTTTTTTTTTTTCATGTGATTCCTGCGGCACATGCAGTATCTAATGAAATTGCAAAACAAAATAGTTATGAGATATGAGAAAGCAATTTAACATAAAAAACACATGTATATATACACTATATTGCCAAAAGTATTGGGACACCCCTCCAAATAATTGAATTCATGTGTTCCAATCACTCCCGTGGCCACAGTTGTATAAAAGCAAGCACATAGGCATGCAGACGCTTCTACAAACATCTGTGAAAGAAGGGGCCGCTCTCAGGAGCTCAGTGAATTCAAGCGTGGTACTGTGATAGGTTGCCACCTGTGCAATAAGTCATAAAAAATTTCCTCACTACTAAATATTCCACGGTCAACTGTTAGTGGTATTATAACAAAGTGGAAGCAATTTGGAACAACAGCAACTCAGCCACGAAGTGCTAGGCCACGTAAAATCACAGAGCGGGATCAGCGCATGCTGAGGCTCACAGTGCACAGAAGTTGCCAACTTTCTGCAGAGTCAACAGCTACAGACCTCCAAACTTCATGTAGCCTTCAGATTAGCTGAAGAACAGTGCGTAGAGCTTCATGGAATGGGTTTCCATGGCCGAGGAGCTTCATCCAAGCCTTACATCGGCAAGTGCAATGCAAAGCGTTGGATGCAGTGGTGTAAAGCCACCGCCACTGGACTCTGGAGCAGTGGAGACGTGTTCTCTGGAGTGACCAATCACGCTTCTCTGTCTGGCAATCCGATGGACGAGTTTGGGTTTGGCAGGAGAACGGTACTTTCCTGACTGCATCGTGCCAAGTGTAAAGTTTGGTGGAGGGGGGATTATGGTGTGGGGTTGTTTTTCAGGGATTTGGTTGGCCCCTTAGTTCCAGTAAAAGGAACTCTTAATGCTTCAACTACCAACACATTTTGGACAATTTCATGCTCCCAACTTTGTGGGAACAGTTTGGGGATGTTCCTGTTCCAAAATGACTGCACACCAGTGCACAAAGCAAGATCCATAAAGACATGGATGAGCGAGTTTGGTGTGAAGGAACTTGACTGGCCTGCACGGAGTCCTGACCTCAACCCGATAGAACAGCTTTGGGATGAATTAGAGCGGAGACTGCGAGCCAGGCCTTCTCATCCAACATCAGTGCCTGACCTCACAAATGCGCTTCTAGAAAGATGGTCAAAAATTCCCTTGATTCCCTAAACCTTGTGGAAAGCCTTCCCAGAAGAGTTGAAGCTGTTATAGGTGCAAAGGATGGGCCAACTCCATATTAAACCCTACGGATTAAGAATGGGATGTCATTAAAGCCATGTAAAGGCAGACATCCCAAAACTTTTGGCAATATAGTGTATATTAGGGGCGGAGTTGATTATTGCATGCACCAATAGGGTCAATTTGGATTTCATATTGACACCAGACTCTTGATAAGGTGATGGCCAATGTATCACCACTATGTCAAATTATACGTTTCCAATAACTGTGGTATATATTGGGGGTGTTGTACTGTGCAAACTACGCCTCTGTTGCCACAGGGAAAAACTGACTATAGGGGCTCACGACGACCCTCATGAAAAAAAGCCAGCTAGAAAAACAGTAGTTCTCAGAACAGAGTTTTTTACCTCTGAATTATACGTTCTGAGCACAAACCGCAAACAGGTCAATCGAAAGGTTGTTTAGGGTGAACTGCGTCAGAACGACCACAATAACTTTGTGACTTCCATTGCTTTTACAGCAGGTCAGGCATTCGACAGCAGCCACACTCAGTGAGCAATAAACATATATCTTAGCGAGATGACATTTGTGTAAAGCCACAGTCTGCTGGACATAGATATGACATCAGCAGTCACCCAGGGCAACCAGACCTTTAGACGGGTCAACCTTTAGTGCATGCTAAGAATAGAGCAGCTATCACTGAGTATTTCTACTTGATGTTCGATGAACAATTATTTTGTCAAATATGACGTCATAGCTTTTGTGTTATGTACAAGCCACTAAAAACACAAGCTCTGTTCCATGCCTACAAATTCAGATGGTCACTTTATATAGGCAGAAACCCTCTTAATGGTCACTCGTTTTGGTGCAATAGTATTTGGTGAAATAGACCAGCTTAATTTGAGTTTTTTTATTTGCTATTTATACTAATTTAATTGGCTATCTTAATGAAAACATTCTAACTGGGAAAAAAATATTTAGGCTCAGGTTTAGGATATAAGTATTTGAATTGCGTATAAAATTTCCATCCATTTGGATTACACAGTTTTAACATAAATAAACTATAGTTTAGTTTATTATTAACTATTACATTTTTATTTATACAAATAATCATATTTGCAAAATGCATTTTTTTAAAATAGTTAAGAATCAGCACAAATCTGTTAATATTGTGGAAACAATCACATTTATTCAGTTAAATGTATGAATATGGTTGAATATCAGTTGGTTAAAATGTATGATACAGATACTGTGATACAGATACTGTTTTGTGATGCAAAATGTATGATGCTGATACTTCTGGCAGACCCATAAAACGTTGCTGCCTTAATTTTTTTTAAGTACAATAAACTTGGATATTTAAGTCATTGCAACTTAAATTACATTAAACTGACTTAAAAAAAAAATCTTGAATGAATGAAAAATGAATTAAATGAATCTTGTATAACATAAAAAACAGATGAAAATTCCTTGACTTATTTTGATGAGTTAAAGCAATGAAAAAATGTTATAAAAAAATTATCATATAATTTTTTTACATTGTACAAGTTTATAGTTCCATAAAGCAAAGCACCAAAACAATAGAGAAACCAAAGTACCAAACGAACAACAACATATATATATATATATATACTGTATACAGTTATGTACACGAATAAACTCACAAGTATCCACAATATACAGGCAAGGGTTTTTGCTCACTGCACCGCAGTGGCACATTTGTTCGACTTCAGCAAGCAACATTCTGGAGTCTGGCCGCTGGTTTTAAAGGGCAGACTCCACCCCTTTTCAGGGGATGCTACCATTACGAGGTAAGTTTCATAAGTTATTACATATCCACACATTCAGATATATAAAATAACTTAACACGATAACAAAATAAACATAATGCAAATTAACTTAATTAATTAATTAAACAATAGACATAATCATAGTAAACAACGAAAGAATAACACAACTATCTGTTTTTTTTCTGGTAACCCACATAGAAACAAGCCTGCGATGTCATAACTGGATCGTGCTGGCCGACACAGCTCCCAGTATCCCATTTACGCCAACATATAACACAAACAATTCAACAATAAAACATGAAACAATAAACAATGAGTATGTGTGATATGTCCGGAGAGAATAACAGACAGTATGGAATTTGAATGAACAACCAAGTGCTATTGGGATCGAGTGTGCACCCGCTACTCCAATAGCGGCAGGTAAGGGAAGGGTGCATGGTGTGTGTGTGTGTACATTTATAAGCACCAGTGCTGCCGCATGCCGCGATGAAGAAGGTTGCTTCTTCACATCACCACCCCCCTCTCTCCAATCCGCACACTGTTAGGGAATCTGGACGGGTCATCGGCCACAAGGTTCTTCCTCCCGGGGCAATGTCGGATCTGGAGGGTGTAGGGCTGGAGAGCCAGATACCATTGGGTAACTCGGTCATTATGGTGTGAATCCATGGTGTGAATCCAGTTTAGTGCCTGATGATTGGTCTCCAGGTCGAATTCCTGTACCAGGAGGTAATAGCACAGGGCTTCCAGGGACCAGAGACGCTGCTTTTCGATGGTTGAGTACCTGGTCTACAAGGGGATTGGAGAGGTACTGGCCCAAAGGACTACTGGTGCTGAGAAGCCTGTGGTGTTCCTTTGGGCCAGTACCTCTCCAATCCCCTTGTCGTAGAGAAATCTGCTTGAACCAGGAATCACTGGTTGAAGTGAAGGCTTTGTAACACCGGTTCAGAACACATCTTGTCTTTCAAGGTGTTGAACGCCCTTTCGCAGGCCTCGGTCCACTCCATCGGGTCCTTTCCTGCTTTCGTTAATAAGTCCGTTAGCGGTGCTGCAATCGTAGCAAAGTCCGATATGATTCCGCGGGAGATTTAGAAAGGATCGAACCTTCCTCTTCATCCTAGGCCTAGGACTGTGTCAGATTGCTTCCACCTTGCAAAGCTGTGGTCGCAGTTTGCCATTGCCCAGTTGGTATCCAAGGTTGTTGTTCTCACGCTTTGCCCACTCGCACTTTTTGACATTTAAGGACAGGCCTGCTGCTCGGATGTTCTCCAGTGTCTGTCTCAGATGGTTCAGGTGATCTGCCCTGTTGTGGCTGTAGATGACCATAAATACATGTGGTCCATTAGCCGCTGGAAGGTGGCAGGTGCCTCTTGCAGACCAAAGGGTAGGACAGTAGACTGGTATAGTCCAACAGGTGGTTGGAGGTTTGGAGTTCCAATCGACCAGTACCCCGTACACAGGTCCGATGCCGTGATCTACTGGGCCTGTCCAATCCTCTCCAACAGGTCTTCGATCATTGGCACACGGTAGGTATCAAACTTCGACTGGGCATTTAGCTTGTGGAAGTGGACGCAGACACGCAGCAATCTGTCCTTCTTTGGTACGATTACGATCGGGCTACTCCATTCGCTTGTGGAGGCTTCGATGATGCCCAACTCTTTCATCATCTCTATCTCTGCCTTCAAAGGGTTTAGTAGTCTTTCTGGGATATGTTAAAGGCACAATATCTAAGATTTTTGGATTAAAATATCCAAAAACCACTATGCTATATATATTTTTGACTTGTGTACTTACATTACCCCAGATGTTTCCAAGAATGTTTAAATCCAGAGAAATAAGCAATTTTAACCCGGACACAGACCGTGTGCAGTGTGCAACAAGTGTCTCATAGTAGCCGCAGAGCGAACACGCAGATTAACGCGTTGCAACAGACAAATGCAAACGAACCTGAACCTTGACCTGAAGAAGTGGAAGCGGCGTCTGCGGTATAATAAAAGTTCCGCTGCTCTCGAGCCGCGTCACTCGCTCGTCTCTCATTAGAAATCGCTCCAGCGATCCAGCGATCCTGCTCTGCTTCATACTACAGTAACATTAATAATCTCATCCATGAATATTATTTCTGCCCAAGTCCCATCGGATTATTTTCCACTGGTTGTGAGGTGAAGACGACAACTCCCATAATTCTGCGCTCAATCTCGGCGTCATCAAGCTACGCTTTTGTTTTGAATAGGCGACCTCTAGTGGCGAAAAACTACATATTGTGCCTTTAAGGTTGTTGTCTTAAAGGTGTAGAGTCAGTGAGGTGGATGGTGTGATGTACGAGCTACGTACGCCCAGGCCTCTGCCGAAAAAGTGACGGGAGCCTGTCAAGGAGGTCTCGTGGTTAGTGCTATTACAGAAAACTTACCTGTTTGATTTATGTAGGGCTGACAATTATGCATCACATTAAGTTTGTTTAATGTTGAAACTGTGTGCTCAAAATGGATGGAAATTTTATATGCAATTCACATACATAACTCGAGTTAGACATATATGGTTTTGAGTGTCGACATCTAGGGATCTTATATACAGCCCATACTCTAAACATGCACTTTAAAAAAAACACACACACTTTATTTTACAGTGTGCTGTTACACATCTTACATGTAGCCTACTTACTATAGTAATAAGAATAAATGATGCATAGTTACAAGCAACTAACCATAAACCAAACATTAACCCTAAACTTAATTATATAGTATTGTTGTTAAATAATATTACTTATTTGAGTACTTATTTGCATAATTTACAAGGACATCTACAAAAGTGTAACCAAAAAACTATATACCGTTTTTACAAATGAAAATGTCCCCAAAAAGACTTTTTTTTCAGTTCCCAGTTCTTTGCAAGGGATTCTGGGGTTGCCTTTTATATGAAGGACACATGCAGTGCTGCCTTGGAATTTGGCCAAAATTAGTTATCTTTAAAAATTTTAACAGTCTTCACAACAAAAAGCGCCCGATGATGCCAGAAAGCTCTCTGAGTAGGCAGCTCAAGAAGTGAGGTTTTAGATCAGAGCGACAGAAGATCGTGAGCAGCCACGTGAGAGTCTTTAGAGAGAACACATGAAATCACGCGTCATTTGATGAGTACTCTGGTAGTCTTGGAGTGAGGTGAACTATCTCTTTGTTCTTGCTAGTACGGTAGGTATACAGAATACCATCAAATACATTCTCTCCGTCGCCTAATGCGTTTTCCAATCATGGACTGGAGAGCTGCCGGCTATTCCATGGGTCCTTTTCCCTTTCGTTTCCGTGAGGCATTTTTTCCAGATGAAGAGATTTATGGAATTGGAGAAACGCTGAAGGAAAGTGACATTGTTTCCCAGAGTAAAGCCCCCTTGCCTGTGTTAGTGCCGAGGAATTACCTCGACTTCCAACAGACTCACTGCCTGCTGCCGACACCACATTAATTCACCATTCAGCCTTGCCATAACAAACTCACTGAATATATACAGAGGTGCGGGAAAAACATTCTTAAAGCACATCTTTACTGTTATACACACACATACAAATACACAGAAATCTGCTCTTATGCTCACAGACAGAGGTTGAAAACAGTTGTGCTGCTTCATATTTTTGTGGAAACCATTATACATTTTTTATTGATTAGAAAGAAACTTATTTGAAACAGAAATCTTGTACTTATTTTATTGTTAGTATTTCAGCACAATGGTTCTACTGTACATACACGTCTGTGTGACTGTATTACTTCAGTTTAGTATCTGATGTTGGCCAACAAGTTCAAAACGTACTTTTTTGTTTTGTTTCACCCCAAATAGTTTTATTATTATTTTTGTTATTATTTTAGAGTATTTCTGTGCATTTGAGGTTTACCAGCTTTCAACCAATGGCATTTAGAGAAAAACTCTAATTTCCATAATATACATATTTGCTTAGAAGAGACAATGTCAAGACAAAGGATGTTTATTTAAATAGCACATTTCATTCACAATGGTATTTCAAAGTGCTCTACATATAGGCATGATATAGAGTAAGAAAAATAAACATAGTCAACTTCTACATCCATCCATTCTCCAAAACGCTTGTTCTCTTTATAAATTATTTAAGAAAACAAAAACGAATGAAATAAAATGCTGAAATGAAGGAAATGCAGCATTAAAGACAGATTGCAAAATAAAAATGATAATGAAACAAAAAAACAATTAAATGGACAAAAAAAAAAACTAACTGAAGTAAGCACCACATACATCTGGTATGTACATCTATTTAGTGTGATCTAGTCACTTTAATGCCAGTGAAGACAGAGTCCAAATTGTTTTGTGATTGGGTTATTCAAACCACATTCAGATGTTGTCAAAATTGCATTGCAGTGTCATATAATCTGAGACTGATGATAATGCCAGGTAAAACACGGCCCCTGGGGCTGTAATTGCTTGATGACAGCTAGGTAAGTAGATCTGGTTGTCAATTGCATTGTTAGGATAATTTTTTTTGGGAGATTTCCATTATTTGGTCTAGTAGTATTGAACAGGAAAGGTCCCAGGATTGAGCCCTGGGGGGCTCCAGTTTCAGCAGTTTCGTGTCAGACTGTTCCCATCGCACTCGTCTCACACACAACATGAAAGGCATGTGGGAGGCATATGGTTATAAACTAATGTGGAATGTGGAAAATAAATGCTATGGATATAAGGAGAAATGAAGGTAAGATGAGCTTTTGAGAGAGGTGTGGTGCTGCTAGAAGATAAAGGATGTGTGTCTCAGGTCTGCTATAAGTGTCTTCTCATTGTTGTGCATGTAACTCTGTCGTTCAGTGTTGGGTGGAGTCTAGAAGAGAGAGAGAAGGTGATCCCTTTGTCTGTGGGATTACACTCATTAGAGTTAGCAGGTTTGCATTTAGTCACTAGCTGCTGCAGAGATAATCTCTCATACATACAGGGCAATAGGAAAGTAGGGTAAACCCACAGACCGATGAGGCATGGATCTGACAGAAAGCCACAGAGTTAATGGAATCTGTCATCAGGGCTCCCGGGGAAATATTTGATTTCTCAGACATCGCTCTTTCTTAGAGCAAAAGAAAAATCTTTCATTTAAAGATGTAATAGAATAGGAAATGTTCTTGATATTTTAAGATAAAAGTCTTCTTTCTGCTAAGAAAACATGTCGTAACTTTCAGGTCTCCCACCCAGAAAGTCTATTTATTAAAACGGCTCATTCAGAAACCCTCGGATTTCTGACATCAGACCCTGAAACATGATCACATGACCTCTATATGTTTTTTTCAGAAACTCTGTCCAGCCAGTGATGGTTAGGTGAAGTAATGCGAAGGAAGCAGAATTGCAGAACAGCAGAAGAACCAGTGATAAGAGTAAAATGCGGTCAAGTGGGTCAAAGCTTGTGCTGTTCCTGTCTGTGTCTTTAAACAGATCTCTTTTCATTTTAGTCTGATCTGAACAGTTTGTGACCCAAAAAACACACTTTACTACACAATAAATAAATAATGAAATAAACGAATGATGATGGATGGATGGATGATGATTATGAATGATAATGAATCAATGAATGTATGAACGATGATGATAAAAATGACAGAATGAATGAATGAAAAAAAGACCAAATGAATGAGTGAATTAACTAATTTAATGATCAAATGAATGAACGAAATGAAACTAGGAAACAAATAGTAAGTTTGATCTCTTTGAATGATAATAGCACACCTCCGCAACTACAATGAGTAATCATTTATTCACTGTGAAAAAGTGCTAGACAATTATGCACAGACGTTTAATACTTGCATTCAATGGTCTGTTCAAATCACCAGCCCTAATTATGAGCATCAGTAAAATGATGCTTGCCTTAGCACTGATGAGAATGAGAATGAAACGCTTTTGTGGATTTTAAGTCTTCCTCTTTCCCTCTTTATCAACAGCCATCGATCAGACATGAGAGAAGCCCAGACAGCCGCTGCTTTAATAAGGTCATTTCTGCATGTGGAGGAGGAACATGGTCCATCGCATCTCTCTGAGAGGTTTGCACAGAGACAACAGACACAGAGTGAGTCACTCCACTAAATGTCATCTAGGTTTGTATCCGTGCTTGTATGTAGAGAAGAACTGAGTAGAGGAGTGGTGTTGGGTGTAACCAAATGTTTACAATAGGTGTATGTGACTTTTGCAATGAGCTTTAGACAGCACCATCATAAACAAACATGACACGCTCCTTCACACCTCAGTATCCACTAGAATGCCCTTAGCAATAAAATACCATGTTGAGGACGGTTCTGTCAAAATATCATATTGGTTATTACTGTACAATCATAATTAATTAAAATGGGGTTTCGTTCAAACAGGGCACGCTAAAAAACTTGAATGTACTCAGGATTTATTTACAACTTCAAAGTTTTGAGAAAACTGTTAAAGGTGTGAAACCATTTAAATATACCTTATGAATTGAGTAAATCATCAGGTTTTTTTTTTTTTCAGTGGATCTGAAGTAAATTTAGTTCCGAATATATGGATTGCAATTTACCAAAAATATTAAGGAAAAAAATCTTAAAAATATAATTTGTTAGTCAAATGCTGATGAAATGCTTTTATGAAATAAACTTAAAGAAGAAGTTAACTGTTGAATTTTCCAAATATATACAGTATACTGTATATACACTGCTCAAAAAAATAAAGGGAACACTTTTTAATCAGAGAATAGCATCAAGTCAGTTAAACTCCTGGGATATTGATCTGGTCAGTTAAGTAACAGAGGGGGTTGGTAATCAGTTTCAGCTGCTTTAGTGTTAATGAAATTAACAGCAGGTGCACTAGATGGTCAACAGTGAGACAACCCCCAAAACAGGAATGGTTTTACAGGTGGAGGCCACTGACATTTTTTCCCTACTCATCTTTTCAGACTGTTTTTCACCAGTTTTGCATTTGGCTAGGGTCAGTGTCACTACTGGTAGCATGAGGCGATACCTGGACCCTACAGAGGTTGCGCAGGCAGTCCAGCTCCTTCAGGATGGCTCATCAATACGTGCCATTGCCAGAAGGTTTGCTGTGTCTCCCAGCACAGTCTCAAGAGCATGGAGGAGATTCCAGGAAGACAGACAGCTACTCTAGGAGAGCTGGACAGGGCCGTAGAAGGTCCTTAACCCATCAGCAGGACCGGTATCTGCTCCTTTGTGCGAGGAGGAACATGATGAGCACTGCCAGAGCCCTACAAAATGACCTCCATCAGGCCACTGGTGTGAATGTCTCTGACCAAACAATCAGAAACAGACTTCATGAGGGTGGTCTGAGGGCCCGACGTCCTCTAGTGGGCCCTGTGCTCACTGCCCAGCACCAGGGAGCTCGATTGGCATTTCCCATTGAACACCAGAATTGGCAGGTCCGCCACTGGTGCCCTGTGGTTTTCACAAATGAGAGCAGGTTCACCCTGAGCACGTGACAGACAGGAAAGGGTCTGGAGAAGCCGTGGAGAATGTTATGCTGCCTGTAACATCGTTCAGCATGACCGGTTTGGTGGTGGGTCAGTGAGGGTCTGGGGAGGCATATCCATGGAGGGACGCACAGACCTCTGCAGGCTAGACAATGGCACCCTGACTGCCATTAGGTATTGGGATGAAATCCTTGGATCCATTGTCAGACCCTATGCTGGTGCAGTGGGTCCTGGGTTCCTCCTGGTGCACAACAATGCCTGGCCTCATGTGGCGAGAGCATGCAGGCAGTTCCTGGAGGATGAAGGAATGATACCATTGAAGGGCCACCACGCTCACCTGACCTACATCCAATAGAACACCTCTGGGACATTGTGTTTCGGTCCATCTGACATCACCTGGTTGCACCTCAGACTGTCCAGGAGCTCAGTGATGCGCTGGTCCAGATCTGGGAGGAAATACCCCAGGACACCATCCGTCGTCTCAGAAGGAGCATGTCCCGACGTTGTCAGGCATGCATACAAGCACGTGGGGGCCATACAAACTACTGAGAACCATTTTGAGTTGCTGCAATGAAATTTCAGCAAAATTGACAAGCCTGCTGCATCATTTTTTCACTTAGATTTCCGGGGAGTCTTTGAATTCAATCCTCTGTAGGTTGATTATTTTCATTTCCATCAAACGATGTGGCATCCTTTCGTTCCTAACACATTACCCAGTCCATATTAGTATAGATATCCAGCATGATATTTTTCCCCATTGAGATCTGATGTGTTTTCAAAGTGTTCCTTTAATTTTTTTGAGCAGTGTAGTTTGGTATAGTTTTATTGTAGTATTTTGACCCAATATTTAGATTGTTTTTAAATGCTTTATTCATAAATTATAGCATCTGGTTCCCTCTAGGCCTGTACTATATGGTATTTTGGAGGAAATTATTCTTCCTCTGGTACATTTTTGTAGTTTAAAAAAAAAAGTTCTCTCAAATGTCTGTCAAATTGTGCACACTATACTGTGTTAATATGAAGGAATTTTCCACGTTGTCTTTTTCATAGGTGTTTTATCTGTATTTTGAATTACGCATTGCTTTGGGTTGTGTTTTAGAGTTAAAGAACATGTCCGTAAAAATGGATAATGTCCTGACAGAAAATTACCAGTACCATTATGTAGATCCAGCTAAACAAACTCTTTTTAAGCACACATCTTCAGAGAAAAACACACAATTAAAAGTGAGAAATGAATTTTTTTGATTTGTGTTGATCATTTGTACACACTTGCCTTTCTCCTTCCTACTGAGATTTTCAATGAATATGCTATCAACCAAAAGGGAAACACCTGTAACTGTATCCACATTATAAGTGAGAAATCCCAGAGAATGACACATTTAATAGTTCTGCGAAACCCATCTGGGCTTGGAAAGAGTATCTTGAATGTGTATCTTTATATGAGTCAATAGTACAAAGAATGCCAAGAAAAGGTCTTTTTTTTTGTAAGTGAATATGTGAACAAAAAGAACAAAGAAGAAAACAAATGGGTTTTTATGCTCAAATTCAAATATTCTTTTTCTAATGTTTTTATTATCTCCTTCCAAATATTTCTGCTTTTCCTTTAACAGTTTGGAACTGTCCGTATCTTTAAACATATACGGTATGCATCATAAAAGCATTCTTCCCACTAACCTATACAAACATATGGGCACGAATTCAAAACCTAGTGAGCTTCCTACTGCATTTTAAGGAATCATAGCAACACTCCCAACAGGAAGGCTGTTCTAAAATCTAAAATTATGGCATCTTCTAAGATACTTTGCAGATAATGCTTTGTAAAAAATCCAACCAAGATGGCGGACGAGGCAAGAAAGATCTTTTCCTTACTTCCTTCCTATCATTTCTTTAAAAAATTGTGATTGAAATAGTCTAATTAAGCTATTTTATTGCGCATTTGTGTGCTAGAGTTTTACAGTAGCCTGACGTTGTCATACTCAGATTCTAGTCAGAATGTGAGTCTGATACTGCTCCATTGGGCTGTGATTATGGAGCGTGTTTCAACCGAACCAGGAAAGAAAATGACTCTGCACTCAATTGGATAGACCTACAACCAATCAGAGCAATGGAGTAAGTGACGTATGTTCTACATTCATCTTTCCGATCGACAAATGCCTTAGATCGCGGTTCTCTTAAAATGAATGCGCTGTCGTAGATATCTTTTATAACAGACGCGATGACAGAATTAAATCTACACATCTCAATTGTCCAGCTGCAGTCATCTTTTGTTGTAAACAAATTCAACCCAAGCGCCTCTTTGGTGACGGGGATGATTACGTTACTGTTGATCATCTGTCCATCATCGTATAAAGCCCGCCCTGACAATTTGATTGGTCCGAACAGCTCTGGTTCTAGCATAGTTGCTCCACAACGGATCAAGTCCAGACCGAACTTCCCGACCTCAAATGTTGTGGGCGGGGCTAAGTTCAGGCTAGTTTTACAGCATTAGCAAAATGATAACGTTGAACTCTGTGAGTCAAGTAAGTGAGGAGTTATGCAGAGCATTTTAAAACAGTTTGTTAAGGTTAAGATGCTGCGTTGCACTATTAATTGTTAAGGTTCATTAAGGGGTTTTTCCGAGTGATGCCATTAAGAACCATTTTTTGTTCCCAAAGAACATTTCAGTTAACAATTCTTAAAAGACTAATTTTTAATAACTTTTTAATAACCCGAAAAACCTTTTTTTACTCTAAAGAACCTTCTGTGCTGAAAAGTTCCATTGATTTTTAAGGTTCTTAATGGAACCATCAATGCCAATTCAGAACCTTTATTTTGAAGAGTGTAAGAAGACAGTTGCCAAAGCAGATCACTTGTGTGGTAAATACATTATTGCATAGGTGGAAATTATTGGTGGCATCAATAAACACTTGAGAAATAAAGACACTGGGTCTTTTAATAAACGTTATCCACTCATTTCCGGCAGGGAATATAACAAGTGTGAGGCATACATCAGGCTTAAGGTGTGGATGTAGAGATCTGAGACGATGAAGTGTACAGTATATTATGAACATACAGTATCTGAAGCTTGGAAGAGGAAGGTTGACTAATACAGATTACAAACTAATACTCAGTTGAAGATGTAGAGCACCACCAGCAGGTGACTTTGAGTCACGCCCAACCCTGCAGCAAAGCTCATTTACATACTGTAGGCATTTACAAAATTACAACTAATAAATGGACTTGAAATACTGATTTTTTAGTGAAATTATTGTATTTTATGGGAGGAAACAAATCACTGAGTAATACAAGAGACATAAAACTACTAATCTATGTATGAAATCACTTGAGTCATTTATGAGGTTCGCCAAGCAACTGACATTACACTGTATCACGCAAAATTGAGGATGCTTTAATCATGTAAAAGGTGAATTAATGCTTTATCATTGAATGTGTATCATACTTAAACATAGACACAACTAAAGGACTTTATTTATAATGGTGACCTTGACCAGCAGTTAGAAATACATCAGTTGCATTTTCTATGAACATACATCAATCATGTATTGGATAACTAAAACCATAAAAAATAAATAAAAAAAAAAGTTATTTTAGATAAAATAAACATTAACCGAAATAAATAAAATATTAAAAATTGATGTACTAAAAAAAAATTAAATTAATGAAAATTAATGAAAATTAATTAGACATTAAAAAACATAAAAATGACAACAACAAAAAAAATATAAAAAATATTAATAATAATAATAAGATACCACTATAATGGTACCTTAATGATACTAAAACACAAAACATATATGCTACTGTATATGCACAAATCAAACATATACAGTAGATAAGCAAGTTGACACACACACACACACACACACACACACACACACACACACACACACACACAGTACAAATATTTGATATCCCTCTAATATTTTGACACCACCATGGCTAAACAATGCATTAAACATGGATGCAAGTCGATCAGTCCTCAGAAGGTAAATTTTTTTGGCAAAAACTAAAACATCTCTCTGTTTGTTAACAGTTCTGGAAGGTTGATTTGAGCTGGCTTCTATCATGTTTTATTATAAGAAACAGATGTTATATTAAAGCTTTCCCTGGCAAATTCTCTACTTCCACACCTCCGACTAGATCATATTTCTTTTACTTTCCTGACTGTGGAAGCTAATACAGTTGCTCAGTTCTACTTGTACCACTGACTTGGAAGTTGTTTATGTTGTATTCACAGTATTTTAATTGAATATTCAGTATGAAGAGCCTGGAGCCACTATTTGTTCAGCGACGACTCAGCATCACTGTTAAATGCTTGACTGTCAGTTTTGTCGACATAGCTGTTTCTGTGGAGCTTCGTAATTGATTGTTTGACAGCTGTTTTCTTTTCTTTTTTTTGTTCCACTTCCAAACTGAGAAACTAACATGTAATTCCTCACACAGGACCAGCTGGAGTGGTTTACAAATAAAACTCCAACCCAGATAAAAAGTCTCTATACGCCAGAGACTCATCAGCTCAGCAGAATTCCAGCTCAGATTCACATAGACAGATTCATACAGACATTTTTAGGTGATCTATAAAAATGTACAGTGCAATTAACATTTATATGAGGACAGTTCCTCAATTAGTGAACATTTCGGTCTCCCATGATTATTCAAAAAGTTAAAAAATGCTTATAAAAATGAGTTATTCATTAATAGCGGGTAACACGTTGCAATAAGTTTGTATTTGTTCAAATTAGTTAACTACATTAGTAAACACAAACTAACAATGAAAAATAATTTATTAATCTTAGCTAGTGTTAACTTCAACATTTTATCAATACATTAATAATATCAAAAGTTGGACCTGAGCTAACATGAGCAAAACAATGAACAGTGTTAGTAATTAAGCTGGTAACACTTTACAATAAGGTTTCATCATAGTTAACATTAGTTAACATGAATTAGGAATAAATAATACTTTTATAGCATTTATTAATCTGAATGAATGTTAATTTCAACATTTTCTAATACATTATTAAAATCAAAAGTTGTATTTGTTAACATTAGTTAATGCACTGTGAACTAACAAACAATGAACAACTGTATTTTTATGAACTAACATGAACAAAGATTAATAAATACTGTAACAAATATTTTGTTCATTGTTAGTTCATTTTAGTTAATACATTAATTATAACTAATGAAACCTTGTAAAGTGTTACAATTAAGTTTTTCTAAATAAAAGTTACTATTTCATTATGATGCAAATAATTAATAATTATAATAATTCGTTACATTTATATAGCGCTTTTCTGGGTACTCAAAGCACTTTACACATGGAAGGGGGGGATCTCCTCAACCACCACCATTGGACAGTGATGAAGCCAATCAGTATCTATGTGGATGATTAGGAGGCCATGATGGACAATGGGCAAATTTGGCCAGGATGCCGAGGGTTAAACCCCTACACTTTTTCTGAAGGACATCCTGGGATTTTTAATGACCACAGAGAGTCAGGACCTGGGTTTAACGTCTCATCCGAAGGACGGTGCTCTTTGACAGTATAGTGTCTCCATCACTAAACTGGGGCGTTAGGACCCACACAGACCACAGGGTGAGCACCCCCTGCTGGCCTCACAAACACCTCTTCCAGAGCAACCTAGCTTTCCCAGGAGTCTCCCGTCCAGGTACTGACCTGGACCCGTCAGCCCTGCTTAGCTTCAGTGGGCAACCAGTCTTGGACTACAGGGTGATATGGCTGTTGGCAAATAAGCATATCTCTACCAGTGTCATGTAAATGGTAGTGAGAGAGTAGAAGGAGAATATCCACTAGGTTACAATAATCAGTAACTAAGAAAACTAACAGGAAGTAATTAAGGTCACAGAGAATGCTGAACTAAAAGGATTTACAAGAAACTAAGACACATTAATAGAAACACAATGAAACTAGACATAACCCTGACAGAACTCTCTCTCCCACATGCCACGTCCTTGCGCCGTGCAATTTAGTCCAACGGTGGAAGGAGGGAGGGGGCTTTGGAGGAGGACAAAGGGTTGACGAAGGACAGGAAACAAAAGGGACCAGCAGAGGGGAATACCATGGTGGAGCTTATGGAGGGAGGAGCCAAGGCGGAGGTTCGACAGATGGAGGTGGAGCTGGATCATGTGGAGGCCACAGCACAACCAAAGGGACACACAACTGGGACGACATCGCAGGCCTAGAAGTCAAAGGCAGCAAATAGGGCAACATTGGTGGTAGTGAGGACTAAGGCACAGAGCTAAAGGGAAGGAGGAACCCAGTGGAGCCGAAGGGGTGGAAGACTGAGACACAGCCAGGAGCCCAGAAGTCCGCTGCGAAACCAGGATGACAAGAGATGAAGGTCGAGCCGGAGGGACAAGGGAGGCCGGTGAAGTCCGAGGGATGTCAGACTACAGTGGATCTGAGGAAGTGCAAAACCAAGGCAGAGACGATGGGCTGACAGGCCGAGGTGGAGTCATAGGATCCATCTCACAGAGCTGAGCTGGTGAAGAGGAGATCCGGAGCCAGAGACCTGGAGGGAGTCAGCGGATAGGGTGATGCCCAGGAGCTGTGAGGCACCAGCAAAGCAGATGAGTCCTGGTGCTAGACGGAGCCAGCGGTGATGGAGACAAGAGGGTGGGCAGGCGACTGGGTGGGTGTGGTCATCTGATTGATTCCTTGGATCGAGTGGACAAGGGTGGGAGCTGAGGAGCTGAGAGGCACCAGCGGAGAAGGTTAATACAGTGGACTAGATGGAGCCAATGGTGATGATGGGGACAGCGGTGTGGGCAGGTGACAGGATGGGATTGGATCATCTAATGAATTCCTTGGAGCGAGTTCAGGGGTGGGGACGAGGGTGAGAGCAGGCTCAGGCTCTGTTTCCGAGGCGGGCTTGAGCGTCAAGATCAGGTCCACGGTGGAAGATCTCTCATACCTTCTAGGACACTCCGGGCTCAGACGATGAGTCCTGTCTAGAGCGGGCAGAGAGATGGTGGCTGGAGATGGAAAATGTGCCAGGGAGTCGGAGATGGTGTTGTTGTCTTCGACTCCCACGGTGAGGGAGAATCAGCACCACAGAATGTAATCCACAAACGTGGTGAAGGTGCAATGATCCTCCCCCAAAAACAGCATCTGGCCAGGGAAGTCGTCTATCCCACTCGAGAAGAGATGTTTGAGCACCTCATCATCCCAGCATGCATCGTTGCCTCCAAGGAGCTCTCTACATATTCTTTCTCTTTTATTGTTTCGGTCAGTTCATCTGTCACGTAAATGGAGGTAGTGATCAGATGCATGACGCAGAGTACATAACAAAGATAATTTTAATCAACACAGAGAATATACACAAGAGAATACACAGAGAATTGCCACGAACCACATAAAATAAAGTTGTGAACTCACAAAGAACTGAACAGAACCAGGGGTATAAATACACAAGATGAGACACAGGTGACAATAATCAGTAACTAAGGAAACTAACAGGGAGTAATTACGGTAATGAAGAATGTTAAGCTTAAAGGAATTGCAAGAAACCAAGGCACATGAGCAAAAACACAATGAAACTACCAGCAAGGCAGGATGACAGGTTGAGCATCAGAATATTTGAGAGTAGCTTTAGTAGGTGTCAATTCAGAAACAATACATTTTTAAAAACAAAATTTAAGTTAATTATCTGCTACAGACAGGCTAACTCACTAATGCAATCGTCAGATCCCTTCAATGGGGGACTATATGCAACAGCACATTTAGAAAATAGCCCTGTATAATCCCTGTGGCTTTCAATACAGATTTGTTTTACAGCCTTTCTATCCTGCATTTCCTGTGCTTGATGACTTAAAAGTATGACATGTAGACAGGCTCATTGTTTGAATGCTAAACTCTCCCCTGTGAGGTTATCAAGGCCTGGCAATGATTCTATCCAGATGGAGAAATGTCTGAATCAAGTTAATGAGCTCTCCGTTTCATCGGGTGCTGTTCAAAAAAAAATGCCCGTAACCAAGAATAAATTGCTCTTTCTTTGCCATTTTATGGGTATGAATTATGGCTTAATGTCAGATAAACACAAATATATTTGGACAGTGATACCGAAAATTTTACATGAAATCCTCAAAGTTGTCAGTTTTTATTTTCTTAAAAGATTAATCTTACATGGATGTCATATAAAGATATGGTAGCTTTTAAAAGTTTAGCTACATCTCTAACAGACCTGTAGAGCAGTAGTTCTCAAATGTTTGTAGGTGCTTCAACAGTAAAAACAAATTGTTTTGAGGAGAGCTAAGAAGTTGAACCGAACCTTAATGTACACTAAGCTTGCATAACTGAAATGAGACAACAGAAACTAATCACTAAATAAGGTTAACACAACCAGTTTGCATTAGTTATGAGTTGATTAATGAGTCAATTCACATAGTGTTGATGCTTTTTGTAAACTGTTATAGTTGTTTTCATCTGTGTACCATAGTTTGAGAACCACTGCTCTATATACGCTTAGTTTCAGTTACACAGCTTGTAGGCTTATAAAACTTCACTAAGGCTCTTCTGTGTGTAATTCTCCATGTGCTCTTGGGCAAATCTCAGCCATCTCCATCTGGATAGGCCTCTCAGCTATACTTATTTCATGTAGTAGCAATTATCACCTGCCATCATTACTAGACGGCAATCCCTCAACACAGATGCCCACACCTGTGAACAGGTGAATAAATCTCAGTGAGTGACAAATGCTTGGGATGAAAGTTTATTGAGATGCTTGTGATTCCTCTGCTCTTGTTCATAGCCTAGTCCTCATAACAGCTTAATCTGGCCAAGAATGCTACCAATAAATTACTATAAGGAGCTACAATAAACCTTAGTCAGGTTAGATGCCATATTGAATTGAACGCATAAGAAAACGAGGCTGTGAGGGATAGACTTACACTCACCTAAAGGATTATTAGGAACACCAGTTAAATTTCTCATTAATGCAATTATCTAATCAACCAATCACATGGCAGTTGCTTCAATGCATTTAGGGGTGTGGTCCTGGTCAAGACAATCTCCTGAACTCCAAACTGAATGTCAGAATGGGAAAGAAAGGTGATTTAAGCAATTTTGAGCGTGGCATGGTTGTTGGTGCCAGACGGGCCGGTCTGAGTATTTCACAATCTGCTCAGTTACTGGGATTTTCACGCACAACCATTTCTAGGGTTTACAAAGAATGGTGTGAAAAGGGAAAAACATCCAGTATGCGGCAGTCCTGTGGGCGAAAATGCCTTGTTGATGCTAGAGGTCAGAGGAGAATGGGCAGACTGATTCAAGCTGATAGAAGAGCAACTTTGACTGAAATAACCACTCATTACAACCGAGGTATGCAGCAAAGCATTTGTGAAGCCACAACAAGCACAACCTTGAGGCGGATGGGCTACAACAGCAGAAGACCCCACAGGGTACCACTCATCTCCACTACAAATAGGAAAAAGATGCTACAATTTGCACGAGCTCACCAAAATTGGACAGTTGAAGACTGGAAAAATGTTGCCTGGTCTTATGAGTCTCGATTTCTGTTGAGACATTCAGATGGTAGAGTCAGAATTTGGCGTAAACAGAATGAGAACATGGATCCATCATGCCTTGTTACCACTGTGCAGGCTGGTGGTGGTTGTGTAATGGTGTGGGGGATGTTTTCTTGGCACACTTTAGGCCCCTTAGTGCCAATTGGACATCGTTTAAATGCCACGGCTTACCTGAGCATTGTTTCTGACCATGTCCATCCCTTTCTGACCACCATGTACCCATCCTCTGATGGCTACTTCCAGCAGGATAATGCACCATGTCACAAAGCTCGAATCATTTCAAATTGGTTTCTTGAACATGACGATGAGTTCACTGTACTAAAATGGCCCCCACAGTCACCAGATCTCAACCCAATAGAGCATCTTTGGGATGTGGTGGAACGGGAGCTTCGTGCCCTGGATGTGCATCCCACAAATCTCCATCAACTGCAAGATGCTATCCTATCAATATGGGCCAACATTTCTAAAGAATGCTTTCAGCACCTTGTTGAATCAATGCCACGTAGAATTAAGGCAGTTCTGAAGGCGAAAGGGGGTCAAACACAGTATTAGTATGGTGTTCCTAATAATCCTTTAGGTGAGTGTACAATGGCACACACTGTGTGAAGGTCCTAGATCACATAATTTTCAAAAAAGTTTTAAACAACAGTACAATCCACTGAACTGACTGTAATTAATTTCCTCACAGCCTCAATATCATTCCTGTCAAAAAATTCAATATTGCACTACCCTGAACCAGACAGCAACATAGTGTTGGCCCAGAACCGGCCCACATCTGGTACGCGTAGAATCCACATGTACCAGATGTGGCCCGGATCTGGGCCAACACTATGTTGCTGTCTGGGCTAAGATCTATGGAGAAAACTGTCCATGAGAGCAGTTGTCTAATTTAATATAATAATTTTGTTTGCAATTTATATGTCTTTAAAACAATTTGTTATCAGCATGCATAGCTACTTTTGAAATGTTATGCACTGTGAAAAAAGAACACTTTAGCGTAATTATTACGGAAAAATAAAGTTAAATTTTTTTCTGATTTATTGAAATTAATGTAATGTTTTTAACCACTTTGTAATAGCATTTTAACTGCAATTAACTAAAATGCATTATAGTTTAAATTTATAGTAAATTAAATTAGATTAACTTTAACATGCCTTTTTGGCCTTAATTGTCTTAGGACTTAACTACAACTTTACATTGTGTAGTTTCATCATCTATCAGACAAAAAAATCATTCAAATAATAGAATAATTAAAAAAAAAGGTTTGTGATCAGAGCATGTCCAAAAGTACTGATTATTTCACAGATGTACCTTGACAGACTTTAGCAAATTCAATGTGTTTAGTTCTTCCTGAAAAGTGCTGATTGTATCCACCCGGTACCTTGTAAACATGGCAAACAGACTGATAAAACACTTGTGTGGCCTTCCTCCCGCAAGTTGTGTTGGGCCAGCCAATCTGTAACGATCACCAGCTGGAGTTGCCCTTGAGAGCCACCAGAGGGCACTCCACATAAGACCATTATCACTCTCAAACTACATTTCCCAGAACTCACTGCCTGGACTCATTATCACTGATCACATTCACCTGTACCTCATTCACTGATTGCATTCACCTTTGTCTTATCATCCTGTTAGTCTGTCTATATATACCTTGTTCATTCATTCACTCACCGCAAAGTCTTGTTTAAGTGTTACACTGCATCTCTGAGCGTTTTCCCTGGTTTCTTGTATTTTGGTTTTGGATATCTTGCCCTGTTCCCTGGATTACTCTCTTGCCTCTGGTCCCTGGATTACTCTCTTGCCTCTGGTCCCTGCCTGTTTTGTTTGTTTGTTTCTTTCTTTGTTTTGACTGCCTGCCTGCGTATGACCCTTGCCTGTTCTTTGGATTACTCTGTTTATTAAAAGCTGCATTTGGATCCCACCCTTCAAGTCTCGGAGCAGTCCGTAACAGAAGACTTCGCCACACCCAGATCCAGCAGCAATGACAAACATGGACCCAGTAACTAAACTCTGCTCCATCTTCCAGGATGGTCACCCCATAGAGGACTATGTGGGTGAGTTTGTGGCTTGTTGCCACCTGGCCCCGCTGGACGACAGGGAACTCAAGGATTGTTTTTGGATGGGTCTGGATCAGGACGTGAGTTTTTATTTGCCCGAGGTTGACCCCAGATGGACTCTGGCTCAATATATAGATTTTGTTTTGCTATTTTGTGGGTTTCCCTTCATAGTGGGCAAAGCTGAGCCTTCACTGCTGGTCCCGTCCAGCACAGAACCCTCTTCACCGCTGGTCCCGTCCAGCACAGAGCCTTCTTCACCGCTGGTCCCGTCCAGCACAGAGCCTTCTTCACCGCTGGTCCCGTCCAGCACAGAGCCCTCTTCATCGCTGGTCCCATCCAGCACAGAGCCCTCTTCACCGCTGGTCCCGTCCAGCACAGAGCCCTCTTCACCGCTGGTCCCGTCCAGCACAGAGCCCTCTTCACCGCTGGTCCCGTCCAGCACAGAGCCCTCTTCACCGCTGGTCCCGTCCAGCACAGAGCCCTCTTCACCGCTGGTCCCGTCCAGCACAGAGCCCTCTTTTCACCGCTGGTCCCGTCCAGCACAGAGACTTCTTCACCGCTGGTTCCGTCCAGCACAGAGCCTTCTTCACCGCTGGTCCCGTCCAGCACAGAGCCTTCACTGCTGGTCCCGTCCAGCACAAAGCCCTCTTCATCGCTGGTTCTGTCCAGCTCAGAGTTCTCTTCGCCGCTGGTCCTGCCCAGCTCAGAGTCCTCTTCGCCGCTGGTCCTACCCAGCTCAAAGCCCTCGCCGCCGCTGGTCCCATCAAGCTCAGAGCGTGCTGATCCTGATCCAGAGACTGTTCACGTCACTTCTGCCAATCCAGAGACTGTTCACGTCAGTCCTGCCGAGCCAGAGCCAGAGCTTCACGTCAGTCCTGCCGAGCCAGAGCCAGAGCTTCAGGTCACGTCTGCCCGTCCAGAGTCTCGTCCCGCCGAGACTGAAATTGTTCCTGAGCCTGAATCTGTTCCTCTTCCTCTTTCTGCGCCTGTGTCCTTGGACAAGAGGGCCGACTCCACGCCTGTGTCTTCGGACAAGAGGGCCGACTCCACGCCTGTGTCTTCGGACAAGAGGGCCGACTCCACGCCTGTGTCTTCGGACAAGATGGCCGACTCCACGCCTGTGTCTTCGGACAAGATGGCCGACTCCACGCCTGTGTCTTCGGACAAGATGGCCGACTCCACGCCTGTGTCTTCGGACAAGATGGCCACCGCATCCCTTGAGCCCGTTCCTGTTCCTGTTCTTGAGCCCGTTCATGTTCCTGAACCGTTGGATCCACCTGAAGGGTCGTCTCCGGCCCAGCCGCCTGAAGGGTCGTCTCCGCCCTGGCCGCCTGCACAGCCTGCTCCGCCCTGGCCTGCCGCCGTGCCAGAGTCTTCAGGTCCCCTTCCGCTGCACGGGCCTGGCCCTCCGTCCCGCCCCCGGGTCCGCCTCCGCTCCACCTCCCTCCTGGACAGTTTTAGGAGCGTCTGGAATCCGCTCCTTAAAGGGGGGGCTATGTAACGATCACCAGCTGGAGTTGCCCTTGAGAGCCACCAGAGGGCACTCCACATAAGACCATTATCACTCTCAAACTACATTTCCCAGAACTCACTGCCTGGACTCATTATCACTGATCACATTCACCTGTACCTCATTCACTGATTGCATTCACCTTTGTCTTATCATCCTGTTAGTCTGTCTATATATACCTTGTTCATTCATTCACTCACCGCGAAGTCTTGTTTAAGTGTTACACTGCATCTCTGAGCATTTTCCCTGGTTTCTTGTATTTTGGTTTTGGATATCTTGTCCTGTTCCCTGGATTACTCTCTTGCCTCTGGTCCCTGGATTACTCTCTTGCCTCTGGTCCCTGCCTGTTTTGTTTGTTTGTTTCTTTCTTTCTTTGTTTTGACTGCCTGCCTGTGTATGACCCTTGCCTGTTCTTTGGATTACTCTGTTTATTAAAAGCAGCATTTGGATCCCACCCTTCAAGTCTCGGAGCAGTCCGTAACACAATCAGAGCTTGCCGCAATGAAAAAGTACATTCCAGATTTGTGAGAATCGGAGGGTCAGTAAATGGGCTCTGGGAGGTCCATTAGCAGCTGTCTGAGGCTGATACTGAATGTGAATAGACAGGCCAGGAACATGAGGGATGGTCAGTTTTGGCCTATTTAATATTTTAATTTTTTTTATATTTTTTAGTATTTAAATGTATTTAATCTTTGGTTAAAGGTGAGCATATTAAAAATGAGTTGCTGCTGGAGTCATCTACACTGACATACCTGACTAAATGAAAGAGCTCATCTCTATTGAGAGCGTGTGTGTGTGTGTGTGTGTGCGCGCGCGCACACGCGCGTGTGTGCGTGTGTGCGCGTGCGAGGCTGGGAGAGAGAGACAGAAAGTGAGAAAGGAAGGAGATCTGAAGCAAATTCTTTCCTAACAGTTTTGTATGATTGTGTAGGCAAAGAGATAAATAACTATTTTATCATCTTTTAAAGACCTTTGAGGTTCTTCCACATATATCTCTCTATTCCAGACTTGAACACTGATCTTATTTATCTGCCTTTACTTGACAAGAGGATTTATGCACCCAGTTGCAGTTGGCAGTGTTACGCTACATTCATGTTAGGGCTATCACTAAAGAAACCCCTTGTGTAAAAGAAATAGCCTACACTTCAACAACAGCATACTTTTAAAAGAGTACTTAATACATAACTCCTAACCCTTAAGCTTAAATTTGACATTAACTGTAAAACTGTCCTTCAAATCTGATCGGTTGATTAGAATTTAGTTCCAGGATCAACCAGGAGGTGTGCGCATATGACAGTTGCCTTTTATTCCAGCAATATTATATTATCTGCATCCACAGTTTGTTTTTTAAAATACTTTTAAGATTTGAAGTCGTCACATTTATTTATATAGCACTTTAATAATTTATACATTACATAATACATTATTCATACTTTATACATTTATATATTCAAATTCTGCTGTAAAGCAGCTCTAAAAGACAATAGTGTCATTATTCAGCTCAAGTCAGTTCAGGTAAATAACTGTGAAGTGTATCATTATATATATTTATATTATGAAATGAGTTCAATTCAGCTACAACTTACAAGTGCATATTCAAAGTTAAGCGCACTTTTCACAAGGGAAATTACCATTTTTGATGCAATCTACAATGCTTTTCATGTGGAGGTGTAACCCAGACAGCAACATAGTGTCGTCCCAGATCCGGCCCACATCGCCGTGTGGAATCCATGTGTCTGGGCCGACAATATGTTGCTGTCCGGGACACTCTAATGGTTCTTTACTGTGACTGAAATTACAAAACATGAACCGCATATGAGACACTGTGTTAATGCAGGCAACATATTAAGTCAAATGTGCATGCAAGCACCACAGTTAACTTTAACGTGTAATGATGTTCAAGGCTCAGGGAGGAGAAGGAGGCGGGAACCGGCAAACGTTCAACATAAACTTTAATCATAAAATAAGTGCCAAGTTTAACACTTATGTTTAGAGGTTTCTTCAAATGTCTAACTCTAAGTAATAGAGCAATATCAGTCATGCTTGCTGTACCACGAATAATTCATCATTTGCAGTTTTAAGTGCAATACATTTCATGGCAACTCAGGGAACTCAAATACATCTAGTCAATCTTGCATAGACCTTTTCAAAATGATGTTCTCTATCAGTCTATAAAAGCAGTCATCTGGCGAATGAGTAGTGGAGGTTGAATGCATTTCCAGCTTCAAACACACAGAACATGGAGGAAAACATCACTCAAACTCAGATCAACACAACCTCAGATGAATGAGGTTTTCCAGAGGAAAAGTCATACTGTTGAGACATTAGAGATGTTTACAGCGCATGGGAATGATTATACATTAACATATCACTTAGTTTGAACATTAGCACTTCAAGCACAAGGCACAATTCCCATTTCAGAAAGAGAGCTTCTTGGCTTCTGTGTCTGCACTTGCTTATATTAAATTGATATTATAGATGGACAGTTTGACTTTTGCCTCAGTTGGAAATTTTTTTTTTTTAGCCAATCACCATTGAGTACTCTTTGTGTGTATGATCAAACCGATGTATCTATGCCAATATATGTGTGGTTATACCAATGTATTATAAAACAATGCATTTGCGTTATAACCAATGCATTGCATTCAACCAGTGAGCCATTCCATATTCACACAATACATATGTATTATTTCCTGAACGGCTTCTCATATTGCTGTCCCAACGTGTCATCCTGGAATATGGCCATGATGTGTCTTCCTACATAATTGTTTAAGAAATGAAAAGCTGCACACTCCATCAATTAGGGTTAGAAGAACTGTTGCCAAACATATAACATGCTAGAAACATAATAATCATTGCAATAATGATCCAATCAATTACTCTTATGCCTATTTAAATCCAAACAGCAACTTTTTTTTTGGCCGGGCAGTGACCATTCACATCACGATTTAACAATGTAGGTAGGGTTACACTCATGTGGCATTGCAGTTCTTCGCCATTGCAAAAGTTTATTATTTGAAGTTGTTTTAAAGCCTTGTCAGTTGAACTTTTTATTCACATGCAATTGTAATAAGATCGTGGATAGTGATCCTGCCTAAAAAAAAAAAAGTGATATGATATTTTTTCCATATCGCCCACTTCTATGCTGAAGTCTGGAGTAATGACGCTGAAAATTCAGCTTTGCATCACAGGAATAAATTACATTTTAAAATATATTAAAATAGAAATTAATGAATAATATTTCTCAATATTGCTTTTACTGTATTCATTGATCAAATAAATGCAGCCTTGGTGAGCAGAAGAGACTTCTTTCAAAAATATTTTTTAAAATCTTACTGACCCCAGACTTTTAAATTGTTGTGCCAATACTTAAATATTGTTTTTGCATGATTTTTCATAAACAAAAGAAAGAAAAAAAAAAAAAAAGAATTATGTGTGTTTTCCTTGAGTATTAGTGACATACAGTACACTGTTGTGTTGCTACAACATCATATAAAAAGGGCCGGTTTATGTCACTGAGTGAACACAACTTGACATTGACACTAAAACCAAATGACATCTGCATGGATTTTTTGTTTTTACTCTTCTGAGTCTCATGTTGTCAGAATGAGAAAAGCTAAAAAGGGATCATGAAGGCTTGAATTGGACAACTTTGTATGGATTTACGTACATCTTTGTGTGGATTTACAGCTACATGTATCTGCCTGCCCTAAAAACAGGCAAACAGCTCGGCCAAGGAACTATCAAACATTTGGATCCACTCGTGACTGGATACAGGAGGGGTGCAGTCAGGGATTTGAAGAAAAAAACTTGCATAGTCAAGCTCAGAGCCTGAGGTGTTCTAGCCAGCTGGTTCAACAAAATATCAGAGCTGTAAGGATGACAAAAAGTTTTTTTCCCCTACAGGACTGTAGAGAGCTTTGCTATGTGACATGTAGAGACAGGGACGGTGCATGGTGTTCATGGATAGAACAACTGATTTCTGAATAGATGAATGATCTGTGGACATTGTTTAAGCCAAAACTCTTCTTGTTGAACGACGTTCAAAGTTTACTTTAAAGCGGGGCTATTGGGGCTGGAGAGACTGAGGGTCGGTTGCATAAAATGCTTCTTAAATGTTAATTAATTAAAACATGATTTTTTTTTAAAGACTGGCCCTAACTTTTTAAAGTCACCTATACATAAAAAAGGTATATTGGTCTAATTTGAATAGGAAAGGTAAGACAGATTACCTCTCAACTAACTGCTAATTGGTCAAACTAGTTTTTTAAGAGTCTTAACATAGTGGCTAAGTTTATGAAACTGGCCCTGAGACACAGATCAGTGGAACAAGTGCAAACTTTTTTTTAAAGTTGAACTTCTTTTAACTTGAACGTAGCATTTTTAGAATAATGTGTCGTGCAAGACGCTGCAAAAAAATGCAAGACATGAGCATGAACATGCAATGGTTAAACACGTCTGTCTAACACGTTTACTATGGAAAAACAATGTATAAGTAGTGCATAGTTCCATTATGTGCATGGGACGGGCTGACAATCTGTGCGTTCTGGAAAAGTCCAGAACGGCCGTCCACAAAAAAAGTGTAATAAAACAATATGAACAGCCAACAGCAGGGGCACTAATACGATCACTTATATGCTACGTGTAAAAAAAACAACTGAGGAAGAAGAGTCGGCCTACTAGCCACTGACAGAAAGTTAGTTTTATAAGGCCTAGGCTACCTATACTGCACTTTTAAATTTGCTTATATTATATTTGAATAGTTAAGTTATAGTAGGCTATATAGCAGTGGTCTCTGACGTGATGCCTTTTAGTTGCCCGCTAAACACATTCTATAAATAAACCCAACTTGCCAATAGCGATCCACTGTAAATCGGGGCTCCAGACCTCGACTAAATGGTATAATTTTGCAACCTTTTTTCGTGCCGGTGCAACTAAACATTTGCAACTCTCTTTAATTATACGCTGTCATTTGCGTTGAGTAGCCTATGAGAAACATCAAATGGCAAACGCTCAAAAAGCATAACAAAACTTGTTTGATCTGAGCAGCCAACGCTATCTCACGACCAATTCGTACGAATTCGTACGAATGATAAAAAGTTGGCTAATTCGTACTAATACGTACGACCTAACTCGTACGAATTTGTACGATTTGTCTAAACCCATGTGATGGGTAGGTTTAGGGGCGGGGTCAGGGGTAGGTCATTCGTATGAATTCATACGAATTGGCCAATTCGTAAAATATGTACGATTTTGCTAATTCGTACGAGTCAGGTCGTATGAATTCGTACGAATAAGCCACCTCGTAGAATTTGTACGTTTTCCCGTGAGATCGGGCTCGAGCAGCGCATAGCATTATCAGCTCGGCCCAAAAAACAGCGATCGCGGCCAAAGCAGCTGTGCGGGCTGATCTCGATCACGCGAACATTATTACACAGAGCTGCACGATCCACTGAGAAGCATTTCAGTTCAGCGCAGAAAACAGATGACATTGTGATTTACGCTTGTTAAAAGCCAGATGAAACAGCGCTGATATTCTCAACATATTGACGCAAAAACAGGCGAAACATTGTTCCAAGAACAAACCAGTTAGAAGACATTTCACACCACAACTTGTGAATTAACTGTAGTAAAACTGTAGTAAAACAAACTTTTTTGGCAGAAATGTGCCTGTATATATTCATATTAAAAATGCTGTTATATTAATATAGTATAAATGTATTAAATGTTATGCAGTAATGTTTTTGTTTAGAAGTTATGGCAGTTTATTTATTTATTTTTGCATTTATATTTATATTATACTAAATGTTTGGGCTACTGTTTTTGATAACACATACAATAGGTTTATAGAAAATCAACAAAAAAAATCTATAAATACTTTCATAATTTTTCAGGAATTGTTGATTTTTTTTAAACGCTTGTAAATCTGAACCAGAATATCAAGATATTTTATTATTTCGCATATGATGGTGAAAAGTAAAAAAGCACCACCATGTTATATGTGTATAATAAATATTTTGGAGTATAACAAACAAAAATCCCTTCTAGATTATTTTATCCCTTGAAGGTAGCCATCGCACACAAAAAGGTTGGACCCTGTTATATAGTAACTATATGTTTTATAATTACAAGTTTGTGTAATTTGGGGTTTCTGTAGCCAGTGACATTTCATTATTTGTATTTTATGGCATTGTACATTTTTGGTTTTTATTTGAAGGCTGAGGCTTCATTAATAAACTCAACCCCAATTATCATCATTGGTTTTGAGATGTTACTTGCTGTGAATACCTTGTCTGATAGGCTACAGTATTGTGGCATAGTATCAGGACATCCTGGCTAGTGTCTGTCGCACACGGCTAGAGGCGAATGGCCGGATGATGTGCCTATTTGGGAGAAAGTCCAGGGCTGTTTTTTAGCCCCAGTCCGTCCCTGATTATTTGAAAGATTTCGTATTCTGCTAAAAAAAAAATAATAATAATTAAAAAAAATTGTTCATCAGTATAGCAGCTGTATTGTATGGAAGCAAGTTCCCTTTCGAGGGAACCCGAGCTGCATCAAATGATGGCACTTTGGGGAACGCCTCCAGCGTAACAGCATCTGAAGCATGTGTGAAACTAATCCAGTCCGGATTGGCATTGCGTCGCGATGTGGCGCCACAGAAGCTAGTAAGCCGGTGTGGTGATCAAGGCCCTGTCCCAAATGGCACACTCCGGACTTGTGGACTTCCTCAGAGTCCACACTTTGGTGACGTCATGTAGTGCAGACCTATAGGGCCCTTGGCGCGAGTCCACGAGGGCGCATTGAGAGGTATTTTTGGGACAGACTCGATCGGCACGCCGGAAATAACGGCCTGGTTGTTGTTGGACAGGAGAAATCACATTTTTGCGCTCCGACGTCTTATCTGCATGTCCACTACACATCCTAATTTTACAGTTCTGTATTTTGATATTTTTGCATATCACCTTGGCATTAAACAATAGATATATTATGCTTATTTAAATGATGTATACAGTTGTACATAATAATAGGCTACATAATGTTCCATTTGAACTAAGATTACAATTTTAAAACATAATTTAAACATTTTTTTTTTTCAATTTACAGGTTTCAATATTCATACTATGTTTACATATGACTCAGTAAAGCCCTGACATTCGGTTATATTTATTTAATGAATCATAATGCGATCGTATTATTAAACGTGCTATTATTATGTTTGAGACATCAACCACTGGTCGATGACCATAATGTTTGTATAAACTGTAGGTAACAACTGGTAAAATGTACATTTAGGTCATAAAAAACGTAATATTTTCTTCTCAGCCATGTCAACAATTATCCGTGAGTGAAATCTCCTCCCATCCGTTGTCTGATTGGCCTTTCGCAAGGATTCCTGGGTAGTTAAAGTGTGTGGAGCCTGCATCTATGTGGGCTTCGCGGAAGACCGCTTCAAGGGTGCAAAGGGGGCGCTGCTGAGCACACTTCAGAGCGGTAAAATGCTGAATGGGACGTCCTACGGACTCGTGGACTCAGCGAGCACGCGCAATTCAAGTCCACGAGACCGAAAGTCCGCATGAAGTGCGCCATTTGGGATAGGGCCCAAATGAATCCTATTGAAGAGATGAGTCCGAGCTTAGGACCCAAGCAATCCGATTGGTTCAAAGCACGTTTTATGGGTGATCGCTTCAGTGCCTGGTTAGAAATCATACAAAATCACTTTATTATAGAAGACGTTTGTACTACGTTATAACGAGTCAATAATGTATTTAACTTATACGTTTCATATACTAGTATTTAACCGAAGCTATAGATTGTGAAATTAAACATTTCTCGTTGTTAGTGTGTTTTTTAGTTAGCTTAGCCTTAGATAGTAGCATAGCATCAGCTAACGTTATCCGATGATCGTGCTAGCTGAGCTTTACCTGAGCTTATACACCCCTGATACTGCCGTATTCACAGCAATTAGTAATGCAGTTATAATTGTCATTATTTTTTATCGTAATAATCAGTGCAATATGTTACAAGTACACTTTTTTTTAATTAAAAGAACCATAAAATAATGTTTATTTGTGTATATTACTATTTTTCTTATTAACAGTTTAGACATTCAAATAAATTACAGAATGCTAGCTATGTTTTGTGGGTACTTAGTATAAATATTAATTGGTTGTCTAGCCTTGACTAAAGAACAGTACAATAAAATTACGGAATCACAAATCTTCATGTAATCAATCAAACCTTAATTTATATAATAATCTTTTATTTTTTATCCTGATTAATGAAAGAAATAACATTTTTAGGTATGTTTTGTGACAAAGTTATTTGTTATTAAGCAATAGGGCATAATAAAAGTTTTTTTATTACAAGCATGTCATTTGTGTACTAATGCATATGATTTATGTCATAATTAATTCTTAAAACAGAACATCATACAATACAATAACATTTAATGTAATAAAATTAGTGAACCAAAACTTATATAAAAATTAAATTAAATTACACAATACAATACATTACATAATGAATTCAACTGAATTATGAGATGTAATACATTTAATTTTTATTAACAAAAAACTACAAGCAAAATGCACATTGTTTTAGGGGACATTTATAGAGCTTTTTAAAATACACAACAATACAAAGACATACTCTAGTATGTCTTTAATTTCGTAAATACTTTTGTGATAGTCCTCTGGCTATACATTGTGAAGATTAAAAAACAATTAATGTTGAGTTAGCTGTGTTAAAATATTTAAAGAACTGTAAGGTTAAAGTATTTTTTAGGTCCATCCTGGATTAGCTAATGAGACACAAATAGATGCAGTGTCTTTTGCTGTATGTAAAGTCAAATGTTTAGTTTGAAGTAAATTCATGTTGTATGTGGAGTCAATTCTTTGTGGAACCATCCTAAGGCCTAGATCAGGGGTGTCAAACTCATTTTCACTGAGGGCCACTTCAGCATTATGGCTGCCCTCAAAGGGCCGGTTGTAACTGTAAGACTTTTAAAATGTTAATATATTGTCTCTTTATTTGATTATTACTTATTTAAGTTACAAATATTGTATATGCATTTTCAGGGGTGTTTCTAGGTTTTAAAAACATCAGGGGATGAGCCCGAAACATCAGGGGCTGGGTAATAACGACTTGATACAGAGAATAATGTATTATTGTATATATGCAGGGGCAAACTGGCTCAAAAATTCAGCCCTGACACTGTAGCCACACCAGCACACATTAACACACAGTCATGCATATTCAAATGTGAGGTAGTTAGGGGGGTTCGGGGACATGCTCCCCCGAGAAAATTTGGATTTCTCTGACCTACATATGTGCATTTTAAGGTGTTTAAAGGCCAAAAAAATGGATAACAATAGCTTTAAAAGCATGTCAGTGGGCAGTAGCATAAATTATTTGTCAAGATAACAGATTCTTAAAAATGAGAATGAGGATAAATATTGCAATGAATGATCCACACTACAAAATGGAAATGCAGAATGTTTCTGCTTATTGTTGACAATAGACAATCACATATTCCAAACAGGAATGGCCTTAAATGAGAAATCTTTCAAGGATTATTTTGCATAGATGTTACATTTCAATCAAAAACCAGTGCAATCTTTTTGTGTCCAGAGGCAAATGAGCAATTTATATTAGCATTAAAGATTGGTTTCAGCAGATTGTTTCTTTCCTGAGTTAATTAATGTTTTTGGCAATAATTAGTTTAAAGTTCAATTGTTCACTCATAAAGACAGTCACTTGTAGCCACCAACTGGCTTAATGATGCAAGTGGCGCAAACACAGACAAGCGGAGTGATACAAATGGTGAAAAGGATAATACTGGTACATATTATATTAAATATTATGTAATATATTTAATATATTTAAATATATTATTATATTAAAATAATATAAAATATCAATATATTATTCTTCAATCAGTTCTATGCAGCAGAATCAGATTTAACAGATTTATTTTTTGATCAATTGTCAAAATAAAGTATAGTCCTACAAAGATATTTTTATCAGAGCATGAGCAGAGCAGGGAGAACGAGAGGATCGTGATTCGTGTAATTTTACCAGTGTTGCCCAGCACGGCTATACACACCATGTTACAGCACAGTAGTGCTATTGCAAAAAGAAACAAGTCCAGAGAAATTTCATGTCGGCACGCTTTTTTTTTTTGCGGACTTGTCACTTTGCCTTTCCAGTGAGCATGAGCAGAGCTCGCAACACACACACACACACACACACACGGAACATTGCGGAACATTGAACGCGCTGTGAACACGGAGCGGAGAGCACAGCGCGCACACACAGCGGAACGCGCTTACTCCGCTTAGAAGTTATGCATCTTCGGAAGCGGACTCGCACGCAAAGTCATAAAACACGCTGAGCCAGAGTCAAACCATCGCCGAACACGGAGGGGCGCGGCGGCTTTTTAGTCTCTTTCGGCCAAAAAACGAAAATGTTATTTTCGGCCCAAAAATTTCCGCAGCCTAAATTTCGTTGCATCCCTAATTTTAAGACACCCATATGCTCTCGCGGGCCATACAAAAGAATGTGGCGGGCCGGATTAGGCCCGCGGGCCTTGAGTTTGACACATGTGGCCTAGATGATGCAGTCATTTGAGATGTGCCGAGGCATGGTGGGGTCGTGACCTGGTAGGCGAGGAGGCTGGACTTGTTGTCATGGACTGGCTTGAGGGAACTCTGCAAAAACACACAAACATGGTGCAACACGTCACATGCAACTGTACACTTGCAAAGTCTGTTGTGCTATGGAACATCACTCACTGTTTTTCAGACATAGTTAGCTCGTTGAACCTTGTTGTCATGGACTGGCTTGAGGGAACTCTGCAAAATGACACACATTTTACACATACCTTTTATACGTCATATGCTGCCATTGATGATGTGTGATATCTTCTCAGATGCCACAGATCTTCCTGTATCACCTCGTTTTTCATAGAGGTCCGTTTGTCCCTCACCTCCATTTCTGCCATCTAATGCAATAAACACAGCTATTAAAGTAATGTAGATGTAATACACACACAAAAAAAAATAAAATAAAAAATAAATAAATAAAAGCATTTATTTAACTTACTGTACAAACCAAAACCCCAGAGTTGTTAGAGTCAGCCAGCCTCCACTGTTCTGGGTACTCAACAGTCCATTTTCCCAAGTCCCAAGTATTTCGGAAGGCATTGCTTTTGTACAAAAGAAAAAAGAAATTAAGAAATGTACATTAGTAAATAAAGATAACAATTTTGTCATTTACAAAGCACAAAATACCATAGTATAGCCAGGTCCATCGCAGAAATTGACAGTGGGGTCGTAAACCATCCAAGACCTTTACAAAATAAACAGAAACCGCTTTGACCAGAGTAACAACTGTTGAGCAAAAATGTATTTTTTTATCCACAGATACACACAAAATGAAGTGGTTTCCCTTTTCAGGGCTCTGTCCACCAACAATTCTTGGAATAAGGACCGTGTGTGTCTGTCATCCACATGTTTCTTGATAGTGAAGGATCGCCACCAGAGAACGAACGTGTGCACCTGTAAAGCAGCGTCAAGAATCTAAAAGAAATAGTAGATTTCAATAAAATGTTGTTGTATAATATAAGAAGTACATATAGGAGGTTTGTGTACAAACGCCCATACAAATAATCTGCCATTGGACGCATATGGAGGGCTCGCCTGAGTCCGTAGCACTAAGTTTTTCATCCCAAAATTCCTCCAATCATGCAATCATGTCTATGTCTCAGCACCCTCTAACAGAATCCAGGGTTTCAAGGTTATCCAAGAAACTTCATTTTTTCGACACAACAAACATAGATATTTTGGGTCGAAAAATAAAGTTTCTTGGATAACCTTGAAACCTTGGATTCTGTTAGAGGGTGCTGAGACATAGACATGATTGCAAGATTGGAGGCTCTAGAGCCTTCCAGAGCTGAGATATGGAGATCCCACAAAGCATTTATTCCATTGTGGCAAATAGAGACAGTGAAATTCTGGGATGAAACTTGGTGCTTTTGCAACTTTTTGTTTGGACGTTTTCTGGAAACCGGGACTAACTAGAGATATTACAAATATGTCTCAAAAATTTTATCAAATTGAAATTCTAACGTCGTCATTCAGCCATGGGAAACTTTTCTTATGTGGACACAGTGTCTCGAAATCTTCAACTGTGGCCTGGCATCTCGAAAACTGAATGAGTGGCCGCTTTCTGTCGGTTTCCTCACTCAAAATTCTCATTTACATTTTCCTAAAAAAAAAAGAATGCTTTGTAATTGTCTTACATATACAGTATTATATAATATATAACAGACTTCCATTTATTTGACATCTTACCTCTTCTAGCTCCAAGATGTGAAAGCGATTCACTGAAAACTGAACAATTTATGTAAACACGTTTGGATCAGTCACAAATCTTTGCCAAAGTTACTTATTGTACATTTTTACATATAAATAAGAAATGCACAAATTTAACTCTAATATCAAAATCAAATAAAGCATACCTGTGCGTGATGCATCACCTCCTGCCATGTCTGTCTTCAGGCAGTAATAATCATGGTCATCATTAATATTCACTGAAAAAAGTTGTATATGTAATATTTTAAATTTGCCATAAACATTTACTTCAAAAAGTGGACCATCTAAGTTGGGAAAGTTGGGACACATTGGTTTTCTGGCGGACAATGTTGCCTGATTTGTCTGCAAGTGTAGCAACCATGCTCTTATTCTTCTGAACAGTTTGTTCAGTTGTACCCTAACTGATGAAAAGAAGATGTGATCACTGATGTAGTGTATGCTTATTCTCAACAAACAGAAAATAAGTCGTGACATCCCATTGCCAGATGTTCTCCAGTCCTAAAAGTAAAACAAAAAACACAAAACAATCTGCTTTTAAAAGATCTTGTAGAAAGGTATGGTCTCTTTTGAGCCTTTGTCAGTGATGCTTAATTTCTTTCAAGACAACATACTCTGAAATACTTCCAATCCCATACATGAAAAAATACATGACGTGTTGGTGATATCATATTTTATATATATTAAAATATTCTTACATAGGCTATATAAAATAAAATGACACAACACTGTCTCTTTTTGTTAAATTTCAGTTTTATTGATCAATAATAGCCATTATAAAAGTATAGCCTAAAAGGTATAAGAAGCTATACAAGTCAAGAAATAAAGTTAAACGATTCAGTCAAACATAAGTCAGCAGGCTACAACATTAAAGATAAATAGCCTAAATAATTTATATAAAGTTATGGAAGTAAACTTTGCCCTCAGCCAAAACGATTTGCCAGGGAACAAATTATACATTGTGGCCACAATTAACATTGAATGGCCACCAGAAAAGCATGTAACAAAATGGAAAAGCAAGCTATAAGAAAGCTTTCTGTTGACCCGAGCACAACCTCAGCGTCAGGCTTACCATTCTTCCATGATCTCCATGCTGAGTTTTCAAAATCATGGAAGAAGACGTTCTCATCCCACTTATCGAGCCCATCAGCAGACGTGTATGCCAACATAAGGGGCTTGAAAGAGAACGTCTATGGGATACCTTTCTCAACGTTTCTCTTGCCGTGGGTGGAAGAGACTTTGACATCTTATCTCTCCCCCGATGCTGAAAGCCCCGACACGGCCCATTAAGCCATGCAGAACAAATTCTGATTTAGTGGGAAAGGCATGGGGGCAAGTCGTGCTGGTGCATCCTTGCATACTATGGCTATCATGCAAGTGTACCAGGCAGACTTGATGAGGGCGAGAGGGTCGCCCCGACGATATTAAATACCTATGTCGGGCCATTGAGCTGTTCCAAGCTGTTGGCCATGCTCCATGGCACCATTGGTGGGAACGGAGAGGTATTTGTGGTTGAACCTCTCGGGCATCAAGGAGAGGGATCGAACATTCGTCCTTGATGCCCCATTGTCGCCTTCTGGCCTCTTCGGCAACACAGTTTGATCGTCGAGAGGTTTCAAGAGGCGAAACGTCAATCAGCAGCGTTTTAAGAGGTTCATCCCTCGCCGCTAGGGTGACCACCATCAAACAAACCAAATGTGGGACGATTATAAGTTTGTGTGGGACAATGTGGGACATTTTACCAACACTAAAACATAAACCACCCCTGTGTTTCTGCACCCTTCAGACTGATTATCTTTAAAGATGGACTTTTTTGTTAGGTTTTTTTTATTATTATATAATGTCTAACTTAATAAAAACATTTGAATTCTGCTTTTCGGCTGATAAAAATTCTTTGTTCTTTAGTCCCTTCCAGAAAACACCATTAGCCTACATCACAATGTAACATAACATGTCTTTATTTGACATGTAATTTAAATTCAACACCACTGAGCCCAAAGGCAGCAGGCATCATGCAGATAACTATTTTATAAACAGTTCTGACCAAGTTCAATTAAAATCCAACAAAATAAACAATGAACAAATAAAATATAAAACAACATGAAATTAGATCATTGACAGTCTTATATATTAAGAATATATTAAACCAAAAACTTTCATATTTTTAGAAAGGATGTGAATTAAAACAACCACAGCAGGCAACAAGTTGATCAATTCTGTTAAATTAAATAGTTTCATTTAATTAATTATTAATTATTTAGTTATTTAACAATTAAGTTCATTTTAATTGACAGGAATTATCCATTTGTTTTCTGACAGGAAACACATGGAACGAATCACCGGTCCACATTTTGATTGACAGCTGTCACAACCTACTAGTGACCGTGTTTACCGTGTCTTTTCAACCATTGGATAGGATTTTAAAAAAAGGCTGTTGTGTTTGTTCTTCTGACGAAGCGCTGTTAAATAGCCTATAGGTGAAAAACTACACCGCAAAAAGAATAAATAGAATGCTTTCTTAAAAAGGCAAAAGAACGCATGCACGTTTTCTTAATATAATAATTAAAAACCAATAGACCGATGAAAATGCGGGACATATTCTCAATATGCAACGTGCAGGACAAGGGGTGAAAATGCTGTGCGGTAGGCTACAACGCAAAGCGGGACGGGTGGTCACCCTACTCGCCGGGTTGAAGCTAAACTCTGTAGGACAGTGGCCCTCCAGGACCGAAGTTGCCCATCCCTGCCCTAGGGGATATAAAAGCATGGAAACTTCTACCAAGTATATCTCAATGGGCCTTGCATACAGTAGAATAGGGGTACAGAATCCAGTTCGGTCTTGACCACCTATGGTGGGAAAAGGAAGTGCAGTCCCTGTTGGCAAAGGAGGCCACAGAACGTGTTCCTCCTTCCGAGTCTGAGTTCTAAAGTCGGTACTTCATAGTTACGAAAAAAGATGGGGGGCGTCTAATCATAGATCTTCGGCAGTTAAACTGAGATTCTCTGAGGAGATTCAGCTTCAAGATTGTTAATAATCCTTTTGATTGTGAGTCAAATCAAGTCCGAGGACTGGTTTGTCACAATAGATCTAAAGGACGCATACTTCCATATATCCATTCTTCCTCAACATTGGAAGTTCCTGAGGTTGGCTTTCAGGGCGAAATGTTCCAGTATCAGGTTCCTCCATTTGGCTTAACTCTATCCCCACGCATCTTCACAAATTGCATGGATGCAGCACTGGCTCCTCTGAGACTCCAGGGCATTCGTGTGCTAAACTATATAGACGACTAGTTGATTTTACCCCAGTCACGAGAGATGGCGGTTCAACATTGAGATGTCGTTCCGGCCCACATAAGGCGCTTGGGGCTGAGGCTTAATGCCAAGAAGAGCGTGTTATCCCCCCCTTCAGAAAACTATGTTTCTCTTGGTAGTTTGAGATTTGTGAGCTGCAGCTGTAAATAGAACGCTGCTGGGATGACGTATTTTTGTAGTCCAGTCCGTAAGTTCGCATCACCCTGGTTCCCTCAACAAAAACCCATCGAGGATTTTTCCATTGACTTTTGGATTATTGCAGACTAACAAAAGCTTATGATTGTTCTACGATTTGTTCATCATGATAATCCTCACAAATGAACCCAACTTTTATGAATTTTGAATTTATAATCACTAGAAGTAAAAAGCTAAACATAAATTAACACATCACTTGAGACTATCACTAAACTTCTGACAACTCTTTCAGCCTTTATTTTAAAAACATTTTCCCTGAAAGTTTGAGTCAGAATAGTTTGTGAGAGTGCGATTTTAAACTATAAATGTTGAATAGTGAGTAGATGAGTTTACCAGGCTGTTCGGCGTGATGCCGTTTAATGTCCCAGATAACCTCTGTGGACCCATTTAGACATTTGTTAGCAACCGCCTTGTTCAAGACAAGTAACAGCTTTTTAAAAAAAGCTATCATGAGCTTGTGTTCACCACAGACCAGGCATTTAATCAAAAAGCCATGCAAAAACCTACTGACTTAAGGACAATGGAACCAGGAAGTGCTAAAATAAATTTTGTGATGGATTCAGTCATGGATCAGAGCATACTGACAGCCAAGTGAGAGCCAGTCGTGATCAGAGCACAGTCTGATCTAATGGTTAGCGAGTCCGACTGGTAACCCAAAGGTTGATGGTTTGATCCAGAACCGGTAGGAAATGACTGAGGTGCCCTTGGGCAAGGCACCTAATCGCTCCCCGGGTGCCACAGCATAATCCGGGTGTGTCACGGTTTGCAGTGCGTGTGTGTGTGTGTGTGTGTGTTCACTACTCACTACTCTGCTCCTGATGTGTGTGCACTAACTTGGATAGGTTAAATGCAGAGGACAAAGTCAGAGTATGGGTATACTTGGCCTTCACATGTCACTTTCACTTTAAAAAAAGTCATCCCTGCAGCACTCTGAGTATTTCTCAGACATTCAAGTGATGATCTATCGCAGTGGGATTACACTTCTGTTTCTCAGGAGGAAGCTCCATGCCTGCGTTTCATAGAGCAGAGTAGCAAATCCAGTCAGTTATGATTATCTGGGTGCAGGAGGTGCCCCGAGTAGTTTGTTGTGCTTCTTGAAATTTAGATTCGGATTCGACATTTTTGAACCAGTTTGAGAGATTTAAAGTAATCAAACTGAATAAAAGATTAATTCACACACTGGATAAATTAATGACTGGTTCACAAAGCTTTTCTTTTTTATGATTTAATTTTGTTAATAATGTATTGGAGTAAAAGTGAAGTGAAGTGAAGTAAAGTAGTGAGTAGAGTACAGTAACAAAGTATTTCCACTTTGTAACTGTACACCTCTACTTTAGAGTTAATTTTATACAAATCCACTGAAACACCCATTTAAGCATGCATAACCAAATATGTGTAGAGTGAATTAATTAGCAGTGAAGTTGTAGATTTCATAGCACATGTGAAACATCTGATTTAAAATGTGAGCAGTAGTTTCCAAGGGGTTTTATAGCAGTAAGATTCTTGTCGCTGGACCAACATTTCTCAAAAAGAGTGTGCACGCTCAGACTTTAAAACACGGTGAATGAAGACTGACAGAAGACAAATGTACCCGTGTCCAGATGCCTAATAAGATTAGGATCTCTGATATGTCATCTGTCTTCTCAACACAGCTGTTTAAATTCCATTGTCTTATTAACTTTTGAGAGTAACAAAATCAAGCGTTTTTAATGAGTTTTGAGGGCTCAGAAAACATCACCAGGTGCTGTAATCTAGTCACATTCCTGCGCTGTTGATCTTTAGTCTTTTTTGAGGTACTGGGCCAGAAAGATCTTTGGAAGAAATGACAGCTAGTAACTGTAAAGATATCAGCACACCCGGAATGTATGGAAATTATCTTATATGAGCCGCTCTGTCAAATTATACTAATACACTGCGTAGGACACAGCAGAGGAGGGAGGATTGCTACATGGGTTACACTATAAAAAAAATATTTTTCGAAGTTGTAAATAAAACAACGATTATTGGTGTAGCACTTTAGAATGCAGTTCTGTCATTAATGAGTAACTACACAGGAACAAATGAGTAACATTAACTAACAAGAAACTCTGATTAACGAATTTGTATGTAATACCCCATACACAAAAGAATTATATTTGAAATATATTTTCAGGATATGTTTTGGAATATATGCAAATATTTGAAATTGGCCCAATAAATATATTTCATACTTATATTTCATATATTTTTGTTATATTTCAGAATATATTTCAATGTATTTGGAATATATGCCACATATATTTTTGACACTTTTGGGGACCCATACAGAAAAAAATACATTGAAATATATTCTGAAATATAACAAAAATATATGAAATATAAGTATGAAATATATTTATTGGGCCAATTTCAAATATTTGCATATATTCCAAAACATATCCTGAAAATATATTTCTTTTGTGTATGGGACTGCTCAGTTGAATGAGTTATTCACTATTAGCTCAGTAACAACCATTTTAGTGCAACATAGAGTTGGCCCATATCCTGCTCACATCTGGTACACGTGGATTCCACACGGCCCGGATGTGGGCCGGATCTGGGCCGACACTATGTTGCTGTCTGGGAAACCTTTGTTACGTGCAATCACAGCGAACATTCAGATCTGTGTTGGTGCTGCCACCAATCCAGAGAAAGCAGTTGTCATGTGTAGGTATGAAACAGCTTCACAAACAGTCTTTTCAACCACACAGTATAATTTTTTCTGTGTTAAAGAAGTAAATGTTAAAAAATTGCATTTGTCATTGAATCATTCATTCAAAAACGCTGCCTGTGTCTCATTTCGGGAGGCACACTGCTATATACAGGTTCATAATTAAAGTGAATAATGCATAATGTATAATTCTTCTAAAGTGAAGATCATGGTAATCTGCTAGTAATAACTCAAGTATCACCAAATCCTTCAGAAGGAAATACGAATTATTTGGAACAGTATTCTAAAGTGAAAAGTATTATAATAAATAATAATGACTGAAGTCATTGCAGGCATTTGAGGTTTTTATACGGTTTTGAATACTAATTGAATATTCGGATTTGGTAACACTTGAGTCATTAATGAGTTACCATGATCTTCACTTCACTAACCTCATATTCTACAAACCTTACCAGTCTTCTTTTACTCGACTAATACTCTAATGAGAGTTAGTTGACATGTAGTTGCAAATTAATTAGAGTTAGTTGACAAAGTTACTTATAGTTAGTAGAACGTCTAAAGTGGACCGTCGAAATAAAGTGTAACCTTTTGTGATAATGGCAGTACTTTTTTAACTTACTAAATAAAAATATGGACATCAAATATCGGTTTGAATAATAACTATTTTATTATGTGAGAAGAAAGAGTGTCCAGGAAGGCTGAAGAAAACCTGTCAGGGTATATTTTGCCACTGACTGTTGACTTATTTGCTAATTTTTCCAAAATATTTGACCACTAAATGATGCAACTGACCCATCACAATCCAATATTTTAGAGAGTCTTGTAATAGTTTTTATAAGTGTTTTTATTTTAATTACATTGCCTTGACAGTATTTAGCCCCCAACCTTTCTACGTAAATGATTATTGCAGCATGATTTTTCCCCCCTGCAACAGTGCACCTCTAAAACAAAATAAATGTACTGTATAAACCTATAAACCTATAAAGAACAATAAATCAAGGACTGAAATGTCAGCTGTTAATAATTAGGCCTATGCATTCTTTCACAGCTTTTATAGTCACAACATGATGGAGCAACATTAGTTTCTCAAAATTGCAAAACTGCTGGATCTGATCCAGGTTAGATAGCAATGCACAGCAAATTTGAGTTCTTTTCACAGATGTTCTATGAGGTCAGAACTCCGACTGAGCGTCTCTAGTGTGTTAAACCACTTTGGCAGTGTGCTCTGGGTCACTTCCTCTTTTAGGTTTTGGCAGAGGGGAGTAGGTTTACGACCAGTATCTTAATTCTCATAGCATTCATCTTCCCATCACTCTCAGCCAGACTGCCAGTCCATGGTGCTGAAAAACTCCCTCACAACAGCGAATCTCACTGCAGGGATGCAGTTACGTGGATCGGGAACTATGTTCAGGTACATATTTTTCAGCTTAAACTGCACTGAGGTATTTTCACTGCCTTTGATATTTCCCTCTTGTATATTTCCCTAAATATTAGCATTTGTTAGCAGATATTAAATATTAGCAATTGCCACTGAGATGAATAGAAATGCTTATGAAATTACACACAGCTGCTTTTTATATCACTTTATGTGATTGAACAATACATAACCACAGCAAACTATTCATTTACATTTTACATATATTTTACGTTTATTCTGCAGATATTTTTAGACACTTTTATCCAGAATGACTAAGAAACAAGGAATTCCTTAAGGACACATTAACGTGAATAGTTTTGTACCGTGACGCCTCTCAAGTTCAGCAATCTAGAACATAAATGGCTGACTTTGGTTTTTAAACTTAAGTGACAATTTTGCACATTTATAAGAGCTCTGAAATTATTTTGTCCATGAGAAATTCACCAATAAACCACAAGCACTGATTCAGTTCCTCAGTTTTTACATATAGGGAGAACATTCATAAATCTCATGTAGGGGTCATAATACACTCTAAAATCAATAGAAGTAGTATGAAATCATATTTGCATAAAGAAAATGAAGCATATTTGTTTGGACTGTGTCAATTTAATCAAAATAGAGCACCTCTTGAATTCTCATTATCTTTCTTTTGATTTTGGGATAAATGTGACTGAGGAATATTCTTGACAAGTTTTGTAAGTCAAGAGACTAAATTAAAAAATGCTGTCATTATGTATAGTTATGTGGTAGCATTGTGTGAAAAGTTATTTTTTATTTTATATTAAAACTTTAGATTTGGGTCAAGTAATGGAATCCCGTAAAAAGGGGTCCTATTATACTCATTTACAGGTTCATAATTTTGTTTATGGGTCGACTAGAATATTTTTACATCATTTAATGTTTTCTTATAATTCGCATTGTTGCATCACCTGTTTTCACCCTCTGTCTGAACTCTGTTTTGGTTTTGGTTTCTATAATCTGCTCTGATTGGTCAGCCAGCCCCTGTTGTGATTGGTCTACCGCTTAGAGCGTATTGGAAATGTAACGCCTCATAATATAACCGGCAAGTATCTCTTCCGGAGTCTTCCCGAGGCCCTGATAACACTATTGTAACTACGCTAACTATCCTATCAGTTTTGCCGTATCAGTTCGAACCCGAATCCGATAATGAGAGATGTGATGTCATAACTGTGTCATCCTAACATCTGACCTGCATCAAACTGCATGGTCCAGAGAGCAGAGAGAAGAAGAAGAAAAACAAAATGTTGTGGTTGTATTGCTGAGGAATACATTTTAACCAGTTTCCTAAGTTTGTACATCTTAAAAGGCCAAATGGGGTTTAGATCCGTGGTGCAAAAAACAGTGGTGACAATACACTACTAAAGCAACTCAACCAAGCCTAGGGTTAGGCTTAGTAGGGTTAGTGAAGAGAAGGTGGGTGACTAATAAGAGGAATAATTCCATACTTTCGTCTCGTTGTACTTACGGTTGCAATTCCCACATGCAGTGAAAGATGGTCGTATATTGTTCTTTTTCAAACTCTCCTTTTGTTTGACTACTAGTCACACAGACGCATCAATCACAACCATCACAGTTATGATGGAGGACTTGTCCTGAGAAATACCCATTCCCCCTCTCTCTGCCCAATAATATTTAAAAATACATATATTTGTCAAATAAAGAATAAAAAAGCCCCTAAAATGTCCCTAAAATTGAAGGAATGGTTCACTCAGAAATGAAAGATCTGCCATTATCCACAAACCCTTTGTTTCTGGGACACAAAAGGAGAATTTGTGAGAAAACTTAAAATATATCTATTCATAAAACTTGCAGCAGGACTCACTATGCTGAGCTTCATTTCACGCTTCACAGAATTATGCCTTGAAATTCTCATGTAGAGTTTTATCATATGACGCAGAATTCATAGTTCCATCAATGCCATCAGACTGTCCTGGTCCAGACAGAAAGCAAACCTTGACCTTTATTCCTTTAAGTTTTCTTTCATGTTTTGTTACATAAGCTAGTCCTAATAACATTATGTTGATTTGATCTTTTTGAGCTGGACGTTTTCAGTATCTCCTTTTTTCATTTGTTTGTTTTAATATTAGAAGTCATGTGGAAAAGAAATCCCAACATTTTATTACTGACTGGTTCTTTTAGGAAGCTTATGGCTTGCTGGGGTAGTTTGTGTTATTACAGAAGCCATATATGGATTTATTTGCCATTAGTTTTAGAGAAAAATGTAGATGTTGGCTGTTCTTGTTAAACAAACGAAGGGATGCCGCTGAGTGTGTTTATGTGTGTGATTTTGCAGCTGCACTTGCATTTATCTGTATATAGAAGTGACACATGGGCTCATAGTCCAGAATATCCCCTATTAAGTATTAGAATACAGAAAGTTATAATGAATGCCTTCACATTTGGAAGCACATTTCACAGCTTCAATCAACTCACACATTCCAGCTTTTATTAACTGTAACATGCAATAAACCAATCAGAGTCTCATCTCCCATTCCCTTTAAAAGCCAGTTGCGCTCACGCCGTGGCGGATTCGCTATTTACATGGTGGAATTTGCAAGCGGAAAAACTGAACACTTCTCTAGCGAGTAAACTGATCTGCTCGTGCGCGAGGTTAAAGCGCAAGCAGACCATCTACAGGACAAGCCGGATCCCACCATATCTTTATGTACACAATAATAATCTTTTACATTGTAATCCTTTTATTTTTAATATTTGGCTAGTTTGTGTGCTGCTGTACGTGTGTCCCTGTGTGTAATAAGCAGAGCAGAGTGTACGCGCGTTGTGGACCTGCTTATAGGCTCATGTTACTAATGCACCCTCTAAAAAATATATACAGTATATTGCGCCATTGACTTTAGACCAGGTTTCAGTTGGTCAATGGCGCAGTCTATTTCAGTTCCCTCAAAATAGCAACGCGCCAACATTGCGTCTGAACACACCTCATTCTCAGACCAGCAGCCCATGGGCGCACAGATGGGTGCAAATGCATTTGCTATTTAAAAAACGTGGTGCAGGAAGTGAAAATGATAACTGCGTCGGGCTGAAACCAGCAAAACACACTTGCTTCGCGCCTGGTGCCACATTGCACCGGGTGTATGATAGGGCCCTTTGATATAATGACTCTACAAATTAATTGTAATCATCAAATAAAAAGTAATTACAATTTATTTACACCTTAAACACATGTGTACACATAACAAAAACAAATCATTATTTAAAAAATTATTTTTTGGACTGCATGTTTTAAATCTTTTATGTAATTGTACCATATGTTGAATCCAAGTTGCATGTGAGGATTTTAGCGTGTCATTTGTAAATTCAGATCAGCAGCTAAAGCCACATTCATGTGTCCAAGTATTCTGGAATTCTGTGCATTCATACTAATGTTTCCCGGCGTTTCTGATACCAGCACTGCTGCGACTGTCTCATATAATCTTGAGGTCATCTCAAACAGACAAAACATTCCCTGAGCTTCACATACACACACACACACACTACACTTACAGGCATTTCACACTGCGATAAACTAACTTCACTTGGAGGCAAGATCTGACGTCAACTGTCGTATCAATCCTCTGCTTCTTAGTGACACACGCGGACGTTTGATAAAAAGAGGAAAACAAAACTATCACTGGGATTTTATCATGAAAAGGCTGCTGGAGGTTACTATAGAGACACGGCATACCTCGCTGGGTAAGCTTCATTAGAGATAAGCACGAGGAGAAAAGTAGCCCATGTAAATGTAACACACACATTAATAGCCCTTACTTGATAATGATCCTTTTAGCGCCATAGTAACAGCCTGGGCTGAATAGACGGCTCATGAAAACTGTTTCTATATATTTCACACCTCTTTTATATTTTAGATAAAGATGAACATGTACACAGATCCAGCACTCACTGCAGGTGATGTGATCCGTATCATGCGAAAATACATTTGAACACAGGAAAAGGTCAAAGTCATCACTGGGCCAATGGCTGATTTATGGACAAACCATATTAACCGCAGTCCACTGGACTATTAAACAAAGATGGCAGTTCATTTAAGTTGAACATTAAGACACTGTGTGTCGATGCAAATCTGACAAATCAAAATATTGAGAATTAAAATTGTAAATATTACTTGTCCTTTTAGCAATGACGGCTTGGGTTGTTTTTGAGAAGTTTTTAAAGTAACAAGGAGACAGAATGATTATGCGATATTGCTTTTACACAAAACTCCAGTACCTTTCCAGCAGAACTGTTGTGCGTCTCAGTAGTGGTTGTGTTCTGAATGAATCTGATTCTTTGAACAAATCAGTTGAGTGAATAATTCAGTGACTCATAAATCACTTGTTTATTTCCTGAATGACTAAGTGTTTTTGAACAAATCAGTTGAGTGAGTAGGTATGTTTGACTTGAAGCGGCGGTGTGCAGACTGATTGGTGTAAAGGTCCTTGCACACTGAGTCCGAAATTCTCGTCCAAAATATTTGCACGTTAAAAAATAAATACGACCTCACATTGTGTCAATCACGTTTACACACTGCCCCTGAAACTTTCGTCCAAAATAAAAAAAATTCAGATCGGGTTCAATTTTCTGCGTTTTTCCACATCTGTAGCAAGCATTTTGGAGGTGTTTTGACATTTTAGAGCCACTGTACAAGCTAACACCAAGATTCAGAACTGTTCAGGAACAATTGGTTCACAGAAATTGGTGGTCTTCTTTTGAATATGTGGCTCCAGTATCGCTAGCAACGCATCAAACTGAGCCACTGACTATGGAGTTAATATTGTGCCATAATTAAACAAACAAATCCAGCATTTTGCAAACAAACTCGATCTGCTTTGCAAAGGAAAACTTGACTCACAAACAAATGCAGTGGAGTAACACATATGCATTGTGTTTTGCAAATACAAATAAATGAGCCTAGATAATATTTCACAAATAAATACAAACCATTCATCAAATTGCAAGTAACCTTTGAACAAATACCAAATCTAGCATACAAATGCCTATCTGTCTGTTATGATTGTGAAACACTTGGCTTTTTATGAGATCTCTCGGCTCGATTTTCTCACAAATGCAATTGAGCAACTTCCTCTTCTAAAACAGTAGATGGCGCTAAGCTAGGGGATTAATTTAGCGCTAGTCTCCCAGGAGAAGCACTGATTTGAAACTTGCCTTTGCCTACAGCTGAGGAAAATGACCGGTGAATGGGTGTGTTTCTGTCTTATTTGATCTATAATTAACCTTCTTAAGGTTTTCTTTTGCAAAATGTTTATTACATATTGTAGGATGGTTTGTATTTATTTGTGAAATATGATCTAGGCTCATTTATTTATATTTGCAAAACACAATGCATATGTGTTACTCCACTGCATTTTCGCTCAAATTGACCTTTGTACTTGTACATTGCTTTCTGTTTGTTCGCGAGTTTTCCTTTGCAAAGCAGATCGAGTTTGTTTGCAAAATGCTGTATTTGTTTGTTTAATTATGGCACAATATTAACTCCATAATTGACATCCTGAAGTAAACTTTGATAATCTCGCAGCGAACTCTCCTTCCTCTCTAATCAATCTCAGGATTGGATGGACCCAATATAATAGAAGAGAGAGGACAACAAAATCATCCTCACTGCTAGAAGACTTTCTTCAATTTTTTTTCTTCTGAGCATCAGACTCAGTGTGCAACGTTCCTGTGCGTGATGAATTTTTAGGATGACGAATACGAAAAAACGCATACGAAAATGTCGGACACAAGGCTGTTGCAGATCATTGCAGACCACGAGAGCGATTCAAAAGCAAACAGAATTTTCTTTTTATTTCTTTTCATCTGCCTCCTGAAACACTAGGCCTACTAACCTTCACACAACACCTAAAATACAATGTTGGCACTTTGAACAGGATGCTTCATCGCTGATGTAATTAGATAAAAAGACACAAAAGGCTGTTGTCATATTAATAACAGTCTCCCTCCTTTAACTTATTCCTGAGCCGAGAAAAGAACAAACACAAGTCCCTTTCACACGCGGCCAGACATCCAAATGTTTTCAAGTGCAGGACTGTTGTGTTGCCATGTGCGATTCAGCGGCCACAATGTCCAACTTTAACCCTCAGATAAGCAACAAACACATGCTGACTAATGTAGACAATAGATAAGGACAGTTTATTGAGTTTACTGAGTGCATATTGCTTCAGTTTAGATTGATACGATTCCCAGGTTTTCACTCATTACTCTTCCTCTATATTTATTTCTCTGTCTGCAGATGAAGTAGCACTAGATGTGTTTTCCAAGCTTGAGGAGCTTCCAGGAAAGAATAGTCTTTTCAGTTCACTAAGCGGATCTAATTTTATTATGTAATGATGCTGCTAGACCCTTTTAATTCATAAAACATGAATAAAACATATCCAAGACACATCTTAAGAACATGCTTAGTATAAGTGTGCTCATGCTTTATTTAGCATTCCAGCATTAGCTATTTCCTATTGCTTTTCCTCTGGGCTGCTATTAGTTTTCCCCATTTTAACAATAGCCGCTTTCCGACCGGAGGAACCTTTTCACAGTTCCTAGAACTATTGGCTAAAGTACCCGGATGTCGGTGTGTTCGCACCGCAGGAACTAGGAACGATTTTAGTTCTAGGAACTCCATTTGGAGGAACTAATTTAGGTCCTACTTCAGAGTAGGGTCTAAACCAGCACTATAACTACCCGTGACGTTAGTGTACGCTGATGACCGAACGCACGCGGAACACCAGCACCCGCCATTTTTAAAACAGCTAGAATGTAAACACACAGATTATAGCCAATATATTTACTCCATAAACTAACTATACAAACATGGAAAACAGTGATAGATGGGCCTCTAAACATTTATGCTGAAGAGAAAATCCAACGCAACTTTGAGGGGACCAAGCCAAACATGATTATGTTTATCTGCCCAGCTAGCAACACTGGACATCAACCACACGGCATAGGCTAATAACATTTTTTTCATATACTGTCTACTTTCTATAACAGTTCTATCTAATAAGATATTAAACAGTACTATTAGACAGATCGCTAACTAATAAACACAGAGAATGCGAGCATTGTTTGCTCTGGCGTTCTCAGCGCCGCCAAAATAAAGGTCCGTCGCACCGCCAAAATAAAAGTCACCGTGCTTGCGTCACTCCCTTACAACTCCTACCAGTTCCTATGGCCACTTGGCCAGTGCGAATGCAAACAGCAAAACCGAGTTTGGGGGAGAGTAGTTCTTAGAACTAAGTTCCTGTAACTACTTGGTCGGAAAGCGGCTAATGTTTGGTCTATGCTGAAAACTCGTCAAACTTTGCATGCATGAAGAGTCTGAGGCTAATTGCATTTTGTGAAATTTTGGCATGATTGAGATGTATTGTGATTGTGTGTGTGTGTGTGTGTGTGTGTGTGTGTGTGGTGGATGTAGCTACCAGTGAAATTTGCTATATAATTCAAAACATCAGCGTCACTACTCCATTTTGCACTAAAGACAAATTTGCTACACAGACTCAAGATCTGACATGAATTGACATATACAGTATACAACTTTTTGAAAAATTCTCCCAGTTGTCCTCTCTGAGCTTTTTATATCATCTTTTGCAAATGGCCAAATTGTAAATTTGCTAAATAAATTAAATAATTAGATTTGTTGAGTTTTCCTGGATCTAGAAATTAAAATCCAAGTGCCAATTGGATAGAGTCAATAAAGAGTGTTATTCTTTAAAAGAAAACAACTTTTCAATCAATTCTTCTGCACAATATAATAATGTTTTACTCTTGTGCTGATACACACTTTTTCTAAATAGCTGTTTGCATTTGATGCTTGCGAATGCAATAAAGATGGCATTTGTCATTGCATTAAGAAAAGTATTGCATTTTATTTTCATTCAGTTTTTGTCCACATGCATGTTGCATAGTGAATTTTTTCTAGAAGTTGTGGCAAGAAATATGTTTTGAAAGGTGTCAATGTTAAGATGTAATACTATAGATAAAAGTCAGCTACATTAAATACTCAAGACCTACCCAGTACAAAAGAGTCTAACTGAGTGGTGAGACATCAAAGAATTGAAGAAATTGAAGTGGATTGATTTTTATCCCATTATGAACACAGAAGTCGGTCCATTTCATCTGTATCTTTACAAAACCATCTCATATCCTTGAATTCTGTAATTGCTTCTTCTATATTTGTCGTTTCATGGCTGATGAAGGCAGGATGTGGTACTTTTAGGCAAGGAGGTACATGACGTGTCTGTGCTAGTGGTTTAGTCTTGATCAATGCTGGCCTGTTTAAACCAGTCTGGAAAATTAGTCAGATTGGTCTGTTTTGGGAGGCTGTTTTGGGAACTTTTAAACCAGTGTAAACCTACCTTAGGCTGGTTTCAGATGCCTTGTTTTGCTTTATTTTTAAAGTGGATTTGTGTTCAATTTGTATCACTTTTTGCAGTTTTGTCTGTATTTGATACCAGTCCAAGTCACTCAAGACCCAATGGGGTTTGATGTCATCACTGATGTCATACTATTTGGATGTGACATTGTAATTGTCATTGTAAAAAAAAAATGTCTGAATGAAGTCTGTAAATTAAGCAGTTAAGGCTGAATTAATTACTGAAATGTCATCCTTATAGGGTCAAAGTTTTTAGAACAACTATTAAAATATTACTAAAATAGTACTATTAAAATATATATAAGTAGGCTATATATATATTATAATGTTTTTATTTTTGTATTTTCCATTTTCATTTTAGTAAGTTTGTTGTGTGTTTTTTTTTTCTTCATTTTTATCAGTTATTGTTTTTCTTTTTTAATTGTGGCTATATAAATATTATTATTATTATTAATCATTTTAATTATGAATACAATATTATTCATATTATTGTTTCAGTTTTTGTTATTTTAGTACATAAAACTAAACTAAATGAAAAGGAGAAATGTTGCTTTGGCAAATAGCTGAAATATATATTTTATATATATATATTTTAAATATATATTTTGTATATATATTTTTTTAAATTTTTACAATAAGGGTCCATTTGTTAAATTGAGTTAATGCATTAACTAACTAACTATAGGCGATACATTTGTTACATCATTGATGTTTGTTTACTTTGGTTAATACAAATGCAACTGTTCATTGTTAGCTCAGGTCCATTAAATAATATTAGCAGATACAACTTTTGAATTAAATAATATATTAGTAAATGGTGAAATTAATATATGCTTTAGAAGTATTTTTTATTGTTAGTTCATGTTTACTAATGTATTTTACTAAAGTTAACTAATGGAACCGTATTGAAAAGCATAATGTTTTTTTATATATTTTTTTTTATTTCAGTTATTTACAGTTATATTTCAAGTAATAATTTGTTATGGTTTTGTTTTATCTATAATAACCCTGTTTAGAACACACAAATAAAATAACCAATCACCATAAAACTTGTCATTTTTTTTTTTTTTCCTTTGGCACATTTCTTAAGTTTTGCAAAAACACAGTGGATTTGTCACTGTTTTGATATCATGTGTGAAGATGCTTATCTGATTGGCCATGCGATATTAGTGACAAGAAGTTTCAGGCCTCAGTTCAGACAGAGGACGTTCTGTGGTGCTCTGCTTTCATGAAGGCCGAGGCAGACAACGCCCATGCATGTCCCTCTAATAAAATATAAAACCAGGAGATATAATAACAGAATCTTCTCCAAAATCTGACAGAAAGTGTTGTAAAATATTTAAAAAAGTGATTTAATTATTTTATGCACATATACATTTATTTGTGTGTGTTGCAGTTTGTTTTCTCTGGGTATAACAGACTTTTGATGCATTTTATTCAGCTACTTTCTGTGAAAATATCAGATACGATTTCTTCCCGCAGATGGAGGGAAGCCCAGCGGCTCAGGCATGCTGAAGTGGTTCTCTGAGACAACATTCCTTTCAACCAATAAATGTCACAATCACATCTGTTCCTTTGTAATATGTTGTTCACACGTTTAGTGGCCAGAATCCTTCTTCTTTTTTCATACTATGTTTGTTTCTTTTTGTTTAATTTTTGTATTATTGTATCCCTTTTTTAAATACTACTATGCAGTGTTGCCAGACGTACGCTAATTATCATATTTGTACGATAATTTTGACGTACGATCAATAATGAAAAAAAAAAACAAAAAAACATAATGTACGATAATTTCTGAATTGTGTGACACACTTCAAATGATGGTGGTTGTAATCATAGAGCTTCTATACTCACTGATCTAGCTGTGGATCCTACGTCTACCGTCATGGTTGTGAGGAGAACGTGAACGTGGCGTTAGGCATGTCTTCCATCTCACGTTACGTCTTCTCGGCCAATCATCGTGGAGAATGACTCTCTTACGAGCACAAGATAACGTTCCTGTCGCGGCGCTTAGGTCAGTTGTTTCCAAGCTGAGGTCGATAGTTTAGCAATAAATGTCTAGCTGTATTTTGTACGTTTGACTCGTGTACGATAATTTTACACCAAATCTGCATACCTCGCCCTCTTCCTCTCGTTGGTCTTCTTGATGCGGTCCTCCCAGGTAACAGTGAGTTACAAGACTTCCAGTTGTAGATAATAAAAACATGCAATAGATTATGCATGTGTAATAAACCCACATGCCATTTTAAGCTTGAGAGGATATAAATTTCGAGAGGAAATCACTTTCAAACAGTGAGCAGATTTATTGATAACATGTATCTGCCTCTTAGGCAACAGACTCTTAGGCAGATGCAATATGTATAATCACAAGCAGTGGTAGAGGAGGCCATGCACATTCAGTGGTTCTCCACAATATATATATATATATATATATATACAGTAGTGAGTTGAGATTTTTACATCTTGGTGGAGATTACATTGTGCTCGTCTCCCACAGATGTGGCCTTCGTGTGCTGAGGTGCATTATGGGATCAGCGAGAGGAAGGAGAAAGCTTTTATGACATGACGGTCTGTCTTTTTCTGCAGGACACCTTTCCTGAAGCTTTATTCTGTTGAGATTACTGGATGTACCTTGCGTTGTGTCACTTCGTCCCAGCCTTGAACACATCCTGACAACTACGTCATGAACAAAGATCCAATCTCATAATGAAAAAAAGTTCTGCTGTCAGATGCTCATGGTCACTCTGAGGTGGTGCGCTCGGTGCCATCAGGGTTGATGTATCCCAGAAGCCTTGGCTGCATTTCCGCAAGCTTCATGTCATCTGAATATGGCCAAGGTAACCTCCTCATTACCCTTGCAGAAAGTTTACAGTTGCGTCGTATTCACGCTTAGAAGAACTGATCAGGATTTTCAAAAAGGTTATTTTACAACAGCATCATATATGAAGTGTAACTGTCCATTTTGGTGTAATTTTAGCCCTAAGTCCCCATTCATTTTAGGATCCTTCATGATTTTGATAATCAGGACTCCAAATAAGACATTTTTTTAAGATTTTAAGATTGAAAAAGGGGTTTTACCTCCTTTAAATGAAATTTGTGATGTTTATTCAGGCCTGCAGTGTAACACCTCAACATTTTCACCAAACAAACATAAAATAAGTGTGCATTACACTGAAAAAAAGTGTGGAAAACAATTTTCACTCATAAATTGCTAGTAAAATTTTACCAGGAAAAGAAGCACATTGAGATTAAGAATCTCTTTTACAAGAGCGTCCTGGCCAAGACAGACAGACACAGCTCGTGTGAGTTTAACAGATAACATCCATCAATACATACACATATACACACACAAGCAAATCAAATTTCAATATCAATACATAACTAGTTTAAACATCTACAGCCTGATGTTTCTTTCTCCAAATCGTTTAAAACAGTATAATAAGCTACTGTACGTTAATAACAGTAGATATGCATAATCTCAAGCAACTAACCCTAATCTTAACCCTATAATAAGTAGGCTACATTAGTTAATTAAAATTAAATCAGTATTTATTACACTGTAACAACGTCACCTAAAAATAAATTGTAGCCATTTTTAGAATTATATTAGTGTTATAATTATTGTGCATGCAGTTTTTATGAGCCCATGTTGATTAAAGGGATAGTTCGGCCAAAAATGATATTTAACCCATGATTTACTCACCCTCAAGCCGTTCGAGATGCATATGTCAATCATTTTTCAGACGAACACATTTTCAGTTATTTTAGAAAATGTCTTAGATCTTTCAGTGGTTATAATGTCAAGTTATGGGGTCCACCTCCTTCAAGTCCCAAAAATGTGCATGCATCCTTCACAAAAGTAATCCATCCGGCTCCAGGGGGATAAACGAAGGCCTTCTGAGGGTAATCCGTGCGGTTTTGTCTTAAAAATATACATATTTAAAACTTTATAAATAAAAATAACTGGCTTCCGGCAACGGTCGACGCGCGTTCACGGGCGTATGCCGGCGTATGACGTAGGACGTAGCGTAGGAAGCGTCGTGACGTAGAACGAAGTATAGCTAAATCAAACGCTACGTCATACACCGGCCAGCGATATTTTTTTTCCCAGGATGGTAGGGGAAGACTCATGAATATTCATTAGGGAAGTCATCCCTGATTGGTCTTAACCCCAGTGACGGGTAGGTTTAGGGGTGGGGTTAGGGGTAGGTCATCAGACCAATCAGGGATGACTTCCCTAATGAATATTCATGAGTCTTCCCCTACCATCCTGGGAAAAAAAAATATCGCCGCCGGCATCCATCTCCCGTGAACGCGCGTTGCCGGAAGCCAGTTATTTACATTTATAAAGTTTTCATTTTTACGACAAAACCGCATGGATTACCCTCAGAAGGCCTTCATTTATCCCCCTGGAGCCGGATGGATTACTTGTGTGAAAGATGCATGCACATTTTTGGGACTTGAAGGAGGTGGACCCCATAACTTGACATTATATAACCACTGAAAGATCTAAGACATTTTCTAAAATAACTGACATATGCATCTCGAACGGCTTGAGGGTGAGTAAATCATGGGTTTAATATCATTTTTGGCCGAACTATCCCTTTAAGAGTATATTTGTACTTTTCAAAATTCATTTGTCACATAGCAGGACTATCAAAATGAACTAGTGAAGGTAAAAATAGTAATCAAGTACTATTTCTGAAACATACATATCCCATTAACCTAACATTTTTCTTGATGCTGAAAAAAATATCCATGTCAGTTTGACATGTAGTCATGTAAAAACAAGTGTTTATACGCAGAGAAAAGGCACACAAATGCTGAGGACCACAAACGCCACTGTAGATCTTAAACAGGCCTCATGTTTGACACACAGTTTCATTTCTCATGAGGTCAAAGATATAGAAACTACCAGAACAAACGAATACATTTTTTATTTCTCTTGTTGCCAAATGATTATTGTCAGATCATTATTCTGTACGTTTTGCTGTAGGGAATTGGGATTTAAATCTGTTCTTCATCGACATGACCAACCTCCAGCCAAAAGTGTAAGTGTTTGAGTGAAAACACACGCCTGTAGACTCGGGGTGATGTGTTATCTCTTGCCTTTGAAGCCCATCTGTAGAGCAGGCCCTGGCAAGCGGAGGTGAGAGAGAGAACGACGTCAACAAGGCCAAAGTGCAGATGTAGACATGGAGGTCAATAAGGCACAACATTAACCCACCAAACTGCACTCATAGACAGCCAGTGCCAATGACTACCATGAGCTTATTACCCCCATCATGAAGTCGTGTGGCTGAGAGGAAGCGCCCTCTTTCTCTCACTTGTCTTCCTAATAGTTCTAGTGCCAAAGGCTCACGGTGATGTCCAACACATGAAACAGATGGGCAGGTCGTATGCCAGAGAAGGAAAGAAGTTTCTTATGCACACCAAGGCTGTATTTATTAGATCAGAAATACAGCTAAACAGTAATGTTTTGTGAAACTGTTTTCCATTTTAATACATTAAATGTATTAAGCTGAATTTTCAGTCTTCAGTGTCACATGATCCTTCAGAAAACATTATTATTGTCGTTTTTATTATGATTATTATCAATGTAGAATACAGCTGGTTCCGTTTCATACTTATTTTTTCTAATGTCAAAGATTTCTATTTCAAGTAAATGCTGCTCTTTTGAACTATCAAAGAAAAATGAAAAAATCTTGGTTTCCACAAAGATATGAACCAGCTCAACTGTTTTCAACATTTATAATAATAAAAGAACATTAATAATAATTTAGCAACAATAATATTATATCCGTGAGCCAGGGCCGGAGTGGGGCCACTTTTCAGCCCGGGAGTTTCAGGCCCAAGACCGGCCCACTTTTTCCATGGTGGAATTCCAAATTAGCACTTTTTTTAAATTGGATAAATGAAGCAACAGTTCAGCTCATACTATTGTGTAGTTAGTATTAATACCATGGGTTAACAAATAATGTAAAGGTTAAATAATAATTCACTTAGACTTTATAAGAAGCATAAGAAGCAATTGCAACTTTTTCACACAATTCTGACTTTATATTTCGCAATTCTGACTTTATAACACGCAATTGCTACTTTATATCACACAATTCTGACTTTATATCTTGTAGTTCTGACTTTATAAGCAATTGCGACTTTATTTCACACAATTCTGACTTTATATTTCGCAATTCTGACTTTATAACACGTTTTATGACTTTATATCACACAATTCTGACTCTATATCTGGCAGTTCTGACTTTATAAGCAATTGCGACTTTATATCACACAATTCTGACTTTATATCTTGCAGTTCTGACTTTATAAGCAATTGCGACTTTATTTCACACAATTCTGACTTTATATTTCGCAATTCTGACTTTATAACACGTTTTATGACTTTATATCACACAATTCTGACTCTATATCTTGCAGTTCTGACTTTATAAGCAATTGCGACTTTATTTCACGCAGTTCTGATTTTATATCTTGCAATTCTGACTTTATAAGAAGCAATTGCGACTTTATATCACGCAATTCTGACTCTATATCTCACAATTCTTTATAACACGCAATTGCAACTTTATTTCAGGCAATTCTGACTTTATATCTCACAATTCTGAGAAAAAAAGTCAGAATTGCGAGATGTAAACTCGAGATAAAAAGTCGCAATTATCTTTTAAAATGTTTTATTCTGTGGCGGAAACAAAGCTGCATACCTTCTGGCCTCTTCCTCCCATCCATCCTCCCTGACGCGTACCGTTACGGCCGGCCCAGCTATCAGTAGGCGCCGGCGGAGCCGCGGTAGCCTCCCTGAGAAAACGTTTTGAAAAGACGGGCTATGGACCCAACCATTTCTATAGGAGGGGAGGGGAGAACTCCCTCACATGGTACAACCCATGCTGAGTTGCGCGCTGTGGTGGAAGAATGCAGAACGTGTGTATCCTAATGTAACTAATATGAAATTGAAATGTAAAAAAAAAAAAAAAAAAAAAATTCCTCGACCGGCCCAAAAGTGAAGCGGCCCACCGGGAATACTCCCGATTCTCCCGATTACCCACTCCGGGCCTGCCGTGAGCTGTGGCATGCTGCTGATTACAACAGAATATGATTTTGTCTTGTACCTGTTAAGAAAGCAAAATGAGCAAAACTGTGTTTGACAATTACAGTCTAATGGAAGTCTGTGGGATAAATGTAAGACTATCCCATAGCTTTCTATTGTAAGTCTTGAAATATATTGAAAATGTGTATGTATCTCTTCAAGAGTTTTGATCTATCACATGCACAACGAACTTCCGTATCCTGTAAAACAGCTTCGTTAAATATAGAGCAAAATATGAGCATAACCGATGTCCATCGCATATGCATATTGATATCTAAAATATATATTTTTTCCCACTATAACATTTTGATATTTCTATCGAATAAAACGTCAACAGTAAAAAAAATAAAAAACTAGCTAGGTTAGCAAATTTCCTTAAAAGTCCATAGATATTGCTTTCAGTTCATTCTGCCATTAACACTTTCTCCAACAAGTGGATTGAGATGAGACCCGTTTTCCTGTTTGCTCATGTGACATTCGGCATGAAGCCTATTAAAACAATTTCACGGCCTGTGAACGAAACAAAAGGTTGCGCATCCATTCTCCGTTTAAATAAAGTATGATGAGATCCCAGAGTTCATCATCTGGATTCTTTCTTATTTCATCAGAGGGGAAAAAATAACAACTCAACAGACAAATGAAAGCAATGAAAGACTCCAGTGAAGGTTATTAAGTGTCAATCAAAAACTGGGAGCAGACTGTCAATGGAAACAGCCTTTTCTTTAGATACAGTAAAAAGAGACCCCTCTTAGTGTTCCTAGGCCATAGGAAAGAGAAAGCCAAGCATATTATAGGAAACGTTGATCACTAATTTCAGGCAGCTGTTTGAGCGCTGGTGTTATTTGTCACTCTTGGTCATGATCCCTCACACTAATCGAAAGCACGTTTTAGAATCAGTGTTCTGAAATCTCTTTTAGGAGGCCTGTCGGTCTGTCTTCTTTCCATGTAGATGGATAGAAGTATATTTAGGTCTTGATTATATTCTTGACACAAACGTTTAACATCCATCATTGTAGAAATTGTCATTAAGTTCCTCTGCAAGTGTCTGACCAGCTGATTTGATCAAGTTTGCCAGCCATGTTAGTCAAATAGCTAAGGCATACTTGAGTAAATAATTAATTTACTTAATTCTATCAGCTTCAGATTCTAATCCAACAACTCTACTTAAACAACATACAGTAAAGGCCAAAAGTGATGTCCGGAGGTTTTTTTTTTACCCTACATGTTTGATTAAACAACTATTAAAATATGAGGAAAATATTTTATATATTTTTTATAAATATTTAAACCTGAGGTCTGTAACATTTTTTGTGTTCAAATTTTTTTTAAATTATTTTATGAGCGAGTACATCATAAATCCATTTTTGTCTTATCCTGAATCGCAACGGTACACCTATAGTAAGTGTTTATATTGGGACTATTTTAGACTATTTTTGGTTCGGGTCATACCGCTGCGGAGTAGCCCAGAACCCGCGTGACTCGTCATAGACATAAAAAGAGAGAAGTGGCTCCGGCTACAATGTTCTTCTGCAAGACACATGCAGTTCTGTTTATTAACTGCTAGAGTGCCAAAAGTTACGAGCTGCAGCTTTAAAATATGAAGGAAAAAACTAAACATTAAACTTGTTTAAGGTGTATATCTGACTAAATTATTTGGCAAAAAAAGAGGAAAAAGCTACAGGTTTATTTTACTATGCAAAAAAAAACAAAAAAACATAAACAAACAAAAAGCTCACAAGAAAAAGTTTGTGGAGTGGGTGGGTGCTGTTGAACATCGCGGAGGACATCACCAGCCCCACTCCAGCCCCAGAGCCCAGCCAGCATCACCCCGCTGTACGGACACGACACCAGAGCCCACCGCAGATGGATAGCTCGAGCCTGTCACGATGCATGAGCCAGCGGCAGTAAAGAGGGCCGAAACAACCATCGATCTACAGCCTGAGTTAAATGTCTGATCAGATGCGTGAGCTGGCAAGATCATGTGCAACTGTGGGAGTATTAGCGTAGTACAAAGAGGATGTTTACCTTAATCTCCCATCCCATCCAGCTCGAAGTCTCCAGTGTCTCCAGGGTTCCCACCCAGCCTCCCTCTCCCACCTCCTCTTCCATTAACAGCCAGTTGCTCAGCCCCACCTCCGCTTGTTCCCTTTAGCCCCTCAGCTTCTCTACACACTACAGTGTGGAATTGCTTCTGGTCTTCCGGTGTCTAGCTCCGGGTAATAAAGAGGATCCCCTGGCTCTGCCTCGAGCCGCTGATCCCTTCACTCCACCTCGGCTCGTCGACTTTGCACCGCCTTGGCTCCTCCCTCCCTCAGCTCCACCAGAGACCTTTGTCCTTACAGCTCCACCGGTCTCCCTCGTCCCTCCGGCTCCGCATTGGTCAGACGTCACCCTGCCTGCGTCACGGACTTATGGACGTTCAGCCACGTTTGGTCCCTCCACCTCTTCGGCTCCATCAGGCTCCGCCTTCCGTCCGGTTCTGCCTTGGTCCTCAATCCCACTGGATCCGCCTCAGTCCGCTGGCACCCTGGCTCCACCTCGTCACTGCGGCTCCGTTTTCGCCTTGGACTCCACCACCATTGGTTACATCTCCGTCAGTCATCCCACTGGAGTCAACAACCAGATCACCACCATGGCTCCTCCCTCCATAGACTCCACCGTGGGCATTCTTCCTGGTTGTGGTCTGGGTCCCTGCCTGGCTTCTCCTGCTCCTAGCTCCTCCCGACACAATGTCCTCTTGTTTCCTCCCCATCGCCAGCCCCTCGTCCTCCTCCAGAGCACTCACTCTCCCTCCTCAGGCGAACTGTTACAGCATGAGGATGCACCTTCCCAGGGGGATTTTCTGTGTGGATTTAATAAAGTCTGTTTTTATTTTCTACTCCTTCATTGTGCTCTTCTCTACAACCCACTTAATATGCCACATTTTACTTGTACCATTCTGAGATAGAATCTCTCACTGAGTCTAGATTTTGGTCACATATTTCTTCAAGAGTTATAGAATGGCAAATACACAGTACAACAGCCCTCATATTTTATAATGCCTGCTGGGTCATATGGTACTGTTTGTTCTCATTGGGGGTGTTTTAATACAGTCTCTATAGGAAGCCTTTTGAAGCCAGTATATAAATTGATTCCGTCAAGGGCCTTGAATTATTGCACAGTTCTGGTTCTAATAGCAGAAATAATCATGCTACCTCCTTTATGACAACCAGTCTCAGCTTGTAACACAAATTTGAGAATGAGGCACTGGAGAGGCACGTGAAGAGGTTTAGCCTGATGTGTGGCCTGGTCATACTTTGACCTTCACAGAGACACTAAGTAGCTTCTGCAGACTGAACACCAGGAAATGAAGTTATATTGTCATCTGGCATTACAGTTCATGCTGCTAGAGTTAACCGTGTCTGAGTCATGGACAAAAGCTTTCTGTCTTGCCTTATATGTGTGCAGACAACCAATGAATCCACATAATCCAAGATTTACAGTATGCCATTCTGCAGAAAGCACTGAATCCTTGAGAGGAAATAAGCTTTTTGATAAGACAATGGTATAACTCAGACACACATATGGTAAAGAGTATATGTGGTGCTCTGCTTTGGCTCTAATCAGGGAACATGGAAAAATAAGATTGTGAATGTTGGAAAATGTTCTGAAACCTCTTGAATCCATGGTTATATCATACTGACAAAGGTTTATAATGTCAAAACAAGGATCTGTTCAAGACGGTGGTTTCTGAAAGGAGCTTTGATGTGATTTTGAGGTCTTTGGCATGGTGGAAATGGGGCTAGAGGCCCTAAAAGGCATTGTTTTGTCAGTGGTGGAAGAAGTACAGAAATTAAGTACTTGAGTAAAAGTACAGATAGCCTATAAAATATTACTTCTGATGTCCACATTCAAGCATTTTAATGGGCTTAAACAGCTCACCCTTTTCCAGCAGATTTACTTCAATATCAAAATTTGGCATCAGTAACTTACTTTTTGCATCAGTAACTTACTCAGTCATGCGCACGTTTAAGCTCTGACGACATTCTGGTTCTCAGAAATATACTTAAAATTACACTTCAGTATAACTGACTTATATTGACAGAAAAGTCTAAGTATATTTGGCCTATACGCCCACTTTATACTTAATCTTTTGATCGAGATAGAATACTTAATTATACTTTTAATTATAAGTAAACTTGGTTCTTTTGATTGAGTAGCCTAGTAAAAACTTTTTTAACATAGTTTTACATACTGTCTTACATTGTTTGAAAATATTGATTTATAAATAAAACAGATATGTTCCTAAATTGTTCCAAATTATGTAAGAAACACTGGTAGTGTACATGGGAATTTACTTAAAATGTACTTAATTATTTCCATCATTTGTGATACAACGATTCTGGGGAATGGTGGCGGGGAAAGAGTTAAACTACAGTTGAAGGTATATTTCAAGCATAATAATGAATACCTAAGTAGGAACATAGTAGAATACTTAAAGTGCAAAAATAATATATAAATCAGTGTTTTTGTAACCGCTGCGACTTTTATAAAATAGTTCTCTGTTCTCAGACACCAATGATAACAAGAACTCAACATCAATTCTCTTCTCTCTTTTTCTTTTCTTCGATGTTTACACTGGATTTTAAATCAGCTTTCTGTGCTATAGCGCCACCAATCTTGCCCTAAAGCTCAAATCTTATTGGACGGCCCGTTTCATTGAGAGGCGACGAGGGGGAAAGATAAGACAAATTGTGCTGCGTTCCAGTCCACTTTTAGACACGCACTTGCGAACTTCCCTAAGCACTTCCCCTCGGGGGAATCCCTGCCACCATTTTGAAGTGCGTTCCACTTCGTGAAGTGGACGAGGGAAGTTTATATGGACAGACCCTCGTTCCCTCGATCTTGACCGAGGGAGCGAGTCTACTTCAAATGTACACTTCAGGTACCTATATGTCCCACAATGCAGTACGACTGTGACGTCACCACATATCTCGTCTAATCACCACCACAACAGACAACTCTATGATATATTAATTATATTTTTTATTTTATTTAAAACCCAAACACACATAAACATTTGGATGCTGTGTTAAACAAATTCTTAAAGGATAAACATTTTTTAAATAATAAATCAACTCCACAGCTGATTCCAAGTGATCAAGGGCTTAGGACGTTCCAGTTCAGCCCATTGCAGTTTCCGCCAGTAGTGGGCACTTGTGCAACGTAAGCAATGACGTACATCCGAGTGAACGAGACGGAGGGAAGTTAGCGAGTGAAGGGCATGACCATTTTGGACTGGAACGCAGCATTGGTCGGAAAAAAATATCTAGCTTTGTCGCTGCACGATTGATCGCATCCGGTGTGAATCGTTCTATAGCGATCTATTGTTTCAATTCAAGAGAGTCATTGCGTCGTACATCGCGTCGCTTAACAACACTCAGTGTGAAAAGCCCTTAAGTTATGTTGTTAAGGAAATATAATTTTGCCAAAGAAGCGCTTTTACTTGAAATGAAGGTTCATTTAAAATCCAAGTCTTCAAAGAAAGTAAACCTTGATGCACTACCATTCAAATGTTTTTTTTCAATCCATGAAAAAGTTCACCCAGTGTATGTTTGAGCTGTTTGCATAAAGAAAAATTGCACCTTTTATGCATTTCATCACTGTTTCCCAGATCCATCGTATTTGGGAGTGTGATTTTGACACTAGACACAAGACATTATGACATACTGACTCAGCAGGGGCTTGTTAGTGTGGCTTCCCAAATGAGCATTCAGACAGATTTATTCTTTTTTGTTGTTGTTGTTGCTGGTGGAAGAGGAACTCAAGGGGATTGTAATGGGTTTTTGAGTTTAAACATGCAACACAGCTGGTCTGTGCCATTAGCAACAACATTAGAAACATAAGATGCATATTTATGGAGTAAACAATAACCAAACCATAATTGCTGGTGCTGGAATGACGACACAAGCTCGTTAGACTCATCTGTTATAATGTCGTGATGGAATTGGTCCAGCATGCAGCAGTTATGAGTTATATGATGGTCCAGTTATTATCACACTGCTGGTTCTAACACAAATTAGCCTGAAACCCTCTATGTTTGGAATAATTACATGTTTTTAATGTTGTTGAAAGTCTTTCATGCTCACCAACGCCACATTTATTTGTTAAATACAGTAATATTGTGAAATATTATTACAATTTAAAACAACTGTTTTCTATTTGAATATATTTTAAATTGTAATTTATTCCTGTGATGGAAAAAGCTGAGTTTAGTGCTCACGAAACATTTCTTATTATCATCAGTGTTGAAATGATCAGTTGTGCTATATCTTTGAGGAAACCTTGATGCACTACCATTCAAATGATTTTTTTTTTAAAAAAAAGAGAGAAGAAATGAATACTTTCTATCAGCAAAGACACATGAAATTGATCACAAATTACAGTAAAGGCATTTATAATGTTACAAAAGATTTATATTTCAAATAAATGCTGTTCATTTTGATCCATCAAATATACATTATATAGAATCATCTGAATGTTGCAGCTGAAATCAGTAGGACATTTTGAGTTAAATGTGTGTAGTTGAATTTTACTTATCAGTTATAACATGCCAGCACAGACCCTTTAACCTTTGTCATAAAGTTTGTAAATATTGTAAAAAATGTGCACATCATAGTATGACTATGAAGTTACATCTGTGGTATACTTGTTTTAACTATAATATCACAGACATTGCTGTCTGCTAAGCAACATCCTTAAAATTGCACATTGGATCACAAAAAAATGGGAGGTAATTGGTTTTTACTCGATGCAAATGTTCCTAACACAATGTGAATAATGGAAGAAAAATGTCTTTGAATGTGAGCAGTTGCTTCCTGTACTGCGGATTTATTCGGGAAAATGCTAATTGTTCCCTTGTCCAAAAGCATGACAAGTTCAAATTCTCTTCTCCATGAAAAGACCAAGGTCACTTAAAATGTATGTTCATGAGACCAAAAGCTGTCTCAAGTACAACAATTGCCTCAGATATTATTGCCAAATATGTCTGTTGTCAACATAGAGCAATTAATAATGCAACACAAATGCTTTTTAGGTTCTCTGCGTAAACTGCACCACACAAGCAGCTGTTGTTATGTTTAGTTTCACTGTCTTTTCGTTCATGTGTTTGTTTCTTGTTTCCTTTCAGTTTAGTGTTGATTATCCCCTTGTTAGTTGCCTTGGTTAATGATTAGTTACACCTGTGTCCTCTCGTATATATACTCTGCTTCTCGTCTTGTCCTCCTGTGTTCTCCTGTGTTCCTGAGTTTTGTATCTCTGGCAATCTCCTGTGTTCCGGAGTGATATGTTAAAGACTTTTAGTATTTTTCTGAGTTGTGTGTGTTGCTTACCTCTCAGCGTGACAGAAGAACTGACCTAGACAAAGACACTGGAGGAGTAAGTGGAGGAGTTCCTAGGAGTCGGATTCTACCACGAGGCGCGCTGGGATGCTGATACCCTCAAATACATGTTCTGGAGTGGACAGATTCTGCTATTGAAGGAGGATCACCGTCCCATCATCGGATTCATCGATTACACCCTGTGGTGTGCGGATCCTCCTTCCATCCCTGCCTTCCCTGGAGGCAAAGCCATCCACAGCGTCCCGGAGCCAGAGCCGGTCGATCCATCCATCCCGAGGTCAGACCATACCACCAGGTCCCAGGAGTCAGTGCCATCAGAGCAGTCCACCCTAGAGCCACAATGGGAGCACTGGCTCATTGACTTGGGGACTATGGGGCCAGTTCCCACTCAAGGGCCTCTGTCTTCAGCTCAGGCCTCAAGGCCCATGACTCCATCTTGGCCCGTCAGCTCCGCCTTGGCTTTGCGCTCCCTCAGGCTCCACCGGGCTCCCCCGATCCTCTGGTTCCGCCTCTGTCCATCGTCATCCAGGTTCTGCCACAGATTTCCTGCGCCTAAGCCCTCCAAACCTTCTGCTCCACCATGCTCCTCCTTCCCTCCGGCTCCTCCTATGTTCTCTCTCTCCTTTTGGTGTCACCTAAGTCTTCCAGGCCCCCATCTCCACCTTGGTCCCACGAGCCAGCGGCTTTCCCGTGACCTTACAGTCTTGCGGTGTCACCATGGACCATCGTCCTGGCCAGGTCCCCAACTCTCCTGGCGTTGCCTCAGTTGGTCCCCAGATGCCACCTGGACATCCCATCAAGACTCCACACTGACTGCTCCCTCCGCCGGCTCCGCTGTGGTGTCGTCACTGGCTGGCTTCTCCAGTTCCCTGCCCATCAACAGCTCTCCATCCACCTCCTATACTCCCTCCCTCCGCTGTTGGACTATTTTCTATGGTGCGAGGACGTGCCTTCGGGGGTTTTCATTCAAGTTTCATTCTTTTCTTTTTTGTTGTCACTCAGCATGACTGCTATCACAGAGCACTCAAATTGAGTTTTGACAATGTGATACTTTAAAATCATAAGAATATACAGCACACCCAATGCTGGGTAAAACAGTCCATTTTAGTTCATATTTTCCAGAATACATGTTGTTGTTTCTTCTGAAACCTGAAGATTGCTGTGACTTGTATTCCAAAGTGACTTATTTAATGCAATGTTTCAGTTTTGTTTTAAATAAATGTGTCACTATAATTTGTTTATACTTATACCCACAAATATATTCCTGTTTTAAAATGTTGTATTTGTTGTGGTGTGAGGGGAACTAAAAAACATGGTCATTATGTTTAAAATGTTTCATTTTATTTACCAGAATTTTTTTTTCCCCTCTCTCTCTCAACAAAGCAATTTTGACTGTACGATTTAATTTCCAAAAAAAGAAAAAAAGAAAAGAAAAAGAAATGCGGTTGATTGAAATTTTATCTATACTTTGCAAAATTAAGTGAATTTTTACATTTATAATCAACATTTCACTCACATCATCTGCCATCTTGGATGATTTTTTTCCTTCCTACTTTTTGGAAAAGGTTTTGTGTCAGAAGTGTACATGAGACGCCTTCAACCTGGAAATTTGGAACAGATCTTAAGGCTCAAAACTATGTGAACAAAAATGCTTCTAGACTCGATAGATAAATACTAATTTAACAAAATTTATGACAGACCACCTTCAAACAATCCTCCATCTGCTCATGCATGGATCAGCATCTTTCTCCTCACACGTGCTCTGGCATCTGAAGCCCTGTCTGATCTGGTGCTCTTGGGATCACGCACATGTGCAGAAATGCAGGAGTCCAGGAGCCTCAGGGTTTCCCTACGCAAACAGCTGCAAGCCCTCAATGCTGTCTTCCTCCTGGAAGAATGACATTCCTGGAATGATTAACCTAAATATTTTACTCTCAAACTGAGACCTAGACTTGCACAAGGAGAGCGAGAGAAGTGTGAGGACGGGTTATTGGCTAGAGCGGCTCTCTTCAGTAAATCGCAGTGTAAGATCAGAGGCCGTAAAGCTCTTGATTAGCAGCATGTTCAAGCCACATCTGGGCAGCCAGGCCATGTGCTGACTGATGCGTAACGTGAAACCTTAATGATGGGAAAAGACCGGCCAGTTAAACGCTGCACTGAGCAGCCCTGGAGAAAAATAAAAACACACAAGCACCCACAAGCAATTAAATATCTGACTCTTTGGCTCTGTACATTAGCAGTAGCGTTTTAATTGTACACTACCACTGTTTAAATGTGAAATGTTAAAATCTGTCGCAACCATGAGGCTTCTTTAGTGCTTTTAGGCTGTGAGAAATCAAAATGATGCAAATTAAAATGAGTAATTTGCCCAATTACAGAGCAGTAGAAGCGTAATTCCTGCTTTCTAATTTAGATATATAAACATACAGTCAGTAAGCGGAGATATTTATCATAGATGTTTTGCTTTTTAAAGAGTTAGTGTTCTAGTCTGCGAGAATGACTGCTGGGGTTCAGACACAATTCTCAAAATAGCACAGTTACTATTACTGTAAAGCCATCATAGCATTTATGTGACCTTCAAACAGTTTTCTTTCTAATAATCTTCCAATAATTTTTATTATTATTATTTTCATTTACATTAATCCATTTGGAACGTATTATTGCTTTTATCCAAAGCAACACTGCATTCAAGACATTCAATACATTCAGTTCATGTATTCCCTTAAAACAAAACCTGCTGTTTGAGCAACAGGAACGCATGACAGTGGTTATCAGTTTTACTGTATTAAAAATTACCACTGTAAGATAGAAATTTGGCAGAAACCATGGTAACGTTTTGTTAGAGTCATTGTACCAGAGACACAGAACACAAATTATTACACCATTGTCAAAATACTCGAGTGCTCTGTGACTGGTTACCAGGGCATTGCTATGTCGTTGCTAAGGTGTTCTGAGTGGTTGCTAGGTGTTGTTCACTGGCTCAAATCAAAAATCCCACCACCAATTCAACTGGTCCCAAGATTTGGCATGAATCCCTCCTTCAAAATATTTCCGTCCACCTATTTTTATATGAATTTTGCATAAAAAACGCTGGATGGAAATGCCAAGATGTGCATCAATAAAAACCTACGTGTTCAACTGAGGTGGATAAATTTTTGATCCGATAAGAAGACATGCGCATAAACTACGATGGATTTACCGAATAAATCCCTCGAAAACTTATTTTGCCTCAACAGTGGATGCGATCGGATTACCGGAACAACCAGTGGACCGATTTCATTGCACAGCATCTCAAATGTTTAGTTGATCATTCTGAAATGCCTGAGCCAAAGTCTGTCATCAGAATAATTTGGTATAAGCGTCTCACACGATTGCGTTCCCAAACACCATGCCAAAGCAAGATAATATGTTTATTGCATTTCGTCTGCATGCTCTGAGGCACAAGTCATTTATGATGTAGGAAAAATGAGCCATATTGGCTTCCCTGATTGCAGCAACTTCGTGCAACAGTGCAAATGTTTTATGCAATATTCCCATTTCATTTTGCACATAACTTTGATTGGAAATATAGCTCAGTCTATGGGGTTTTACACCTGTTAAATCCACTGCCTGGCAAGAAATCATAAATTTCATAATTTCATAAAATAATGGCACAGCTCTTTTTAACAACACAAATCATTTGAGAAATCTTTCAAGTGGGACGTCCTTCTTGCCACTGGTGGTAACATTTTTAAATGAAAGATAGTTTTTTTTGTGTGCAGAGTAAAACTATTTTATTGATGATGGATGTGATTTTTTGTACAATGTTTGTTCATGTGTGAATGCATGTTGAAACTCACTGAAACAAAATTTCCCCACAGGAATAATAAAGTCACTACTACACTACTCTGTCCGTCACTGAAGGGTTGTGTGTTTGACTGCCAATGCTGAACTCTCTACTGGAAGAATTGTTTCTTTCTTTGTCCTTTCAACCTAAAATTTTCCCAAAAGCCACACAGAGCTCTAAATATGTGTCTCCGCTGTTCTAATTAGAGACTGTCTCTCCTCGTTGGGCACAGAGTTCAGGCTAAATATGAAAACGAAACATGAAATTTGGTGAGAGAAGAAGCAAACAATATACAAAGCAAAAACAGGACAGTATCCTTTGTCTGGTTTACGTTCCTCACTTTAATGCTTTTTGACTTTTTGTAGAAGTGAGTAAATTGTAGACTATGTATTTGTGTTTTTTGTTCATTGTGGAAATATAGCTAGATGTTATATTTTTTAAAGAGTTAAAGTCTTTAATTTGCTAAACAGCTGAATCAAGTTTAAAAAAAAAAAATCAATCAACTTGTCCTAAAAGAAACATTAAATACCTCAAAACCATGAATCAACAGAACTGGGTTACTATCAAGTGCTCGGCTTTAATACAGTTATATTTCTGTCTCTGGTTGTAATCTGTGGTTCAAAATAATCTTTATTTGAACACTTTTTCTTTAGATTTACAAAGTCTAATGGTTAACTTCTTTCTTTATTAAGCCACAGCATGAGGGTATGCATTTCATTCCTGTTATACCTATCATATACAGGTATTAGATCAAATATCAAACTTGCAATTTTAAAGATCCAAATCACATCAGCTTTTTCTTTTATCCCAACATCACAATTAAGTGAAAACAGAGATGAATGATAAATCATTTCACTACTTTGATTTGAGTCCGCGTTCATCGTCATCGGATCGGTTGTTGCATCAACTTCTACAATGAACAACTGACACTTCATGTGTTTTTCCCGCACTTTTTTCATTCTATAATTCAAATGTTTCAAATAAAATATGTTTTCTTGGAAATATTTAAATTAGTTTTAATTGGTAATTAATTACCCTTACAGAAAATAAGTAAGTTCATTTTATTAAGTACACTTTAATAAGGTTCAAGTATATTTTTAAGCATACTTTATGTAGTAAGTATACTAATATCAATATACTAGAAGTATACTTGAAAGTGTACTATTTTAATACTACTTGGGACTAAATTGGCCCACTTTTTAGCATACAGAAGTATACTTTAAGTGTAACAGTAGTAAAGACTTTAAGTACACAACTAGTTTACAACTAAGTTTTTCATTTGTACTGCAATACTACAAGTGAACTAATGCCTGTTTCACACATACTCCATTTGCGATGCATTTATTTATTTATTTATTTTCATACCCTTTTTTACACTGCACGCGGATGTGGATAACGTAGTTTTGTCTGATTTGTAACCAGGCACTAAAGCGATTACCCATAAAACATCATTTGAACCAATCAGATCTAAGAGATGAGTCCCAGTTTAGGACCCCAGTAGTATGCCTGATCTAAAGCTGTTCTCGCGATAACTTCTTGTAACTAACGTGAGCTGTTTTGGCGTTATGTGGTAGCTTTATGTAAATGCTAAATCCCGCTGCTATGTACAAGATAAGATAAAAGCAGTTTGTAAAAACATTTAAAGGGATAGTTCACTTTGAAATTAAATTTTGGTACGTCCAAATGATCTGAGGGCGCGGGCGGGTATAGATATATACATAGATGTCGCCTTGGCTACTGCAGTTCATTGGAACGAAACCGTAGCCAACTGACACCTACATCTTGGATGCCCTTGAGGTAAGCTAAAACATACCAAAATTTTATTTCAATGTGAACTATCCCTTTAAGCAGTTGGTCTAGCAGTTTTCTGCTATCAAGTCATACATTTATTTGTATAGCACTTTTCACAGTAGGTACACACAGCTTTACAGAAAAAGACAGACATAAATTGTATTCTATAGCTAATATTTCAAATCTCAAGTTGTTGAATGTTGTTGAAAGCAAAATATAATTCAATTTGACACATCAAGGCTTTTTTCATTTATGGCTGTAATTCAATTATTATATCACAGAACAATATTCACTGGTGTTTGTCTTTTTCTTCCAATATCCAGGTAAATCAGTTATAAATATAAATCAGCAAGATCTATCTCTCAAAGATTGGTTTAGTAAGCGTCTTCAGGAATTACTGTTAGCATCTTGCAACCACACAGCAACGTGCTGAAAATGACTTGCCCTTAAAAAAGAACTTAATCCCAACACCAACATTAAGCCAAGATTTCATGGCTTGATTTTTGCTTCTAATGAAAACATCATCTTAAAAACACCATGAAATCCAGCATCACTGGCAAAGGCTCAAAAGAGACCATGCCTTTCTAAAAGATCTCTCAAAAACAGGTTGCTGCTGAGATAGGTAAATTCGTTTTTGTTCAGTACCTATTATGTACTGCAATATTAAATATATAATTCTTCAATGTGCATATTATGTAATGTACTGTGCGTTGTAACTTTAAATCAGGAACGGGCAATCGAGCACACCTGAACATTTGAACCAAAGTCTTCAGGTTTACTTGTAGACGGCAGGTTTGAAGTTGGAGCTAAATCTGCAGGACAGTGGACGCTTTAAATCACGCAGAACATAAGCTGACCTGACTTGTCCATTAAACAACTTAATTTGAATTGTTTGTGTTTTTTGTTGGACTGGAGAACATCTGACCGTGGGATGTCAAGACTTCTTCCTCTGGTTGTTGAGATAAAGCTACACCACATCAGTGATCACATCTTCTGTTCATCAGTTAGGGTACAACTGAACAAACTCTGTAGAAGAAGAAGAACATGATAGAACTGATTTGAGCATGATAGATACATGCACAGGGAGGAGCAATCATTATTTTCCAACACATCTGTTTTCTGTTTCATAGTTGACTGGATGGGATTCTGTGGCACTCATTTGTGTAGTTTCAGCAGCGGTGAATGGATTAATGATGTTAATGTATTATTAAATCTTTTTTTTTATTATTTATGCTATTTTATCAACTTTATGCTGTATCCTCCATTAAAGTGTTGTGTAACAAACTATGGTGAATGTGGTGTGAAAGTGGTTTTGTACAGTGAATACAAAATTTTACTATGGCTCTTACGAGTTTATTTCATAATAAACTCAACAACAACAAAAATCATATTACTTTAACTACTGCACTAAAAATGAACGCATGCACATTACTGATGTCACAAGAAGAGGGGGTGAAGATTACATTTTGGCACTGTTTTTCTTCTTCTTTTCTGAATGGTGCATTATCCTTGTGTAATAGTATTAGTGGTGTAAATATATAAATTGATTTTTGTTTCCTGCCAACACTGGAAATTGAATAATGGCTAGTTGTTAAGCCGGGTTCATCCATTATATTTATTGGTGCTGTTCATCCAAAAAAGCAAAGAAATAATAATAATTATTATATTACAACATTTCTTTTAAATATTTTTAGATATAATCAGATGGTCTCACAATATCCATCAAAACCTAATACAAGCATGATGTTAGAAAAGAAAAGTTGGAAAAAAAGAACAAAAAATCTGATATTTAAATGTGATTTAAGTCTGTTTTCCATGATGAGGAGAATTAGATTTTACTGCCCTTCCACACAGTGCTTCTAACATTTACAGTGTATGAAAGGTATCATTTTAATCACTTTATTCCATTCTCCACCATTGGAACTACTGGAATTAAAATAAATGTTACAAAAGCATAATGAATCCACAAAATATTTTAATCAAATTCCAATATATAATGATATTTCAACCTGTTTACTATTTTTGCAAACTGTTTGCCATTTCAACAGCATCTGGATGTTGCTGTTTTTTCTTTTTATGTTTTTAAATTAAGATTTAAATCACAAATTCAAGTAAATATTTTTACTCTCGCATCCCCCACTCGAGAGGTAGACATTGCACTGCCTGTGCGATAATGGGCTTTAGGCCTGCACGATTATATTTACGATATACTGTACGTTTAAAAAAAAAAAATCACACGATTACTCTTTAAACTGATGCTTTGATTGATTCGTGACAACACGTTTTGCGGACAGGCATCGTGGAGGCCATCTTTTCAGGTCCTGTCTAGGCAAGGGGGTAATCCAGCACATGGAAAGCGTACCTTCCATGGGGGCCGCCATTGGTTAGCAAGCCATCACCTGCTGTTAGCATTCCATTGACTCCCATTGACTCTTCATTTTGGCGTCACTTTGACAGCGAATAACTTTACATCTGAGGCGTTTAAAGACTCAATTTGTCCATTTTTTATTTCTAAAGAAACGACAACGTATAAAAGGCTCCATTATGTATCTTACGTTATGGCCCCGTAGAAGCCGTTTTTGTAAAAACAGGCTAACGATTGCGTCATAACCTCGCGACTCTATCTATATAGAGAGATATATAGGTATAGGCTACTAATAAGTTTTCTTTAAGTGAACATAACATCATACTTAGTGTACTATTTAAATATTATTGCACTTTAGTAGCCTACTACTATGTTCCTATTTAGGTATTCATTTTTTATACTTGAAATATACCTTTAACTCTTTCCATTTTAAAACATTTTATTCTAGTTTAATGCATCCCACTTGAATCTGGGTATGTTTAATACAATTTTAAATAAAAAGCTGAGAAAATCACATTTACGATGATCAAAACACAGATTGGAGGAGATTGAGTCGTTTCATTTGGTAACGTTAGGCAGATTTGATTTATATGCTGTTTAATGTTTGATGATCGTTTTTTTTTTTTTTTTACATTTACATAAGAAATCTTCTATTGCTTGTTTCTGCTTCTTCTGTGTTTTGATCAGGAGTTTCTGTACTAGAAGATGCGTAATAGCTCCCCCTACCGTATAACAGGGAAAACACGGATAGCCGGAAAATTCAGTCAATGACGGGGAAAGCGTAGAGTAGATTTGAAGTAAATTCCTATACACTACAGTGGACTAGCCCCGGGGTTTTGAAAGTGAGGGCAAGTTGGGGAAAAAAATAGCAAAAAAAAAAGTTACAAAAGTAAAAATATTTGTTAATATGAGTATTGTTATGAAATAGCATTATAATAATTTGTTGCATAGCCTATCTGAACATTATACTTTTAATGCTAATCTTATAGAGGTGAACTGATTGATCGGCTGGTGACCGGAATTGGACGATTTTCACGTGATTTTCTGGAATCAGCCTAGAAAATTGTAATCGGTGCATCTCTATAATCTTTCTGATTGGCTAGTATCAAACACCATCACATAATCTGATGTTCACCTAGATGTTTTATTTATTTATTTCTACATTTGCCGTAATATTGTCGATGGGTTCAATAACACATCCTGCAAAAGGAACCCCTGGACTAGCCTACACAAAAATTCAAATACTCAGAATTTTTTTCTCACAATTGTGAGTTTACATGTCTCAATTCTACATTTTTTTTTTCTCAGAATTGCGGGTTTATATCTCGCAATCGACTTCTTTTCTTTGAATTGCGTGATATAGGTTAAAATCTCAATTGCGAGTTATTAAGTCCAGTTCTGAGGAAAAAATACTGACTTTTTATATCTCACAATTCTGACTATAGCTATAACACGCAATTACGAGTTTATATAACACAGTTCTGAGGGAAAAAGTCAGAATTGTGAAATACAGTCGCAATTGCCTTTTTAATTTTTTTATTCTGTGGCGGAAAAACAAGCTTCCATAGAAATCAGTATATTATCAAGTTAAAATTTTTAAAAAATATATAATTTATATATATATATATATATGAAGAAAAACAGCAGTTAACTTCAAGCTGGCAAGCTCAAATAAGCTATTGTAATTCTCAATGACTATAGTTTAGCTGTTTATTCAATCCTGTTCCAGCCAGTGTGTAAATAATCAGGCTGGAATGAATTTTGAGCTTGATCAGAGCAGATTTCAGGAGATTTCTGCTTTACCCTTAAATTACAACAAGGAGTTTTATTTATTTATTTCAAAGGTTGTTATGAAACAGGAATGAGCCATACAAATATTAAGCAAGTGTATTCTGTATTCTAATAAAGTTGAATGATTTCCCCATTTTCTAGTGAATATTCAGCTGCCAGTAAGCCCTCAAAATGTCTGAGTGCTTCTATTTTCCATGATTCACATTCAGTTCAAAAGCAAAGATGATCACTGATGGAGTCCATTAATACAGTGTTTTAAGCCACCACGGGCAGTCTTGGCATTAGCCTACAGCGCTGCACTGGATATTGCAAGAAAATTGCTTCCACATGTATCAATATCATTACTTTTTAGTTTTTACTGAAGTGACATCAGACACTCTCGTCAAAGTCGTACACATGTTTTCCACGCACACAAGAACAGGTCCCGATCTGACCGAGAGTGAGGTAGCTCCCCTTTACACTGGCTGTCCGGGCTTGTTCTGCTTCCAGTTCCAGCACTGATAGAAGCGCTCACTGTGTGAATGTATGTGTGTTTTTGTTCCAATCCCCAGAAAGAAGAATGATTTCCCTCATCGTATGTTTCCCTGACTGACCTCAAATGACTCATGCGCTCTCCAAACTCAAATTCCACTGCTTTGGATCCTTCGGCACCTTTCACTGCCATTGTACTCAGTAGAACTTCACTGGAAAAAAGTGAGATGCAACTGGATCATTCTACAAAACAGTTGTCATTTGTGTGTGGAACACAAAAGGGGAATTTTTTAAGAATATTCATGCAGATCTTTTCCATAAAACAGCAAATGCATAATTGAGCTCTGTAAATAGGTTAAAAAAAATTATAATAAAAAACAAACAATAATAATAATAATATATATATATATATATATATATATATATATATATATATATATATATATATATATATATATATATATATATATATATATATATATTACATGATTACATGATATGAATTTGTGTCTACATTATTATTATTTTAATCAAACTGGAAAAGGGACCGTTTCATAACATGAAACATGGAAAGATGATGGAAAAGTACTACAGCAAGTCTGGACATGTATGCTGGTTAAATCAGCCTTTCTGTGGGAGGAACCTGTTAGAATCACAGATTCAACAATAATGACAAGGGGATTGACTAGTTAAGACCAAAAGAAGTCAAAACAAAGAGCTTAAAAAGTACAAAAGGTATGTCCTGTAGGCTATATATGCTTGGTTGTAATTCTACACTAGGAATGTAATGATAGTATTTTCAGCAACCACACTTGCTGCCACATAGACACTCATGAACTGTGAGGGATCATCTGTGTTTGTGTTATGTCTGTTTGGGTGGGTTTTGCACGTTTAGTTCTGTTTCCTGTGTTTCTGTTAGTTACTATGGTTTCTCATTGTTTGATTATTGTTTGCACCTAATGTTCATTTTGTTGATTGGTTTGTCTGTGTATTAAAGCTCTATAGGTTTCTCTCTGTTCATTGTCAGTTCTCATTATGTGTATAGCGGTTGTTTTGTTGCATAGTATTCTTAGTGTTTTGAGTTCTGTTTAATAAATACAGTACTGCTGATTCTCATCTTTATTTCAACCGGTACATGACAGAACAAGTGACTGAATAACAATGAATCTAGCAGCAGTCCGTATCCTCCTGTTTTCAACACTGATAATAATCAGAAATGTTTCTTGAGCATCAAATCAGCATATTAGAATGATTCCTGAAGGATCATGCGACACTGAAGACTGGAGTAACGATGCTGAAAATTCAGCTCTGATCACAGTAATAAATTACACTTTAAAATATATACACATAGAAAAAAGTTATGTATTTTGCAATGTATTTTGATTGGTGACGTAGTAATACAAGGTGTAATGGATCTAATATCGGTCTGAATCACAGCTCTAATGATATTCAGGATAACAGTATGTGTGATAATGCAGTATCTGTACTGTATATACATGCATTTTATATCAACACTCATGTCTGACACGAGAAGAGCTGGAATTCCCCAGCATCATTATTGTGGAGTATAAAGCTTTCTGGTCAATGGAAGTCACGCATGCGGCTCACAGCGTGACGTAGCTCGTTTGCTATTAGTCTTAAGTGTGGAGCGTTCATTGAAATGCTCCTTAAATTAGAGGTGAAAATGATTTTGTTGCCATACACAGTTAGAAGCACTTGCGTCACACGAGACAGAGCTGTCCTTCTGTCTCCAACAGCGTGGCATTCGTGTATAAACAAACACTCTGTCCAACTGTCAGCCAAATGACCTGCACTGCCCAGTGTTTCTGCTCTGTCCCTAGCAACCGTTCGTTAGCATCCGAGTCCCACGAGTCTGCTGGAGGAGAACAGAGTCAGTCTGGGCATGTCAGGCTCAATTAAACTTCTCTTCCTGTTTTCAGGGGTACAAATGATCCTTTTTTCAGTCTAACATGGGAATTGACATTGGTGAGCCAAAGTCTGGCTACTTCCTCATCTTTATCTGTACTTATCGGAATTATCGTAAATACGAGTTTCCTAGTTCAAAACTGGTCACAAAAGCCCTCAAGTCGTATTTACCACTGGGAAGCTCAGGGAATTTTGATACCCAAGGTCCCGATTTGGGCGGGCCACAAAATGTAAATGATTGATGGCATTCTTTATTATTTTTTTCACAACCGCTACATCACCTTGTCTTCTTGTTAAAGTAGAGCATATTTACAAATATGAATAATCTTTTGAAGTGGATTGTATGTTTTATACACAGCGAAAATAGCCCTTTCTTTGACCAAAAATCTAGAATTGTCAGCAAGCTATCTATAGATAGTGTGGTGAATGTTTATATGGTTGTCAACAAATGGTATGCAAATTTTTTTGGGGGGGCTTAAAGGGGACATATCATGCTAAATCCACTTTTTTAGCCCTTAAATGCATTTTGTTGTATATTTGGAGTGTTTAGAAGTACAGAAAATATGAAATTATTCTCTTCAGGTGCTTCGTTGATATCTTTATATTCTGTTTTGGCCCTATTTTTCAACCTGTTCCGATTTTTCTGTTATCTATGACGTTTTGTGAACTAATACGTCACAGTATTTGCAGCGGAACTGCCAAATAAGGGCATTGACTTCCGGCCCAACACTTCGAGCAATCCGCCATTTCTATTTCTCACTGCAATTTTGTAGTCCAAGCTAAAGGATGCAGAAGTTACGAGAGGGTAAGTTAAAATGTTCGGTTGTTGGATGTAGTAACCCACACACTTCATTACACCGTCTAATGTAGATGAACTGCCGCGCTTGTGTGTCAGGACGCATATGTTTAACTGAAAGAACGAGCAGAGAGAGAGACCCGGTCGCGCGCGCGCTCACTCTCTCTCTTCAGAGAGGCGAAAGTGTAAACAAGACATCACCGTCTCCAAACTAGACGCTGTCTTGCTCTCTCTCCCTCGCACATATTAATCAAAATAAATCGACACGGTGGTAAAAGGTCGGAAGACCAAAGTTTCATGTGTAAATACAGTAACACACCATTGCGATACATCCATATGAAGACGTTGTTCTGCAGGTTCGTCGTCTTCATTTTCATCTCGCTCCGGCTCCGACATGTAAGGCTGGATGGACAAGTCTTCCGTTGTCGACATTTTGTTAATAACTTGTGAATAAAAAGTTTCTGTGCCGCTAGATAATCGTATCTCTGCTATCAAACTACAAAAATGGCTGAACAGGGTGGAGTTGAACCTCTGCAACCTGTAGAGGGGGCGGGGTATGAAGTGTCTCAGTTGTATTTAAAGAGACCGCACCAAAACGGGTTGATTGAGACGCACGTCAGAAAAGGGGTGGAAAAGGGACCTGTGGAGCTATAATAATGAGGAATTCAGACCCAAGCATTGCAATTCCGCTTTATATAGACTACAAATGTATGATTTATATGTAAAAAGGAACAATTTAAAAGCATGATATGTCTCCTTTAAATAAGATTTTCCCAATAAATAAGCAAGAATAAACCTGGTTCCTGTTCTTTCCGACAACAAAGCACTTGAATGCAATGAGCTCGTAATCACAACTTCAGAAGTGGGAAGTAGGAAATTTCCGATAGCATGTGAAGACAGCTTTTAGTTTTTACATACTTTTCTAATAATTGACTAATAACAACATAATTTGTTTTAATAATTGACTCAATTGACCTTTCAATTCCTTAGTGTGAATTTGAAAACAATGGAGACAAATTAAAACTACAAAGTTGTAGATTACATTCATAGAAACAATATATTTTAAGTTTATTGTGAAATTTGCACATACACAGTCTCTACCTCCTCTTTACCTGCGTCAGTAACATCCTACACCTCGCCATAAGAATCGGTCTCTTTGTCTATGTCAGGCAATATTAAAATTCCAAATTCAAACAGCCGATCTCTCACTTCGGCTTTAATCAGGTTTATTTTTAAGTGATTGCTTTGGAATATGAATATGGAAGTGGGTAGCTATTGTCAACAACTTGTCTTTCCTTTTCGACGGCCTCTAACAAGGGATTATCAAGGAAACTTTGCAAATTAAACGCCATGAGCAAGCTTAGTATTATCAAAACTTGCGGGGGTGGATTGGAATCCACTGCTGCTTCAATGTATATGTAATGAGTGATTATAATCAAGGTATTAATCAATATTTTTCCTTCTAAATTATCAAATGAGTTGAATGACTTCTCTGGAGATTTTACTTTGTTATAGAAGTTACCAGTGTGATCACTGAAATGTTCTTTTCATGTATTCTTTGTTTGTCATGTCAGTGTTTGATATCTGAATGCAGTAACAGTGCTTGCTTATTTAGCCCGGCTTCCAGAAATGAAATAGGGACATGTTTTGTGTTTGAGAAAGGTCTTCAACGAACGTGTTAAAACAAATAGGGGTCATTGAAGTCTATAGTTTAAGGGACCATTTCTCAGTTAAAGCCTATATTTTCCAGTTAGACTAAAGTGTCCTATCCTTGAGAGAAAGAACTTGTTATCTTGATGTTTTGAGACGAGACTCCTGTTTATAGTTAGAGCCTGGCCAAATCCAACCTTGGAAAAGCTGTGTGTCAGTGTGTGTGTTAGTCTTCTTGGTTACAGGTTAAAGAGCCACTGGCATTATTGGAGATTGACTGAGTTGTTGCTCTGGACATGCTGGCACCCGGCAACCCAAATCTGCGACCTGGAAGGTCACGACGTGTCTAACTTCAGGGTCCGAGTGTCAGCGGCATAATCGATGGAGATATGCTTCAGTCTATCTGTATATGTGTGGAAAATTACTATGTTTATCTCAAGGGGGTAATCCATCAGCCGGAAACCAAAGAACCGGGGAACCGGGGCCGCCATTCCAGACCTTCACCTGCTGTTAGCATCCCATTGATTCCCATTCATTTTGGCGTCACTTTGACAGCGAATAACTTTACATCTGAGGCGTTTAAAGACGCCATTTGTCCATTATTTATTTCTAAAGAAACACGAAAATGTATAAAAGGCTCCATTACCTTGTATCTTACGTTATGACCCCGTAGAAGCAGTTTTTGTAAAAATAGGCTAACAATTGCATCATAACCACGCGACTCTCTGTCACACAGTAGAGAGATTACCGTATGGACAGGAGAAGCTTGAGGGCAATCGGGGGGACGTGGAGGCAAAATGACAAAGTAATTAATCAGAATACTTAGCAAAAGTTGCTCCTGCTCCAAGCTCATGGACACCTCCTACTCACACTCTCCGTCTCTGCAAGTTTAGGAAGGGAATGATTCAGATTTGGCTTGGCACAGCTACTAGAAGACAGACGGGTTGCTCACGTCTCATCTACGTCGTCAAGCTCAGTTTGAGTCTGCGCAGTACGCTCAGCCATCAGGAAGTGAGCGCTTCTAATTGACTTCACTTTTCTCTGTTGAACTCTATGGGGTCGCTGTGTCCATTTCTTTTACTGTCTATGGTTTATCTATTTCTTAGCCAATGAGAATCATTCAACCTGTAAGCAATGACGTTGCTTAGACCTTGGTGTAGGGTATAACTGCTGTGATCTTTGTAACTGTAAGCGGGGCGGCCTACGAACTCCTGTGTGAGTCTTGAAGCTGACTTCTGCTGATGAAACTGCAAACTATCTTCAGTAAAACTTTTCTTCAATTTTTTTATAATTCTGATTCCGGGTCTTCTTTAAAACATCTGGTCCTTGGGTCCTAAACTGTTAACCCCTAACAATAAAAAGAAGAAAGATACTCTACAAGTTTATTTCTGCCATCCACACTGAATCTCTGCCATTATCCCAACACACAATTCTTTAATAAACAGTAACAAACAACGAGTCCCCAATTATGTTATGTCTCCCTATTTAAGATGTCTAGAGGGTATGTAACATTTAAGTGATAAAGTTAGATAAATTAAGAAAATAACAAAATAAAAGAAACGGGTTCAGTTACTGCCGACTGTGGTGAGATGAATCAGGCAGAGACAGGTATGAATATGTACAAATAATAAAACAAAACACAAACAATGGGGCAATGGGACACTGAGCGGTGCTAAAGCAAAGAAATCGACAAAACAGTAACACTATAGGGCTTTCTTCAGCATTTATTAATCTTGGATTTAAACAATTAAAACCATTTACCATTAACTAATACAGTACGTTATAAAAATCAAAGTTTGTATTTGTTAAAATTAGTTAATGCACTGTGAACTAACATGAACAAACACTAAATAGCTGTATTTTTATTAACTAAGATTAAAAAAAGAGTAATAAATGGAATAAATAAAAAATTTGATTAATATGGAAAAAAAATTCGTTTTTACACACCCCGCCAGGCCCAGATCCTTACATCATCTTACACTACAAGCAATTTTGTTACAAATGTGATGCAGCATTCTAAAAATTAGAATATCATGGAAAAGTTTATTTATTTCTATAATTCCATTAAAAATGTTAAACTTCCATAGATTATTTGCACTCTGGATTTAATAAAGCACAGTGGACCAAAGTCCTCTTTTCTGATGAGAGCAAATCTTGCATGGAGGAAGAATGGAGAGGCACACAATCCAAGATGCTTGAAGTCCAGTGTGAAGTTTCCACAGTCTGTGTTGGTTTGGGGAGCCGTGTCATCGGCTGGTGTTGGTCCACTGTGCTGTCCACTCAACGTAGCCGTCTACCAGGACATTTCCAGAGCACTTCATGCTTCCTTCAGCAGACAAGCTTTATGGAGATTCTTCCTTCATTTTCCAGCAGGATTTGCACGTGCCCACACTGCCAAAGGAACCAAAACCTGGTTCAATGACCATGGTATCACTGTGTAATTACTGTGTGATTTCATGTAATATTCTAAATTTTTTTCATGGGTTTTATGAGCTGGAAGCCCAAATTATGCACAAATAAACAACTAAATACTTGAAATCATGTAAGTTGTGAGCCCTGAATCTATAATCTATGGAAGTTTAACGTTTTGAATGGAATTATGGAAATAAATAAACTTTTCCATGATATTCTAATTTTTTGGAAAGGGTCTGTATGTGCAAAATGCCACTCCTCCACGTGAAGTGGCACTTTTATAATTAAATTTTTGTTTTGTTTTTACAAACACTCAACCTCCTTAATAATATATATATTTTTATATATATATATATATATATATATATATATATATATATATATATATATATATATATATATATATATATATATATATACAGGGTGCGATTTGTGAAAAAAACAGAGGGGGGGATGTTTTGAATCATTTTTATTCATAAAAATAAGTTATGAGAACATGAACTTCATTCACTGCATGTGCTGCTCTGGACCCTTTTCGTTGTTCCCAGCTAGCTAGCTGTTTTCGCGCTGAAAAATTACATAAATATTTGTACTTGGTGACATTCTGAAAAGCCGTACATGGATCAAAGCTAATGGACAGGATCAGATAAATCAGAGCTTAGATTCTCTGCCCGAGCCCGAACTTGACCCGACCTGGGCCGGGCCCTTGATCGAGCACTTGTGTTACAAAATGCAACACGTCACATGTCATGCTCAGCGTCTCCTCCACTCGCACGCATCACACCCGGCCCGGGATAATAAACTTTTAAAATATTTATTTTGTTTTAAAAATATTCAATATTCTAAAACCTTGTTGAATTAAATTAAAGTTGTAGCCTACTAGGCCTACTCCTCCTAGGCCATCCAAAGTTCATTTTTGTTCATTTTCTGTGTTCATCATTGTTCACGTTTTTTTAAAAAAAATTTTTTTAACGTTTCTTCCATTTGCGATCCATTTCATTCTGAATAAACAAACAAGGCAGTTTACATGATTTGTCCTTGTTGCATTATTCATTAAGATAATAATTAATAAATGCACTCACAATTATCCGTGAACTTGATAAATAGAGATATGCCGATATGTTTTACATGCACAAACAAATGCCTTTCAACTTATGTGTGCAAAATTCAGAAGCAGTAAATTAATGTGCAGACATTTGTAGAGATTCTGTAGGCCTACTATATGTGTTGTAGCCATTAAATAAGCTCATTTAGTTTCATATTTGTTAAAATATTATAATTATATTATATTATTTTTTTTCCATCTATGTTGATTTATGAAAAGTGAACAGCACGAGTAAGATAGGATGTGCAGTATATCGGGAGACTTGGAGTGGGTCAAACATGATTTTGACCACTTCATTAAGTTTTGTTTCGTAGAAAGCCTTTCTTTAAAGTGAATTTCGTTTTGTATAAATTGTACCTTAATTGTAATCAATTTTTCATCAACGAATTGCATGTATTTAATAATTAAGAAGCAAATATAGCAGACATAGGCTATAATCATGCGGTGCCTGCGCGCCGCGGTCACTTGCACTGCACGTTAACTGGAGCGCATGTCATCATAAATTAACCGAAACTCAGTGTATGCCTCACAGAGAATATTAAGAAATATATCTAAAGAAAGCTTGAAATGCATTTAAATGAAACAATGACAATAAATGATAAATAGGCAACTCTCTGATGTAATCCATGCATTTCTCCTTATTGGCGTGTTCACTACGGAGATGGTGATAGTCAACTTCATCTTTGCTTCATCTCAACTTCCCTGGCACCACCCCTGGTTATAACGGCCCACGTATTAAAAAATGGTCGGGTTTAAATCGGGCAGTAAAATACAGTTAATGTGTCGAGCCGGGCCGGGCTCGGACTCAACGTCCACGTCGGGCTTGATTTTTTGGGCCCGATCTAAGCTCTAAGATAAATTAGCCACAATGTCATCTATTGTTAGTCAATTCGGCTCATTCGGGCTTCGCGTCTACCGCGCCGCGCGAAACGATTTCGCAACGCAGGACCTCTAGACGCGTGTAAACGCGTCTTTACATTGTAATCACTCGCGCCTGACACTCAAGAGTGAGTGAGTAATCAAAAAACCTTGACTTTAAACAAACCACGGATCCGTGATAAGTTTTGTGATCCGCCTCGCCACTAGTGTAGCACTGATCACTTTGAGAGGGGGGATAAATTTATCCCCACCGGGGATAAAAATAATTAAGCAGAGGCAGGGATACATTGACCAGAAAGGGGGAAATCCCACGCATCCCCCCCGGCAAATCGCACCCTGTATATATATATATATATATATATATATATGCAAAAGCCTCTAAGTGCCATCTGAAATTTTCTTCTAGAATTATCATTTTTATCAAGCTCGTATATTTAAGTTCAGCAATTTCACTTAAATGACAATTAATAGGTAATTTCCATTGCCATTTAAGTGAAATTACTGAACTTAAATATACAAGCTTGATAAAAAATATCATTCTAGAAGAAAATTTCAGATGGCACATATATATATATATATATATAAATAAATGTTATAGGCCTATATGATGTTTACCAGTGGACCACGTCTCTAAATGGGATAAACTAGCAGCGTCTTTTGAGGATGTGCCCACGACGTTTCTGGAACGTGAGCCAAGATTATAAAAAAATAGAACTTTACCACTACGTCCTCACAACATTGTCATAATGTCACATTGACCAAATGACGACTAATTGACGACGTCGTCACAACGTAGCCTACTGTGTTAGCTGGGATAGTCATGATCACGACTGTTTCCCGAAACCGTGTTGTTGCAAATTGGTCGTTCATCCACGTTGGTTGATGATGTAAGGCAGTAATAACTACTTTTAAAGAATCTGTTTGAAATCTAATCAATGCTAGATGTTTTACCTAATGGCATCTGAGGAATATTTCTCATTTTCCCCGGTGATGATGGTAAAATCACATAACATCTCACGATGATACAAGTACTGATTAATGGCTGAATATTCAGTTTGCGGACCAAGTCTTTACATGTTTTCTTTCCTTTAGCCTGGTCAATCCCAATGCGTCCTCTTGGAGATAGGCCTGACATTGATGGCCAGTAAGGGCCCCAGCGTTTCCCACATAATTAAACTGCTGGACTGGCAGGACGACACAGATCACTACATAATGGCCACGGAGCGGCCCTCGCCCTGCACGGACCTGTTGAGTTTCATGGACCTCCGGGAAGGAAGCCTCGACGAGAAGACGGCACGACATGTGATGCGGCAGCTGCTCAACGTTCTCCGTCCTCAGTCAGCTGATCTGTCCATCCCTCCACTCAGGTCTTATCGTCTTGCGAGGCTGGTAAGTCCTGGTAGTGTCTGGCACCTTGACTTGAAGCAGTGATATTTGTGTCTGGCGGTATTGCAAGTCAGATTTGCAATCGCTCCAGATGGGGCGGCACGGTGGCTCAGTGTGTAGCACTGTCGCCTCGCAGGAGGGTTTGAGTCCTTTCTGTGTGGAGTTTGCATGTTCTCCCCGTGTCAGCGTGGGTTTCCCCCACAGACTGAAGACATGCAGCATTCTCAGTAAATTAAGTCGATTTGAAAAAATGAATAAATAAAATCCCTCATCAAGTTTCGTACATTACTCTGACATCACGGCCCTTGAGGCTCCTGCTAAAGTCATTTTTGAAGCCGCTGTGGCCCCAGAGATCCCTATCAAGAAACCCACTGTCGTCTGCTATCTCTCATTGTATAGGACCAAAAAAACAACAACTATATAACAATTACAAATATAAATTAATAATAAATATGACTACACTACTTTAAAAGGGATCACAATTGGAGAAAGTGCTTGAAAGAAAAACTGGTTGCAGAAATGGGTTTTTGTGTCGGTTACCAGTAGATGGTCTCTAGTTAATGAAAGTTTAGATGAAAACAACAACTTTGATCGTGAGAAACCTGAAATATTTTAATGTCTTTTAAAATCCAAATAACAGGCCTATAGTATTATAAATTGTTGCTAGTGTAAACCTACAATGATTATATTTTAGTTCTATTTAGTTATTATTATTGGAGTTTGTCTCAGGGATCCATTGAAGCCTTTGGGCAAAGTGTGCTCTGCTTTTCTTACGTCGATATCTAAGCTCCTTTGAGTAATGAACTCTTCAGTTTCATCTAAGCTACTGTAGCTCTTACCGGGAAATCATCAAGTCAAGATCTAGCATGCTGAAAACTACCTGGGTTTTTTTTTTTTTGGCATGTTTTATATATAAGAACCAGATTCAAGCAGTTCTAGAACTCTGATTTATGCATGAAATCAAAATCCTAATCCATGCGCACAAATGCATTACTGCAGTTTACATTTACATGCATTTGGCAGATGCTTTCATCCAAAACAACTTGCACTGCATTCAAGCTACAGTCTTGTTTTTCATGTCATGCTTTCCTTGGGAATATATGAAAGATGTTTTCAGCTTGACACCTTAGAGGCCATATATTCTTGAGCAAACACTGAATGATGTTTACATACTGTAAAATGGTTTTTAAATGAAAGAAGACAAAGTCTCGGATTAAAAGGAAAGAAAATGCAATTCACTTGGCAAGGCTGAATGTACTTGAAAAAGGTTGTCCTTGTTCCATTTAATTACATACATATACACTCACCTAAAGGATTATTAGGAACACCATACTAATACTGTGTTTGACCCCCTTTCGCCTTCAGAACTGCCTTAATTCTACGTGGCATTGATTCAACAAGGTGCTGAAAGCATTCTTTAGAAATGCTGGCCCATATTGATAGGATAGCATCTTGCAGTTGATGGAGATTTGTGGGATGCACATCCAGGGCACGAAGCTCCCGTTCCACCACATCCCAAAGATGCTCTATTGGGTTCAGATCTGGTGACTGTGGGGGCCATTTTAGTACAGTGAACTCATTGTCATGTTCAAGAAACCAATTTGAAATGATTCGAGTTTTGTGACATGGTGCATTATCCTGCTGGAAGTAGCCATCAGATGATGGGTACATGGTGGTCATAAAGGGATGGACATGGTCAGAAACAATGCTCAGGTAGGCCGTGGCATTTAAACGATGCCCAATTGGCACTAAGGGGCCTAAAGTGTGCCAAGAAAACATCCCCCACACCATTACACCACCACCACCACCAGCCTGCACAGTGGTAACAAGGCATGATGGATCCATGTTCTCATTCTGTTTACGCCAAATTCTGACTCTACCATCTGAATGTCTCAACAGAAATCGAGACTCATCAGACCAGGCAACATTTTTCCAGTCTTCAACTGTCCAATTTTGGTGAGCTTGTGCAAATTGTAGCCTCTTTTTCCTATTTGTAGTGGAGATGAGTGGTACCCGGTGGGGTCTTCTGCTGTTGTAGCCCATCCGCCTCAAGGTTGTGCGTGTTGTGGCTTCACAAATGCTTTGCTGTATACCTTGGTTGTAACGAGTGGTTATTTCAGTCAAAGTTGCTCTTCTATCAGCTTGAATCAGTCGGCCCATTCTCCTCTGACCTCTAGCATCAACAAGGCATTTTCGCCCACAGGACTGCCGCATACTGGATGTTTTTCCCTTTTCACACCATTCTTTGTAAACACTAGAAATGGTTGTGCGTGAAAATCCCAGTAACTGAGCAGATTGTGAAATACTCAGACCGGCCCATCTGGCACCAACAACCATGCCACGCTCAAAACTGCTTAAATCACCTTTCTTTCCCATTCTGACATTCAGTTTGGAGTTCAGGAGATTGTCTTGACCAGGACCACACCCCTAAATGCATTGAAGCAACTGCCATATGATTGATTAGATAATTGCATTAATGAGAAATTGAACAGGTGTTCCTAATAATCCTTTAGGTGAGTGTGTATATATATATATATATATATATATATATATATATATATATATATATATATATATATACACACACACACACACACATACATATACATATACATATATATATATAATATATATATATAATTTAGTTCTTTGGTTGTTTGTATGGGTGTTCGATTCCAGGTTTTTCAGAGTCGACTCAGACTCCATTTATTTTACATCAAAACAGGAATAATACAAGGAATAATAAAAGACTGCAGACATTATGCAATTTTTCTTCCAGCATGAAACCTAAATTCCCCTTATTAAAGCACACTTTTAGCATGATCATGTCCAAATTAGACCAATTTAGTGATGACATTACCTTGAAATGAGTAGCTGTCAACATCATTTCCTGGTTGCTGATACCTATTTTTTTTTTAAAAGCTGTGGTCGAATATTATATCAGAATGAATTAAACGAGAAAGAAGGCAGGCCTGTTCTTTAATGAATTCATCTCATAATTGTTGGGTGATCATTGTCTTCAAAAACTGCTTAGACAGGAGAGTTAAAGATCCTACAAATAAATACAATACATACAAAAATACATGGAATAATGTACACTTATTGATGTGTTTATTCTTGATGCAAGACTTTATTGATTTATGGTTAGTTTAATGATTATGAACACAAATTATTTTAGGTTAACCATGGAAAACCACATTTATATTTATTGCATGTATATAGAATCAATTAAACTACAAAGCTGTCAATATAACTAATCTACTTCTAAAGTAAGCAAGATGCAGTGTCGGGGGGGTTCACATTACAAGTAACAGGAGTTACGTAATCGGATTACTTTTTTTCCCCTCAAGTAATTAGTAAAGAAACATTACTTTCAAATGTAGAATAACAAAATATCTGAGTTACTTTTTCAAATAAGTAACGAAAGTTCCTTTGTTTCCCATTCAATGACTGACAGCTCTCCTGTGAGTAAGTGCAGAAGTGTTGTGTGACCCGTGTGAACATGACGGGTATCTAAATGTGAGCAGTCATTTACTCATGGCATAAAAAAGAGAAATGCAAACTCAGACTATTACACAAACCTGCAATGATAAAATGTTAAATAACACAGATATGCTTTATGTTTTTCTTGCCGACCTTCGATGGATCCAATTCAACCATAGTAAGCAAAAATGACTTTAGATAAACATCAAATTTGTGATTTTACCGCTTAAGTAAGAGTGTTGAACTTTCTTTCAGACGTAATATGCATTTTCTTCAGCCTGAGGCTTTATTTATTTCACTTCTGGTGTGAAACGGCCTTTACATTTACCAAAAAAATAACTTTTGTTTTTTGTTATTATAAAACAACCAACAATTCACCGACCCAGGTGAGAAAAAGTAACACAGAAGTAACGTAACGCATTACTCTCCATAAAAAGTAACGCAATTAGTTCCTTTTTTCAGGGAGTAATGCAATATTGTAACGCATTACGTTTAAAAGTAACTTTCCCCAACACTGATCAGATGTAGGATAAAAGTATGCGAGAATGTAGTTTCTGCGACAGCTCCAGCTCTCTGACGCAATACGTGTCCGAATTACTCGCTTCATTTCGTCCACTTATTTCTGATATACTGCACTTAACTGCCATGCACTATATAGGGAGTAGGGAATGAGTGAACAAGTGAGTGATTTCGCACAGCAACAGCCAACAACAATGGTCAATTCCTGTGCTGGAGTCAACCATACAGCTATTCAGTCGAGGCATCAACTCTGGGAGTCGACTCCCCATCACTAGTTGTTTGTGATGCATGACAACTTAAATTCCCTAAAATGCGTGGCGCATCGCAGAGCTAGTGCAAGATGAGCATTTGTGGTTAAAAATTATATAAATGTTTATTTCTTTTAGAAAATGACAGATAGTTTCTCTAGATAAGACTCTTATTCCTCGGCTGGGATCGTGTAGAGACTTTGAAGATTTGGACCTTCAAACCGTTGAAGTCACTATATGGAGAAAAATCCTGGAATGTTTTCCACAAAAATGTCTTTTCGAATGAATGAATGAATGAATGAATGAATGAATGAAAGAAAGACATGAATATCTTGGATGACGTGTGGGTGAGTAAATTATCAGGAATTTATTATTCTGAAGTGAACTAATCCTTTAACCTTGACCTATTGTGTTGTTTGCTAACAGCCAAATTCGGTTCGTCAATGTCTGGATTTTGATTTTGTTTTTGTACTGCATGAGGATCTTAATTAAAATCTGTCAATCTGGGGAAGCCATCGCTGACGGAGTCATTCAAGCATGTGTCAGTCATCTCTGTACGTTCCTCAGTGAACGAAGCAGGGTTACGCATCACACAGACCTGGGCCTCCCAGCAGGCCGAGCGGGCTGATCTCAGCAGAGCGCCTCTGAAGATCACTGGGACTGGATTTAATATGCTTAAGTGAGTAATGACACAGTGTGAGTTCACTGGACGCTAGAATACACTCAACCTGAGGTCATCCGAGCGGCCACACCCAGCCTCGAACGCTGCGGTCACATACCACTGTCACTACGACCAAAATGAAAGATGCCGTTTTATCTTTATATTCGGTCCACGGTTTGTGGTGGAAGTCTTGACGCTCAGCATCTGTCTGTGACAGCAAGGCAGCTCACTAGGTCTTAAAGCAGAGATTATTTATTCAATTAAATCAAAGATATTACAAATAGGATGGTAAATTCACAAACTGTTGACACAATCAAAACACACAAGATCCAGCCTCAATTCAATTTAAGATTAATAAAAAGTCTATAGGTAAGATGGTGAGATTCAGGTAACAGTGAGAGCACAGAGAACAGAGAGAAGAGCACAGCACCCGTGTGATGTCTACATGTTAGTGTTCAGAAATCACCCTTAACCCTCTAGACACACGATCAACGACGCCTTCTGGAGTTTCCCAAAAAAATGACAGCCTGTCTGGTAACATGGTCCCATCTACAGGCAGGAACTTGGCTGTGGGATTGACTGGTTTGTTCTCAATCTGTATTGCCTGTGAACAAACAAACAAACAGGTAAATGCTGGTCCAAATGTGGTTGCACTGAGTTCTGGATCACATGACTTCAGTTTTGCTTGTTCTATATGCCAATAGTATCTACACTGGAGCTAAATACGGTTGTCAGTTCACCTTTTAGTGCTTAATCCTGTACACACAGAGTTCAGCCATTTACAGGAGTGGGAACCACATTCTATAACTGAATTAAAGGGATAGTTCCCGCAAAAATCACCCTTATTTACTCTCCCTCGTGTCGTTCCAAACACGTAAGACTTTCATTCATTCATCTTTGAAACACAAATGAAGATATTTTTGATTAAATCTGAGAGATTTCTGTGCCTCCATTGACAGCAACACAACTGAAAATTTGACGCTTCAAAAAGTTCATAAAGAGATTGTAAAACGAATCCATTTGAATTGAGCGGTTTAGTCCAAATTTTCTGAAGAGACTCGATCGCTTAATATGATGAGCAGATTTAATTGAGTCTTTAATTCACATATAAACATTGATCAGCGAACATAAACAGAAGCTCAACCGAATCTGCTTGACGCGCAAGAACAAACCTCTTGCTGAAGCTCAAACGTGCTTCCGTTCACCACAACCGATGTGTGAGTTCATGAATGTTTATTTGTGAATAAAGGACTAAATTAAATCTGTTCATCATATAAAGCGATCGAGACTTCAGAAAATTTGGACTAAACCGCTCAATTCATATGGATTAGTATTACAATCTCTTAATGAACTTTTTGAAGCATCAAAGTGGTAGCTGTAGTTGTGTATCTCTCAATGGAGGGACAGAAATCTCTCAGATTTCATCAAAAAGTTCAGAAAAAAGTCTTACAGGTTTGGAACGACATGAGGGAAGAGTAATTAATGACAACATTTTCATTTTTGGGAGAACTAACCCTTTAACCCCTGAAAAACTTTAGGCGGTGACAACCGCATTTGCAAAAACATCTGCGCTGTGTGTACAGAACGAACTGAACTAGTTATTGACGCATTTAAACGTGCATCAGAGATGTGTCTCTTATTTGCGTGCGCAGTGCAAGAAAATCACAGGGAAAGAGTCACGAGCCTCGACTCATTCGTGTTGCCAGATCTTGCCAACAAAAATTTTATAAATGCAAATGCTTTATATTGAAAATAAGATCAAAATATCGTGACCTGCACCTTTGATAACTTTATGATCAAAGCCCAAAAGCGCTTATTCATATAGTGGATGGCAACATTTCAGGAGAGCGCTCTGTGAAGCAGCCTTACAAATGTATCAGTCTTTGGTCGCTGTAATATTAATAAGCGAGATGCCAGAACGTTGCTATGGTTACCACAGTGTCAATCATTGCAACTTTGGGAGTGAGTCTACTTTGTACAAACACAGAATGATTATTAAGAATTACACAGAAGTGAAAATAAACTGAACCTGAAGTGTGTATGTATATGAAACCTGTTGCACACAATCGACTACATGCCTTATGTTGCATGTGTTTTTAAAATACAGAGTTATGATCATAAAATTAACAACATAAATATCATCTTACTAAACATTATTGGGAGATATAGAGTGACAGCTGATATTTAAAGGATTTTATGCAAGTATCTGCTATACTGTTCTGGACATATAAATATCAGCATCTGCAGCAAATTGCTAGCCTGACAAGCCACATCAATATGTTGGGTCTGGGAACACACCATTGGCAGGACTCAGTCCGAGGGGCGGGATTAACGGTTGCCTTTCAAATTCCCGATACAACCAACCAGAGCGTTTTCCCACCAGCGGAGCTAGTTGATAGATTAGACTTTTGCCGTATCTGGTCGGCAAAACTCTGAACACATCTTCCTTTTTTAAGAATGACTTCAGTGCCGTTCTCTGTTCTTTTCTTAAAGAAAAGCTTAACTACAAGTCCTCCAGAGTCGCGGCCAAAGCCGACTTGAAAGAGCGCTGTTCACCAGCAGCAGCTCTTCTTTGTTTTCGAGTAGCTGGGAATTCACGCGGAACCGTCACAACTCTGCCGTCATTATGTTAAGCCCGCCCACCGACTCTATACACGATGTGATTGGCCTGACTAGAGTTTGGTTTTTCCAGCTCTCAAGCCAACGGAGAGTTGCTAGATGACCCTGGCTGCAAAATAAAATTAGCTGCCGCTAGTGTGCGTCTAGATTTCTAGGTTAGCAAATTGCATATTTTTGCTCAGTTTGGGCCTCTAAATACAATATAGCGTTTTTTTTCTCCAAGTATGAGCTGCATATTCTAATTATATCAAACTATATGAGCCATAAAAGCCTTATGTATTAAATATGATACTCAACTCTAGATACTCAACTTTCTTTCTTTAAAAATAAATAAATAAATAAATAAATAAATAAATAAATAAATAAATAAATAAATAAGCCTTTAGGTTCAGGCTTCAGTTTACAGGGTCAAATAATAATGGTACATGTGACAGAAAAATCATACCTGTGTTTCAGTAGTTGATCATGCGCTTGACGGCCTCAAAGCACTTCCACTTGTCTGGGATGTAGAAGGGCTCAAAGATGTGCGGGAAGGGCGTATCATACCCGCAAACCCTACTGATGGGAGCCTCCAAGTTGAGGAAACACTCCTCCTGCAGAGAACACATTCAGCTCCATTAATAATATATACCATACAAATCTTCCTTTTTTTTCCAGAGCCTATTCATCTTATTCATAACGCAAGTTTTCTAACTTGAATGTCGATGCTTCTGGTCTCATTCGCTTCCAGTTATTTTAGCTGTACAAAAACAGTCAGTTATGCTGCTTGATACTGCAAACTATTATTTTAATTTATTATCGAAATCATAAATATTTCATAAACCATTTACAGCATTTAGTTATTCTTCCCATTAGTTAGACTTGCTCAAGTGTCAAGTCACCTTTATTTATATAGCGCTTTATACAATACAGATCGTTTCAAAGCAGCTTCACAGAGATAACAGGAAAATGATTCAATGCTGCAAACAGAGTTCATTTCAGCTGTACAGTATGGCAAGCTGTTTTAGCTTAAATTATACCCAGCGTAACTCGTCGTAATCGCATTTTTACTAGTAAGAATTCAATTAGAGAGCTCTACAAATGAATTTTTACTAGTCATATGTCTCCATTGACTTCCATTCATTTTTAATTACGGAGCGCTACAATTGCAATTGCAATTGCAGAGCTCTTTAATTCAATTACAGAGCTCTGCAATTATACATATCTTTAATTCGTTTTTTTACTAGTAAAAATTCAATTAGAGAGCTCTCTAATTGTAATTTTTACTTGTAATAATTGAATTGTAGAGCTCTCTAATTGGAATTCTTACTAGTAACAATTCAATTGTAGCGCTCCGTAATTAAAAATGAATGGAAGTCAATGGAGACATATGACTAGTAAAAATTCATTTGTAGAGCTCTCTAATTGGAAATGTTACTAGTAAGAATTGAATTAAAGAGCTCTGTAAATGTAATTCTTACTAGAAATAATTGAATTAGAGAGCTCTCTAATTGTAATTGCTACTAGTAAGAATTGAATTGTAGAGCTCTCAAATTTAATTCTTACTAGTAAAAATGCAATTACGACGAGTAACGCTGGGTACAATTTAAGCTAAAACGGCTTGCCATACTGTACAGCAGCTCTAAAAGAAAATAAAGTGTCATTATTCAGTTTTGATTTCATCATGTGATGCTGAAAAACTTTAAAATCACTGATTTGCTATTCTACATTCATGTTCATGTAAATTCTGCAACAAAACTGGGTCTATTTATACTAGTTTTAAAGAGACACCAGTTATGATGTAGGTTTCAAGGGGGGGGGGGGGGGGGGGGGGTACTTATGAAATGTATTATTTTCATATTGTAGGGCTGATTTCAGAGAGAAACTTCTGACATCATTTACTCACCCTCATGACATTTCTGATTTCTGTCCCACCACTGCAAGTCCATTCCACCAAAACTTTGATGCTTCATAAAGAGATTGTAAAAGTAATCCATATGAACTGAGCAGTTTAATAAGTTGAAGCTGTTTAAGTCCTCTGAATGTTCGCTGAAAGTCGCTGAAAGTCCCTGAAAGTCATGTTCGCTTTATATGATGAACAAATTTAATTTAGACTTTTATTCAAACACTGGTCAACGCACATTCATACAAGCACATCAAATAAGGAAAACCGAAGCTCAAACATGTTGGCTCAGGTTCAGTCAAGCACGTCATTTATGAAGCTTGAAGGATTTGGTGGAATAGACTCTCAAAGGATTTCACAGATTTCATTAATATCTTCATTTGTGTTTTGAAGACGAAAGTCTTACAGGTTTGGAAATACATGAGGGTGAGCAAATGACTGGGTGAACTAAACCTTTAAATCAGGGGTGTCCAAACTGGGTCCTGGAGGGCCACTGTCCTGCAGAGTTCAGCTTAAACCTGCCTTCACACATCTGTCTGGAAGTTTCTAGTATGCCCAGTAAGACCTTGATTAGCTGGTTTAATTGGGATTCGAGCTAAACGTTGGGCCTCCATAAGCAGGACTGAAAACCCATGCTTTAACCCTCTGAGGTCGGCAAACGCCAGTGCGTTTTGCTCGATTTTTTTCACATAGCAGCAAAATAGACTTAAAATACTCCGTGATTTATGGTCATACAGACTTAAGAAATATGGAAAAAAAAACTGTTAAATGTCTACTTTTTTATGTGTCCACTTACAAGCGAAAAAAAACATGGTGTGCTTTCTGCCTGTCCGTCTCGGTGAACTTTTTTTTGGAGCACGTCTCTAAACTTAAACAAAACTCAGAGAATACTATTCACGCAGGCATGAGCACTATATCTTTATAATCATTCAAGTGTGTACTTTTAAATTATATAATTCAAAACTAAATCAAATATTCTCTGTTTATGTAATCTGTATGAAAAGAGAGAGATGTCAGTCACTCATTTCAGCTTATTAAGTTTAATGTGATCCCGCTGGATTTTTGTTTTAGATTCCGTCACTCACAGTTGAAGAGTACCTATTACAGTAGTCAATTACATGCTTTGTAAGTGGGAAAACCTGCAAAATCGGCAGTGTATCAAATACTTGTTCTCCCCACTGTAGGTCCACTGATATCAAATGCTGTGAAACATCAAAACTCAGTTAAAAAAGTCCATCAATGAATATAGAACATGTCTTAAATATGGAGGAACAAGAAAAGATGATAAACAGCAACACATGAAAAAAAAAAAAAATCCTTAGACATGACCCCAGTGAGCGGTTGGGTTTCTATTTAAGCTTTTGGAGAACTTTAAAATAAAATTATTTTTTAAAATAAAAAAAAAATAAAAAAATCCCAAATGGAAGCTGAACAAACCCAATTCCTAATGACAAAACAACACTTATTTTCACAGAACCATCAAAACTTGTGCATCAGGAAAAGCTATAAAGGGTTTAACGTTTCCTCATACAAAGCCAACACTGAAATCTACTGTCCACGAAGACACTTCCAACTCTTAATGGATGCTTTTTGGCTTTTCCCCTGCCTTAAATCTGAACTCAGAAATGCATGAGCAAAGTGTGAAACATGTCGCACTCTGAGCGAACTCTCTCGTCTGCTGGTGTTTTCTGAAGTGCCTACAAAAGAGCGTCAAGCTTCATTAAAGGGCTTTGTGCATGCTTTACATGACAGCCTGAATAAACACAAAAATGTGTTTTAGGTTTGCATCAGCAGGCAGTTCCAGCTCTGCCGAGAGACATCAGGAAAGCCTGCGGATGCGAGGCAGGTCCCAGATGCTCGAGTCCTGCCGCTCAGTGGTCAGAACGAGCCTGGCATTCGCTGCTCGACCCACACATAATCATCGTTTTGGGATTTGATGTGGCAAGATGAACCTAGTGCTTCTGCGTCTCAGAAATAGTTTTATCTCCATGTGATGAATCTGAATGGTGTGGTTCGTAATGACTGGAAATTGACTCCAGGAAAGGACACATCAGGACATCTGCTGATACACAGGAGTTAAAATTAGATGCAATACATTTGTTCGCTTCAGTGCAGGAAAATAATGTTTCCCATTCTCTACGCTCCCAACTCAAGCTTTTGATGTTTTTGGCATTTACATTTGTTCATCCATGTTCTCCATACTCTCTTCCACCATCACTGCTCGGATAAAGCATCAAAGTAGTTTAGTACAACTCATGCGCAATACTCCAGGTCGTCCGAAGTCACGTTTCATTTGAGAAACAGAACAAACCCAAGCGGTCCAAACACGTGCACATTCAGCAGAACTACAACACAAACGTAGACAGAGCAAACCAATCTAACATCAGCAACAGTTGGAGGTCTGAATCACCACAGTACATATTTAGCAAATTGTCCAGAGTTTTAAAGCCAAGGGTAATTTTGGGTCATTTATTCTTTATTCTCAAAGTGGACGAGTACCTGCCAACCTGACCCACGGGAAGAGCAAGAAGAAACCTTTAAATACTCTTACTGGAAAAGCAGGAGAACAGAAGTGCAGTCTTGTCTGAAGACACTGCATGCGGACTGAAAACTAGACCACTACTTCAGTTTCATCCATATATGTGACCCTGGATCAGAAAAAACAGACACAAGTCGCACGGGTATATTTGTGCAGGGTGTCTACAGATATAAACAAGTTAAATTTAAGTTAAATTTAAGACTTTTTAAGACCTTTTTAATGCCACTTTGAATGAAATTTAAGACCAAACCTGTGGTGGAAATACACTAGTGATCGACCGATATATCGGTCGGCCGATAAATCGGGCCGATATTTGCGGGTTTGACGTGTATCGGCATCGGCCGATACGCGGCTGCTGCGTTCGCCGATAGTTTTTTTCCCGGCATTAATTACAGACAGGCGGCCGCAGGCAGCTCTGTGTTGCTGGAGACGCTGCAGTTCACGTGCAGCCCATGCACTGCCCCTCCCACACTAGCAGAGTGCTGGAAGCCTCTTCAAGACAACGGTTAATTTTAAAATTTCAAAGCATCTTTTTAACTGTTTGACTTAGCTGAAATACACTTTGAAAGTGGAAACACGTTGCTCTATATGTGCGTGCAACTATAGCTAAGCAAGTTTGTGGGTCCAAATGGAAAACGCGAATGCCTCATCTATAAAACTGCTTGTCATTGTATTTAGGGAGCTGCAAATAGCTAAGTTTGAGGCTATCCATATGCATAAGGCAGCTGTTACAAACACTGGTCATAGGATTAAATAATGCCGACGTTGTTCGGTGATTCCGTGATATTTGTGGGAGTTTTATTCAGCGACTACCTGGCTGACGTTTGGACGTGTGCTCATAAAAGAAGCGACGCGGTTGTGACACGCACGCGATGCAGCACGCTCGTTTGTTCCATAGACAGTATATAAACAGTTTGTCCCATAGACAGTATAAACGGTTTGTCCAGGCGCTCCTATGCCGTGGTGAGATGAAAACATCTAAACTTGAATGCTGCAAGCGCACGCAGGTCATGTGACAAAAAACAACTGACCTTTCCATGACAACATCGAAAGCTCGGTCGAACGGCGGATCATAGCTGGACAGGGCGGGTTTTTATTTCTCATCTCCATAAATATGTGTAGTCGTAAAGGGCAGGAAATAAATTAATCCTTACTTCCTCGTCATCATGGAGAGAGCACTTCATGTTTGCATAGCAACAACAGACGCAAGCGCTTGTAGAAGCGGCGCGGCCGTGCTTTCCACACGTTTTAGACGCGATCCCTAATTCATAATAAACTTAGAATCTATTTGGTTTAAAATCGTTTTTGTTTTGTTTAAAATTGAGATCACGATTACATAGATCAGACAACTACACAGAATAACATGTTCCAGTCAAATTATTTTATTATGCTTAAATATTTATATTCAGAATTTATTTTCAGAATTTGAATTATGCTTAAATATTTATTTTCAGTATTTTCAGCACTGAGCTTTTTTTCTGTTCTACCTCACATGTTTTTAATATTTGTCAAATATTGTTTTTTTTTTTAAGTTCAATAAATGTTCCTTTCTTAATTGAGACTTGTAACAGTTGTTATCATTATATATTATATACATGTCATTTTTATGATGTAAACTGAGTGAGCAAAAGCAGTATCGGCTCCAAATATCGGCCCAAGAAAATCGGCAACCCGTATCGGTCATCGGCTAAGGCTGATGAAAAAAAAATCGGTATCGGCATCGGCACTAAAAAATCCATATCGGTCGATCCCTAAAATACACATTATATTACATGCGTATATATTAGGGGTGTAACGGTTCACAAAATTCACAGTTCAGTTCAGTTCGATACGATATACTTGTGTCATGGTTTGGTTCGGTACGTTTTTGATACAGCAAAAAGAAATAAATGCCAGAGAAATTTCCTTGATTTAAATTTTTTTATTCTTTTTTATATTAAAACTAACATCATAAAGTATGATTTTTTTTTTTTTACTTTGAGCAATTCTATAGCTATAATTCACTCTTCTTATGAGCATATAAAACAAAACAGCTCCTTGGAAAAAATGAAATGTCATATTGTAGTAGTTATAAACAAAGGTTTATTTTAGTTCAGATTAATCAATAACGGAGAAATGTGAATGCTTCTCACCAGATCTCGCAGCGATGTTATTACTTCTGAGGCGAATTCAAATGCTTTCTTTACGGCATCTCTTATTAGCACTGTGGAGTAACAGTGTCGCTTGATCAAGATCGGCTCGCGCTGCACTGGTCCAAACTGATAAACGGTCCTTCAACCACACAATGACGAGCAGTTTCGTTCCGCTTGCATTTACGTTTGCCATTTGATGTTGGGCAATGTTGTGGTCGCGCCGGCGTCTCTTACATTATGAGCGCGCTTGCCACGCACAACGCGCCTACATTTGAAATAACGAAACAGCGTTACCAGAAAAAGCCTACATTATCATTATCAATAGCCGTTTATGTAATAAAATCTGAATCATTCTCGCGATCCGATGCTTCACTGGTTATTTGACGGACATTAGGTCCGTCAGACTTGAGAAATTTTAGCGGTAGCGTGACCAGAAATATTTAAGACCTATCGAATCTGAATTTAAGACATTTTAATACTTTTTAAGGCCTTTTATTAGGAAAACTTTAAGACATTTTAAGACTTAAGGACCCGCGGCCACCCTGTTGTGGCAATAGCCAACAATACATTGTATGGGTCAAAATTAGCGATTTTTCTTTTATGCCAAAAATCATTAGGATATTAAGTATAGATAATGTTCCATTAAGATATTTTGTAAGTTTCCTACCGTAAATATATAAAACATTTATTTTTGTGAGTGAATGCAGCACAATCGCCAACATAAATGGACAACTTTAAAGGAGATTTTCTCAATGTTCAGATTTTTTTTTTGCACCCTCAGATTCCAGATTTTCTAATAGTTGTATCTCGGCCAAATAGTGTCCTATCAAATGGAAAGATTTTTTTATTCAGCTTTCCTATGATGTATAAATCTCAATTTCAAAAAATTGACCCATAGTTTTGTGGTCCAGGGTCACATATGAGAAGTGCATCATTATACAGTTATTATACCTGGAGACTGTAATCATTTACAAATGTAAGCTTTTCTAAAGATACAGATTTTTTTTTATTTATTTTTTTAATCTATAACAGTTTAGTGGCAAATTAAAGTGATAATGTCAATATATAATGTGATGCATATGAGTTATAGGATTTTGTTGTTGTAATACAGCTATGTCATAATTATTGAACCCCTATTCAACGCTGCTGTTTTAAAGTCACTTATTTGTATGGTATGGTAAAAAACTATGGAAGGCATTTTCTGCCAAATTTAAATAAATAAATTAAATGATTAAAATTAAAATTAAAACCAGATGAACGATTTCATTACAGAAAACTGTATGCAAAAAATGTGACAAAATTGAGAATGAAATTAAATGATTTCATTTTCACAGCATTATCCCTGTCAAATTGAAAAATAAAATGCAATTGGTGATTTCACATTTCATTTTCACTACAGTCTCGAGGCAAGACTGCCAATATTAAAATGAAAAGCCAAACGTGAAAAAGAAACTACAAATACAGTTTTTACAATGCTCTTTAGTAACGCTCACGCAATAATAGTGACACAATTCAAATACAAATGTAAATTTTCGTTTTCATTTTAATTCCTCTTTTATTTCACAGTTTTCATTTTCGTTTTCATTTTCAAAGACAACCTGCATGCAAATTCTATGTTAATGAGTGGGTGTGGCTTATTCTAGTAACGGCGCTGAGACACGCCTTCTGTAAAGCTAAGTCATCGACGTCCCGTGTGCATGAATTGATTGTGTGAAACAAAATTATTTAAATGTGATTATATTGTAATCGAGACGACAAGATATGGCGAAATCTGTTAGGGAGCTTTTGCGGGAAGCTGACGCAGCATTAGAACATGGAAACAACCAGCCTGACCATGTTAGTTATGATGTTAGACTCAGACTAGACCATAGTCGACGATGAGGTTCATTCATATTAGGCTGTTTTGGAAATTCAACTATTTGGGTGTACAAAAGTCTTAGTAACACAATTTCTACAACAATTATAGCCAGACATTAATACCCACTGGCTTTAACCGAGAGCCTCGGCCAATGTTTCATATTATTCGCGTCGTGCCTGACAACGCCCTTCAGCCGTGACTTATGATACAGCACTAGCCTAGAGTACCTTATTGCTTTTAATAGTCCCTGACCATAAAGCAACAGAAGAAGTTACATTATTTCTCCGTTAGATGGAGACAAAGACTGTCTTAATGAGTGAGTCAGTCAGTCAGTCAGTAGAGAAGACTTTTGAAATGACTCAAACTTGTGATCACGGAGAAGAAAGACGCAACTGACATGACTATAGGCACGGACAACCCCTATTAACTGTTAAAAGTACAAGATATCACACCGGACATTCAAACGGATTTTTTATTATGAATATAGGACTGACCTGAAGGAAAATGCTATCTAGCCTACTGTAAATGCAGGTACACTCGCTTTCTCGATCTCATCCAGAAGTTGTTACTGGAAATGAAAATCAGCATTGTGATTCTTTTTGTACACAAACTTAAAATAACCAAAAGACACGTAACAGTAACAGGCTAGAGCTGTATCTGAATAAGTCACGGATGAAGGGCGTTGTAGGCACGACGCAAATATGAAACATTGGCCGAGGTCCTCGGTTAAAGCTAGCGGGTATTATGTCTGGCTATAATTGTTGTAGAAATTGTGTTACTAAGACTTTTGTACACTCAAATAGTTGAATTTCCAAAACAGCCTAATATGAATGAACCTCATCGTCGACTATGGTCTAGTCTGAGTCTAACATCATAACTAAAAGCTCCCTAACAGATTTCGCCATATCTCATCGTCTCGATTACAATATAATCACATTTAAATAATTTTGTTTCACACATTCAACTCATGCACACGGGACGTTGACGACTTCGCTTTACAGAAGGCGTGTCTCAGCGCCGTTACTAGAATAAGCCACACCCACTCATTAACATAGAATTTGCATGCAGGTTGTCTTTGAAAATGAAAACGAAAATGAAAACTGTGAAATAAAAGAGGAATTAAAATGAAAATGAAAATTTACATTTGTATTTGAATTGTGTCACTATTATTGCGTGAGCGTTACTAAAGAGCATTGTAAAAACTGTATTTGTAGTTTCTTTTTCACGTTTGGCTTTTCATTTTAATATTGGCAGTCTTGCCTCGAGACTGTAGTGAAAATGAAATGTGAAATCACCAATTGCATTTTATTTTTCAATTTGACAGGGATAATGCTGTGAAAATGAAATCATTTAATTTCATTCTCAATTTTGTCACATATTTTGCGTACTGTTTTCTGTAATGAAATCGTTAATCTGGTTTTAATTTTCATTTTAATCATTTAATTTATTTATTTAAATTTGGCAGAAAATGCCTTCCATACAAAACTGTGTTAAAACACAATTAAGCCTTTGGAAACTCTATAACAAAACTGAATTAGCTTGTGCTGTTACGCAAACATACATTTAACCCGTGCATGTGCTAAAGTTGAGAAGCAAATATGGCCAAGTCAAAAGAGCTCTCACAAAAACTACAGAGAACAAATTGTTTTATTACATTAGAAGTCTATGGCTACAAGAAGATTCCCCAAACACTAAATGTTTCTAGAGACACAATTGGCAGCCTTATTCATTATTCATAAAACCATTAGAGGTTTTGAAGAAAAAGCATGATATATTTAAGGGGAATAAAATGTTTGATCAGAGCAACTGAGAAAAACACTCAATTCACTGCCAAAGACTTGCAAGATGACCTGATGAGAGGAGGAAAAAACATTTCAATGCAGTGTAAGAACAACACTCTTCATGTTGCTTTCATAATTTGTTGTTTATGAAAGCAGTTGGCTTCGCTTCAGAAGGCCTTTATTAACCCCCTGAAGCCATATGGGTTATTTTATTATGATGGATGGATGTGCTTTTTTGGGCTTCAAAAATCTCAGTTACCATACACTCCCATTATAAAGCTGGGAAGAGCAGGATATATTTTAATATGATGATTTTGTTTGGCTGAAAGAAGTCGTCATGTACACCTGGAATGGCTTGAGCTTGAGGGAATTATAGGATAATTCAAATTTTTGGGTAAACTATCCCTGATGATGACATTTATATATTTGTATGTGTGGATTAAGTGTCCAGTGCTTCTTGGAGCCACTGTACACAAATATAATAAAGTATATACACTACTGATTTATTTTTTTATTTTTTTTAAGTCGTCTCTTCTGCTCAGCAATGCTGCAATCATTTGATCCAAAATACAGTAAAACAGTAATATATTGTGAAATATTAGTACAATTTAAAATTTCAATGTGAATATATTTTAAAGCGTAATTATTCCTGTGATCAAAGCTGAATTTTCAGCATCATTACTCCAGTCTTCAGTGTCACGTGATCCTTCAGAAATCATTCTAATATGAGGATTTGCTGCTCAAGAAACATTTCTGATTTTTGAAAACACTTTTTTAGGAGTCTTTTCTAATCATATAAATATCTAAATTTAATGCATTTTTGCTGAATAAAAGTATTTATTTCTTACTGATCCCAAATTCCTGATATTCTGATACATACATGTGCATCTTTAATGTATCTTAGGCTGCGTTTACACTTGGCATTAACATGCGATCACCGTGATCCGATCAAGGAGATCGGATCATAAGCCAATCAGGACAAAGTGCGTTTACACCTGTCCACATCAAGTGGCTTCTGTGTCTGGATAACAGATCGGATCTCGCAAAAAAAAAAAAGGACGGCTCCGGTGCACAGTCGACCTGAAGTGGTGGGTTTAATTTTAAAAACAGTTTTCAGTCGGGGGACATTTTACAAATCTCGCAAATGAGGAGGATGAAGTACTAATAATGTGCAAGTAATTCATAATTAACAAGAACTAATAATGTGGGGAAACACTTTATTTCGATAGTCCACTTTAGACATTCTACTTACTATAAGTAACTTTGCAGCAACATGTCGACTAACTCAGAGTGTATCAGTAGACAGTCTGCTCAGTATCTGCTAACACTTTATTTTGTTGGTCCCCCAACATATATTCGACTGACTAGGGTGACCAGACGTCCCGAAAAATTCGGGACAGTCCCGAAATCTAAGCTGTTGTCCCGAATCCCGAATCCGGCCCTAATTGTCCCGAAAATTATACTAAAGCAAATTATTGAGTAATTATTGTCTGATAAAACATAAAAAAACTGTCCGTGGAGGTTGAGTCGTCCTGCAGCCCCCGCCGGCTGCTCATTGGCTGCAGCATCTTTTTTTCTTTTTTTGAAGTTCTACAAAGATACCGTAGGCACGAATTTAAATGCATTGATAAGCGAGCGCAAGTTGCCGCAGCCGCGAGTACAGTGAATGTGCAGCCAGTCGTAAAGGAGTGATTGATTGGTCGCGGCACTGTGTGCAAAAAAATACTTCGGCTTAATGTCTGATGTCGGGTTACAGCAAATCATCTACACAATTATTTAGTTTTCTTATTTAATTACTGACAATTTAGTCGTAATAATAATTTTGGCATAAGGCTTATTAGCGTTAGGCTATAGCCTGAAATGTCTGATTTATGCACTGTTACAACAGTCTTTTTTTTTTTTTTTTTTCACAATGACATTTGAGTTCATGATTTTAATGTTGTTTTTTTGTGGCAGACTAAAGACTAATGACAGACTGTTGATCTTTGAATAAAAATATGTTTGGTTCAGGTTTGAAATTCATTATCTTTTATTATAGGCTATGTAGTCTAATATCATAGTAGGCCTACCCCAAAACCTCCCCAAACGCCGTCCTGTCCCAAATTTCAGCCAATCTCATCTGGTCACCCTACTACTGACTATAAGTAACTTGTTGACTACAAGTCAACTTATTCTACTAACCCGAACCCTAACACCTAACAGTCAAATGACAGTCTACTACAGTCTACTAATACTCTAATGAGAGTTAGTTGACATGTAGTTGCAAAGTTACTTATAGTTAGTAGAATGTCTAAAGTGGACCATCAAAATAAAGTAGAACCAAATGTGGACAGATGCCGTAATGGAAACGGTACAGAGAAACGTATGGGTCCGAGAACGTTGCCAGCTGTGCTGGGAAAAATGTGCGTTCTTTACAGAAAATGAATGGTTCTGCAACTTTGGGGTGCGAAGGCAAACATTTCAGTATATTTGCGATGTACTTCGCACTCGACTGTATCGCAAAACCACACAGCTCTCAGTTCCAGAGAGAGGAGGGGGATAATGACAGGGGACCACCTGTGAATGCAGACACGATGGCTGGATTGCGTTTACATTACACTGATAACATTCCGATCAGAAGCACGTTTACACTTCTTTTCAATGTGTATGTGGACAACATCCGGATACAGGTCGCATGTTAATGCCAAGTGTAAACGCAGCCTTAGGTAATGCGTCCCCTCACAAACACATTTTTGCTGTCAGAGTGGGACCAGCAACAGCCACAGATTAGAGAGTATTCAAAGACTATCGTGACTTGGAAATGCCCATATTACCGACTGTGTGAGAGCCAAAAAAGACAATTGCGCACCACGTATTTGAGGAGCCCAAAGGCATTTGAGGACAGACACTCTGAAACACTCACATACTCTGAAATAAGATGAAACATTTGAATTCACATTCAAAGAAAGCAGAAAAATAAATCTGTATCGAAATATATGTTTCAATGCCAGTTAATTTATCTAGTTTCCCACGTTAGAACATAAAATCCAAAATCAACCTCAATGAGGCTTTTTATGACCAGCCGTTAATGATAAAAACTAAATATGTAAATAATTTAGTTCTGGGACATACTGTACAGCAATAAACCACAGTCTGAAAACTGAACGACTAAAAGCACAAATCTTCTCATATTCACTGACACTTGCAGAAGTTCCTCTCCAGATACTTTAGTACATGATGTATCACAGATCTGAAAGGCCATTTTTAGACAATCATTCTGAACTTCATGCTACTTTTCGCTTGATAACGGTCAGCGTTTGTGCATGTCAGAAGATTTTACAGTCGCTCCGAGCGGCTCAGACACGCAGAAACATCAAATCATCTCAGCACAGCAACAAATGTCAGGACTGGATATTTCTCATGTTTTTTACCCATAGGTCTTCACAAATCACGGTTGTGACATTCAGAACTGATTTGAGATGCCTTATAAAATCACAATGAACTGAACTGAACTGAACTGAAGCAGCAAACAATGCAGAATTGACGTTCAGAGAATTTAAATTTAATTATAGCATATAGACACATATTTAATCAATTTCACCACTGTGGAAAGTGCTCATATTAGCTCTAATTTAGCTGTCAATATGCTTTGCTTTATTTATGCAAAATCATAATTTAGTACACTTTATATGCCATTTTCTTCATGGGGAGCAAAAAAATGTCCCCTCAAGATCAACAAATTCTGGTATTACCATCCTTGTGGGGACATTTTGTCCCCATAATGTAGGCAACACCTGACCCCTCAAACACACACACACACACACACACACACACACACACCAGAGGAAACTGGCTGCTTTACACAGACAAAGAGAACGAGACAGATGATACTGAATATTATTTCAACTATTCCATGGAGTTGTCCAGGAACACAGAGATCAATCTGAAAAATCCAGCTCTGGATCCAGGAATAACAGGGCGCTCATCTGCTGTCACAGTCTCGGCTTCTGTAAGATCATCTGCTCAGTGACTGCATGAAGCTGAATGCGTCTCTACTGTGACAGAATAACACAACTAGACTCTTACCATTTCTGCAGAAATCTCCTCAACACCACACATGATCTGAGGTTCAAATCCAATCATTTTAATTATATTTGGTTGACTGAATTTTAGTTTTATTATGAATAGGCAGTGATGTTAGCACGTTTTAGATGATAAAAAAAAAAAAAGCACGTATTCCGGAAAATGCGGTAATTGATGACAATTTTGATTTGTGAACTAACCCTTTAAATACAACAGAACACATTAAAGGCCTGTTCACAGCAAGAACGAACTATAAAGATAAGCACAGTATAATGATAACCATGTTAGCTTCCACACCAACACACAATAATGTTCTGTTTATTGTCAACATGCACTATATTTTTGTTTTCTGCTGATTTAAATGCTCAAGCTCTTTAAAGCAGGATGGATTCTGATTGGCTGGCAATGCTTTTATTGTTCACTGTTTTAACGGTGTCGTTATCGTTATAGTTGTGGTGTGGACTCTGCTAATCTTTCAAATTTGGAAACATTTTTTAAACGAAATCCTTAATGTTATTAATACAGATATCGTCCTTGGTGTGAACGGGCCTCAACAGTTCTTGTTATTCAGTCAAAAAAGTAACTTATGGTTCATTAAAAAAGACATGCACAAAAAAAGTGTGAGGCCTGGTTGAGTTAGTTAGTAGTGTGTTGAAACCCGAGGTTATGGTAAGGGGTGCGACACTTCCCAAACACGCTCGAAGCGGTTGACCAATCACAACACACTGGTCCAGCCGACCAATCAGAGCACAGTGTGCTTTTTTGGAAGGAGGGGCTTCATAGAGACAGGAACTTAACAGAGTGTCACTGACAGACTGGGAAAAGAGGTGCAGCAACAATCTAAAATGTGTGAAAAATAATGAGTTTTTTGAACATTCAAGAATGAAAAACTTAGAGCCCAACATCTGAGGTAATTCGAGCTCAACAGCTGTCCACAATTGGAAAAAGATGTAGATGTTCAAGATCGGCTAACAGAACCAAATGACTGGAAAATCATAATGTAATGCATTTATGAATTGCACTTTCAAGAGCATTTTGAGCATTTCACTAGTTCAGTGGGACTACACACTAGGGGTGTAACGATACCCTCATGTCACGATTCGATACGCGTCACGATACTGAACTCACAATATGAGATTATTGTGATACTGCAAGACATTATATAAAAGGTCAACAAAAAATGTACTGTTAATTAAAATGGTAAATTTGGTATTACATTGGGGGTGTAAATGAATAGGCTTGGAAACCCAATGAACAGGACAAATGATGACATCAGAATAAAAATAATCATGATTCTGAAGCTGAAAATACAGAATTATTTTAGACGAATATGCTTTGCACTGTCAACAACTAGATATATTTAAAATAAATGTAGTCACTTTTTACTGCTAACAGAAGACATTTGGCATTATGAGGACCAACAAATATTCCACCATTGCATTATTATACATTATATTCAACATCATATATAATAGTTTAATGTAGTACTGACACTAAAACTCTGTAAATTAGAATTTTTTCCACAAACAGTAATTTTCATTTCGGGTGAACTTTGTTACATAACTGTGTAAAGCACCTAGATTTGAACAAATCTCAAGTATAAGCAGCGGTTTTAATGATGCGTCGCTGAGCAAACACCACTAAAGACCACGAGGCATGTTGATTGCAGAAATGACTGCCACTGGTGTGTGATGTGTTGGGCTGGGGGGCAGATTCATTTGGCCACCGTTATCACAGACATCAGTAGCCTGACCATAGTTCAGGTTTTACTCAGTGCAGCTAATAGCCTTTTTTTTTTTTAGCAACTTTTCTGTTCAATGCCATTATCTGTGCACATCCGGCTGACTCATGCCCACCCTGCTCAAACACACACACACACACAGGTGCTTTAACAAACTTTGACGTCAGTGGAAACGTGACTGATGTTTATGTTTAAAGACTTGCCCTGCATCTATGCATGGATGAATCTCTTGATAAAATTTCCACCATCAGCACCAGCTCGCCGAGACCCGACACACTCATGAGTGTGCACACTACTGTTCAAAAACTTGGGGTCAGTACAAATGTCTTAAAAGAAATTACATTAGTAAGGATGCATTAAATTGATCAAAAGTGACACTAAAGACATTTATAAATGATACAGAGATTTCTATTTCAAACACATGCTGTTCTTTTGAGTTTTTTTGTCATGTATCCTGAAAAAATAAAAAATAAAAATCACAATTTCCATAAAAATATGAAGCAGCACAACCGTTTGCAACATTGATAATACGAAATGTTTCTTGAAACACTGCTGTAACTCTGACCTCTCAGGCAGGATTTGTTAACACTCTTTTCCATCAAAGACATTTGATTGATGGGCAACTAGAAATGTCAGACAGAGTGAAAAAGAAAGTTTTCTGATCATTCCACTACAAAACAAGATGTGAAGTAACCATTAGGCTGTTTTCAGATGCCAACCGTTTGGTTGATGTAAAAGTTGCTTTCTGTCTGACGTAATTTGAAACAAAATGAGGCCAAAACAAAGTTCATTTAGAGTTAGTTTCGGAAGTTTGAAATGGGACATTCTGGAAAGTTTGCTCCGGCCGGTAAACACCTTTGCACTTCTACTGGTCCTTGGCGATTGCGTAAAAGGTAGGTGTGTCTCTGAAGCTCCTCCTTCTTTGACATGGAGATCTTCAGTGTTCAGTGTTTATAACATCATCTACACGTAAATTGGTTTAATTTGAATTTGAACAAAAATAATGATTATCCATTGGCTTACAGCAAGTTGGTCAGTTGGTCTAAAGTTAAATGGCACAATTTCTTTTTTGTTAAAGTCCAAATATTATTTTGTAAACTGTCAAAAAGCAGAAAAATGTCTGCATCACAGTTCTTAAACACTTGAACATGGGGCCTAAAACTAACTTTTAGTCACACCTGCCAATGGCCTGTTTTTGCAGTTACGACACCAAAATTTTAGATACCAGTGAAATTTTACAATTCTCTCTTCCAATTTCAATACCACAGCTAAAACTACTAGCCTAACTAATATAAATTTAAAACATTATTAAAGACAAGTAAACAGAATAAAATAAATCACAAAAAATCTAATTACAAGTACAATGGCACAATTACATACAATAGAACAAAGATATAAATGAAACAAACAGTGCTTTTCAGGTCGGTTATTCAGGTAGGTCTATATTCAGTCAAGAACAGCAAGTGATTTTTTTCGTGTTTGATAAAGATTAAAAACACAGACAGCAGCAGGAATATTAGGCTGTTGTCACTTTAGGACATAATGCACGGATCCAATATACTGATACTATACACATGCGTTTTCTTTCTTAACTATTTACGTGATCAATTATGTCTACTAGGATACTCACAGAGACATTACTTGGCATAATTTTGTGTGAATTTTTCCATTCAAGCACAAGAAGACATGAACTCAATTTAGCATTCGTGCGCTGTCTGAGACATGGCTTTCTGGGAGCGCACGGATGTTTAAACTGCGTGTGAGTAACGAATTGAGTTCCATTTTGCATCTTCTTGAGCTTGAACATGTAAATTGGCAAGGCTTAAACTTTCGTGACGATGCAGCACTGTCCCAAGAGCCGTTCATGTTTGTTCATATTCATCTTCTCAAAAATGTTACGGGCCAAATGGCGATCAACGCCGTTTCATATACTCGTCAATGCCAATTTCTACTTGCATTTGGTGCTTGGCGAGTGTTAATAGGCCCTGTTTGAACGTAATCAGTACTGGTCAATCTCTAATTCATGACATCCCCAAGAGCCTTGATTTCCCATCGGGTTCTTACCTGAACAGTGGAGCTGATCTCAGCTGCAAAGCCTCCGGTCACTGGAGCTTCATGACTGATGAGCAGCCGACCCGTCTTCACCACCGACTGGAAGGAAAGAGAACATGAGCTGAAACACATCTGAAGTCAGAAATCACCCAAAGAGCTTTTATAACAGCACACAAGCACATTAAGTCTATTTTTAATTTAAAAATACATGAAGTGTTTGTGTTCAGGCAAAAGGGTTGGCTCCATATTACTATTTCAGGTCACGAAATAGTAAAATCTAAACCAAAATCTAAATGTGAAATCAAAAATTGCAATTGCAAATCAGGCATAGATGCATTTTTAAACCCCTAAATCTTAACGTCGCTTTCACGTTTCACAGCATTCTGCCTGAATTCTGCTGAATTGCAGCATGTTGTAGCAAGGTACCAAATTAACAAAACATCGGTTACTCAAGCCCACAGTATTCTTCGTCCATCTGCGTTCCACAACGTCATTCATCAGTGCTGCCCTCTGACATCTGGTAGAGTATAAAAAGCATTTATACCATGCATGTGTTTAACTTGTCCAAACGCGCTTGAATATAATTTGAAAGTTCTGCGGACACGACATGCATGCATGAGACGGAGCGAAAGGCAGAAAATGAAGTATACCCGGGCCTTTACAATTGTTTGTTTGTAACAGTACAGTACAACCTGATCGGGCAACCAGTGGAGGATATTCAAATCAGAACACTAAACCTTCCTGTCTGAGGACTCTGGAAATGTTGCAAGCCTCACATTGCTTGCATGAGAACTGAATCTCAATGAATTTGAACACGTGGACACTGCATTTATTAATTAGCGCAGACTGACAACACCATTTGCTGCAGATTATTAATTTTGCTTGATGTGCATAACTCAATGTCAGTGGTCATTATGACTTCAGTCAAACAGTCTTTCTGTTAGCCAGATAAAAAAAAACAGCAGGTCACATCTGCAAAGCTCCGACTCAACATCTGCAGGACTCCTCAGACTCTACGAGGTACAAAACTGACAAATCTTGCCGCAAAACCAGTTCTTCAAAAGGAGAAAAACAGGTGCAAAACAGCAGATCACAAGAGCACTCGTCCTTGCGCTGGTGGTCAGGCAGTTCCTGCGGAAAGATTTTGGTTTGTTCTGTAATCTGTGTAATTATATAAAAGTCTTGATCTTACTTGAGATAAAAAAGGACATAAATGTTTGGCGTTTCATAGCTGCGCATCTGCTGAGAAGAACATGAGGTCACGCCAATTCCTTCAACGTTTGAGCAATGTGGGCCAAATGTAATAATTAAAATGTTAATTTCAGTCTTCATACAGATGGCACGCATTCGATTATTTCAGCACTCGAGTGGCCAAACTGGTCATACATTACCATTTCACTAAGAAAACATCTTTATAGTTGAGATGCCATACATGAACCTCATGAACTCTGGCAAATCCACTGACTAGATCTTCTGTTAAAACTCTCATAATAACAATGACAAGTTGCAAATTAAACACTTTCCCGGTAGATTTATAAACTGTGAAGAATTACTCACAGAAGTAGATTATATGTGGCCAGAAACTAGTTTCTCAGATCTTGCTGTTTTAACCCTAGAATGCATAAAGTGGGTCAAATTGACCCAGAATGCTGTGATTTTCTACAAACATTTTATCAGTGAAACATTTATTTATTTGATATTCCATGAATTCTTAAGCAACAACAAAAACAACATTTTGAGGGTGAAATTACACCCTCATCAGTGTAATTTTCATATTTCTTTCTCTTTTTTCCCCTCTGGTATCACTACCCCAAGTATGCATAAAGGCAGTCAAATTGACCCATTTTCACTTCCTATGAAATTTAACTTAACAGTATTTTTGGATACATTTTTTGTCAATAACACATACTTTACTATTTCAGATGCAGTAGATGAGCAGAGAAAGGCCAGACTAGAGGTTCAGACTAGAATATGCTCTACTGTAGATCCAAATTAGTTTAGAGTTTGTATAGAAAAGGTACTGCATTTTAAAAAGAATAAATTTACGATCAATTAGTTCCAAAAATAAATACAAAATCTGTCCTAATTGAAAGAAAACAAGTTGACGACAAAATTTGAATCCAATATTTGCTGATAATATAACACAATGAGAGACTTGTAAGCTTTTTTTTTGTAGGCCAGTCATTTTTGTAAAAGTGTAAAAAGGTGTTTGTGGGCGGGTTAAAAAAAAAAAGTATTTATACCCTGAGTGAAGTCAGTAAGTTTTAGTGCAATGTGATAACATTAACATTTTAGGGTAAAACATAAGTGATAAGCATGTCCAATTGCATCCGCATGGATAAACTGCTCTCACATAAAGTGATACATGATCTGACTTGACTTTGGACATGACAGTTAAATGAAGAATAACAATAATTCCACACCTCATAACTAAGCTGGTGAAACGCCAGAGACGTCGAGTCACTGTAACTGCTTCTGATGCCTCAGATACCAGCGGACTGAGACGGGCACAGCGGGAGAATCTTGAGGTTGTGTGTTAGCAAGGGTGTGAGATTTCGATAAGACAGCAAGTATGCAAGGGTGTGACGGAAGGCATTTTCTTATGGCCGTCCCACAGCGGTCAGAGCGCCCAGAGACACAGCAGCGCGACCAACCAGAGACGTGTATAATCAGTGATGCTGTCTACACTAGATGCTGACAACTGATGCTTCGTTACATTTCTGACACAAAGGAGAAATAGATTTGCATTGGTCGCTTTGTCGTGTCCGGTGTATACGCGGCGTAACACTCAAAAGTCAGTCATTTTTAAATGTTTTTGAAACCGTCTCTTATGCTCATCAAGGCTTCATTTATTTGATCAAATATATAGTAAAAACAGCAATACTGTGAAATTTCATAACAAATTTCTATTTGAATACATGTTAAAATGTCATTCAATGTTGCCCTGAAAACTGACTGAAATAAGTTTAAGCACTAAAATTACTGAAAATAAATAACTGAGCTACAAATAAATTGAACCTAAACAGAGTTTAAAAAACTAATAAAAATGAAACTACAAATACAAAAAAAGAAACATTTAACTAAAATTAAAATGAAAACTGAAAATAAAAGCATTCAAAATAAAAACTGTAATAATATATAAATACTGAAATGACACTTGATTTTGCAACTCAGACCAACAAAGTTTTAAATATTACTTTTAGTCAGTTTTTAAAACTGTTTTTAGTTTCTCATTTTCCTTCAGTTTATGAAAATGATATACAATCATTTTAGTCTTAGAATAGCTTAAAATTCTCCATGCGGTTACGCTACAGGCTTCAGACATTATTCAGACACGTGTACATCATGAAACCAACAAGACTTGTGTTACATTTTTCAACAAGTATAAAATAAAGGAGGATCTTATTTGATGCTTCTAATACATTCTGGGCAGCTTTGGGAATCAAGACACTTGCTATTAATTAAACTCTCTTATTATGTTGGATTGGACCCTAGAATATCTTCAACCACCAACTAGTGGTCCATCAAGAAGGAAAAAAAAAAGGTCAAAATCCATAATGAAGGTTCACCAGACAGGACAAGACGAAATTTAGCTTCAGATACAGCACTCGCGAGCATTAGCCCTTGAGTTAATGCGAAAAACTATCTAAATAAAGCTTACGAGTTACGTAAAAGTGATGTGGCACTAGCTAACCCCGTCATCCCACCCTGCAACATCAGGGAAAATCCTGAAGAGTCGCAGCACATACCACAGATAGTTCAGACGCAAACAACCCTCGACTGTTAGTACGGTCTCACGGGACAGAACGTCACTTCGCTGGAGCGAGAGTCTTGGCCTGGTTGTTTTCCAGAAATACCACAGTGACGTACTGAAAAGGCTAATGACAAATTACACCATTAATGGATGACTGAGGATGAATGCTATAATGATGAGACCGTGTTGTGACTCGTGACACAGCCGCTTTTCCTATGCAATGGTGTTAGCCAATCACGACAGGGGTATTGATTCAGGTGGCAAAGAAAAATAAAAGAGAAAACAAAAATGGGCTGAAATTATACAGTAAGTAGACTTGAGGGGATCCAGATAAAAGTGAGTTGTGACCCATTTAAATGTAGCGTAAGAGTGCAAATACTTCTCAGGGACACTGCAGATGCCACGGCGCTAACAGACACCAGATAACAGCCACACAACACCCATTCACATTCAATGGGGTCATTTAAAAAATATGCATGTACACTACCGTTGAAAAGTTTCTTGTGCTCACCAATGCTGCATTTTGGTATCCCACTGCCATCTGTCTAATTCAGTTCTAGCTCACACAAACAGTGTGTCAAAACAGCCTTCAATTGACCAGGAAAACAGCTCATGCTAGAAAAACTAGGAGTAGAAACACAAACACGGGTCGAAAATGAAGTCATCCTATTTTGTCTTTATGAGGTTTCAGTGGCATTCTAAAACACATGTCTCTGTCTTCATGAACTGAACAGACAGCTTAATGAGAAGCTAATGTGTTGACATTAACTACGGCCCGCGGCTCGGATGCCGATTTTATTGTCCAGTGTGCCGTGCCTATGTATCCCGGACAGATGAGTGTTGCTCATTGCCTCTGGGGTTCAGAACAGCGTCTCCTGCTATAAAGGGCAGAGCTGGTGGTCAGCGCTGTCATCCAAACGCTTATTTACAGCTGACCTCTCAACGCCAGCAGTTCAACACAAAGACTCACTGACTGACCCAAGATGAATAGAGAGAGGAGGCTTTTCTTGGACGCATACTCTCTTTTTTATCTCTCTCACATACACACACACACACAGGGAAAATGCACCAGTCGTTCACTTTCTGTGAGACTTTTTAAAGCAGTGAGTCAGAGTAACTGAGTCCTGGTGATATTTTTCTTGGTAGTGTCTTAGTGGGGCTTTACAGTTCATGGTGATCCTAAAAAAGGACTGTCAAAATACAAATTGGATGGTTTAACGTATAATATTAAAAAAATTATGGCAGCCATAAAAATAATAATAAAATAAAACTATAGCAAATCTGAAAGAATGATTGAATGAAATAAAATAAAATAAGAATTTATGAAACGTATTGTAGAAGTGAAGTTCGGCCAAGGAAAACTGACATCTTCGCCCATTATTTAAATATTAAAAATGTGTTAAAGATTTAGTAAGCATATTGCGTAGTTGTGCTTGGAGTCGATTGTTTTATTTGTGATAACGCAATGAAACATGACAAATTGTGGCGACATAATTTTTTACTACTGTATAACTATAAACACATAGACTGAAACTAGAAACATGCCAATGCAAGAGAAAACCAATGGAATATTAATAACTGATCATGATGTAGTCAATGTATCCTTTTCCTGTTAGCTTTTTGCTTTTCTATGCTTCTTTTTTTTTTGCATAGTACAATAAAACATGTAGCTTTAGATTGCCAAATCATTTTGTCAGATGAATAACTTAAAGTTGAGTGTTCATATTTAAAATAGCTCATATTTTGATGGTTAAGCTGAACTTCTAGGGTCATTAAAAACAAATATCCCCTCCGGACATCACTTTTAGCCACTGCTGTAAAAACAGATAATACGAAGTTGAAAATTACCTCCAAAAATTCGAAATGGATGTTATTCTGGAACTGTTTTTGGATGCCCTACATTGTTCTGCGTCCTGAAGCAAAAGCAGTCGAGAACCGCTGCTTTAACAGCCTTTCATCATCTTCGTCGCCTAAATGGGCTCAGAAACAATGTATAATGACTGCAGTCTCAAATATAGGCAGCTGCACAATAGCCATACAATAACCCGAAATAATTACATGTTACTCGGGGAGAAAAAAATTACACACAACATCTGAGGTCTTTATGTCAAAGCCTTGGCGTAACAGAGGTCTCTTCCCACGCAAGGGATCATAATGATGATGATGATGATGATGAAATGGCTTTTATTAGCAGTGCATCAATGCTTTCAGAAACATTCGTGGATATTACACAGCTACGGAAATAATCTTGTGCAGAGCGACAAACAAAGAGAAAGACAAAACAGCTCTGACTGAAGAGTCACTATCTGACAATCATGCACGTTTTTTGTTTTATTTCTGCTACTGTACTCTGTCATTTTTGTTTAGGATATTAAAAGTCAACATGAAATGGCATTCAACTCATTAGGGCTGGGAAAAATAATTGGTAACACTTTACGGAAACACTTTATTTTACAGTGTCTTTAGCCGCTTTCCGACCGGAGGAACCTTTTCACAGTTCCTAGAACTATTGGCTAAAGTACCCGGATGTCGGCGTGTTCGCACCGCAGGAACTAGGAACGATTTTAGTTCTAGGAACTCCATTTGTAGGAACTAATTTGGGTCCTACTTCAGAGTAGGGTCTAAACCAGCACTATAGGAACTATCCGTGACGTTAGTGTACGCTGATGACCGAACGCACGCGGAACACCAGCACGCGCCATTTTTAAAACAGCTAGAATGTAAACACACAGATTATAGCCTATATATTTACTCCATAAACTAACTATACAAACATGGAAAACAGTGATAGATGGGTCTCTAAACCTTTATGCTGAAGAGAAAATCCAACGCAACTTTGAGGGGACCAAGCCAAACATGATTATGTTTATCTGCCCAGCTAGCAACACTGGACATCAACCACACGGCATAGGCTAATAACCTTTTTTTCATATACTGTCTACTTTCTATAACAGTTCTATCTAATAAGATATTAAACAGTACTGTTAGACAGATTGCTAACTAATAAACACAGAGAATGCGAGCATTGTTTGCTCTGGCGTTCTCAGCGCCGCAAAAATAAAGGTCCGTCGCGCCGTCAAAATAAAAGTCACCGTGCTTGCGTCACTCCCTTACCCCTCCTACCAGTTCCTATGGCCACTTGGCCAGTGCGAACGCAAACAGCAAAACCGAGTTTGGGGGAGAGTAGTTCTTAGAACTGTTTAGAAGTGGACAGTTCCTAGAACTACTTGGTCGGAAAGCGGCTTTTGTTACGTATGTTACATGTACTTACCATAGTAATAACAGTAAATGATGCATAATTACATGCAACGAACACTCAAACCAAACCCTAATCCTACCCTAACCCTTTAGTAAATACATGAAGTTAATTAATATTACTAAGTACTTACATGTATAATTACACCATAACAATCACTCGGTGAGTTGCACAGTTTTGAAAACGAACGTTAAGGGTTGTTTTAAGGACATGTTTGTGCATGCCCATAGACAGCCACTCTGAAGCGGTCAAAGGCGATTCTAAACGAGTCAAAAAGTCGAGATTGACGAATCGCCATCATCAAGATTTGTGTGTCCACCACTCTAGTTCATCCATAACAAACCAGAAAAGAGACTCAAAGTGCTAAATACCGGAATTATCCTTTAAAATAACGTGTAACCCACTTTACAATAAGGGACCATTTGTTAACACTGGTTAATGCATTAACTAAGGGTACATTTACACGACAACGATATGCTTAAAACGTTTTCCTTTGAGTTTTCCGAGTACAGACGACACTATTGTCAAAACGATCCCCATTCACAAGGATCCGCGAAAACGACTACAAACGCTGTATTCTGCTGCCAGGCCATTAGATGGAGATGAAACACTATAGACTGAACACGTGATACGCATGTGCATGATGTTATCGTCTTCAGAGATTAGCATTTTTGTTTTCAAGAGTTTGAGTTTTCAGACACCCAAAACGCCGTTGCTGTGTAAATGAATGGCCAAACTGCATAAAAAGTGTTCAGTTTTTAGTGGAAAATGGTGTTGTGTAAACAGCCCCTAACATTAAAGGGATAGTTCGCCCAAAAATGATATTTAAGCCATGATTTACTCACCCTAAAGCCGTTCGAGATGCATATGTCAATCTTTTTTCAGACGAACACATTTTCAGTTATTTTAGAAAATGTCTTAGATCTTTCAGTGGTTATAATGCGAGGCAATGGGGTCCAGCTGATTCACGTTCGAAAATGTACATGCATCCTTCTCAAAAATAATCCATCCGGCTTCAGAGGGATAAACGAAGGCCTTCTGAGGGTAATCCGTGCGGTTTTGTCGTAAAAATATACATATTTAAAACTTTATAAACTAAAATAACTGGCTTCCGGTGGTGGTCGGTGCGCGTTCACAGAGATGAAAAGCGTCGTGACGTAGAACGAACGTTGAGTTTTGTTTTGCTCTGCTCTCTGGCTGCACTGTCACGTTCGTTCTACGTCACGACGCTTCCTACGCTACGTCTTACGTCATATGCCAGCAACCATCTCTGTGAACGCGCACCGACCACCACCGGAAGCCAGTTATTTTAGTTTATAAAGTTTTAAATATGTATATTTTTACGACAAAACCGCACGGATTACCCTCAGAAGGCCTTCGTTTATCCCCCTGGAGCCGGATGGATTATTTTTGAGAAGGATGCATGTAGGGCTGGGCGATAAAACGATAACGATAATTATCGCAATATAATTTTTCTCGATAAAACGATATCAAGAGTTCGATAAATGTTCGATAATGTTTATGCGCCAAAAGCGGAACGAAACTCATTTGAACCGCGCGCCACACGGACCATTTATCCGCTCGGCTCAAAGTCCAAACGGCTTTTCCGTCTACAAATTCCCATCATTTACCATGGACGTTTACTGTAACGTTTGCCTAGTAATATTAACTGCACCATGAAATGTGGGATATACATATTGAATTGTATTATATTATTAATGTAGACGATGTATTAAAGGACTGATGGAATATAATTACAGTATTTAATAATGTATTTAGTCTACTGTTTTTCATACAAATACCATAGAAACCATAAAGTTACATTTTGCCATGGTTATCATCATGATCTAAATGCATGACACTGGATGACCAATGGTTAAGTTTAATAAAACTCAAACAGTCAGAATATTACATTTTACCAAATAAAAATTAGCACATGCAGAAACTAAGAAATTAATTGTCCAATAAAGATATTTATTTTGTTAAGGAAAAATGACAAATGTTTGAATGTTCTACCTCAGATTTGTGAAATGTTCACCAGTTTGGCAAGTGTTTGTCCTGATATGTTCTGACAATAAAGAGTAGTTTAAAACCACAATTAACGCTCTGGTTTCTACAACTTTCACTTAGCAGTAAAAATCTGCCTTTAAACTTGAAAGAAATAAAGATTTGACTTTTATCGTGATAATTATCGATATCGACTGATATAAAAAAAAATTACCGTGATTTTTTTTTTGGCCATATCGCCCAGCCCTAGATGCATGTACATTTTCGAACGTGAATCAGCTGGACCCCATTGCCTCGCATTATAACCACTGAAAGATCTAAGACATTTTCTAAAATAACTGAAAATGTGTTCGTCTGAAAAAAGATTGACATGCATCTCGAACGGCTTGAGGGTGAGTAAAGTAAATCATGGCTTAAATATCATTTTTGGGCGAACTATCCCTTTAACAATGAGCAATACATTTGTTACCATATTTATTAACCCTTGTTAACATTTTATAATACGATTGTAAATTAATACAAACTGTGTGCGATTTATAGCAAGCAGAATACAATGGTCTCTTGTGCACACAAGTGTCATCATGAGAATGCTGGAAAAAACTAAACTCAGAGTCGATTCAGAATCACTGAAGAGAGAATTGTGATGCATCCGAGAATTTTTTTTTGTTTGAACACAATTTTTGTGCCAAGTAAAAAACTTCCATTATAGAATTAAAGAATAATAGAATTAAAGAATTATAGAACTATAGAATTAAAGAATTCAACTTGATGTGTCTGTATATCAGCGATTATTCAATGGTCCACCCATCAGATTAGGTCTGAACTATATGTTCAATAAACATGTAAATGCTGTGAACGGGAATGAAGGACAGATACTGATCTGAGCGGATGTTGAAGGGAAGGGTTAACGCCGTCTCTGCCCTGTGCTCTCTGTCCCGCGGTGGCGACGGTGGCGGATGCTTTACTGCGTATTGTACAGCAGGGCTGTGATTAGGACGGAGGGAAAGATCCTGTTTACTACTGTTCCCATACACACCCTGCATAATGAGCCCTGCACTGCACAATCCTGCAACCCTCCTGTTGTCTTGGGGTCAATTTCGTGAATATTTGTCATTTATGGTCATGAATGTGCATGTAAAGTTTTGACACCTACAAAGATGTTTCTTACAACTTTTGGGCTGGGGACATACTGACCTGCCCAATGGTTTCCATGTAATTTGCCAAAATAAATCAAAATTAAAAATCAATAAAAAAGAGAACTTGTTAAATTGAAGACTTGTCTTCTGAATCAAAAGGAACATTGTTTATTTTGTGAATGTGCAGCTAATTTTGACCACTTAACACATTAGAAATAACCCAACAGAAATAAATGGGAATTATTACATTTTATATTTTTTCTAGTGATGAGCAAAGATTAAATCGCATCCAAAACAAAAGTATGTGTTTATACAATATATGTGTGCGCACTGTGTATAATTATTTTTGTATATATAAATACATACACATGCATGAATGTATATACTTAAGAAAAATGTGTTATTTATATACAATATAAATAATGTATAAATATTATACATCTATATATACATACATATATACACATGCATATATACACATGCATATATACACATGCAAATATTTCTTAAATATATACATGCATGTGTGTGTATTTATATTTACAAAAATAATTATACACAGTGCACACACATATATTATGTGTAAAAAAAAACTTTTATTTTGGATTTATTTTGGACACATATCTCCCATCTCTGACAAGCTACAATAGAGGTTTTCTGTAATTCCATGAATCTTTATAGTGTTTTTCATGGTGTCGTTTTTTGCCAAATTGCATGTTCAATTTGATCCGCAACACAAACGTACCATTTTTGGGTTTCATTTGTTATAAAAAGTAGGCAACTACTTGATTAGTCCTGCCTCTTAGTCCTCAGCTGCACTTGTTCTATATATGGCGAAAGCAGGATAAAAATAGCACAACTTTCACAGTTCTGACTAACTAAATATGTAGTCTATTAAGACATTACAGGAAGAGAACATTTACACATCCTGCGCACAATATGGTTGTGCCACTACTGTGGAGTGTTTTTTTGTTGTTTTGTAAATGGTTTGTGAACCTTTAATCAGAGGCCACCACATGGACATAACTCACAAACACCATGAGATCTCCATGACAAATTGGCTTCAGACGCAGCCTGAATTCTTAATCGGTGTTTTAACGAGTTAGAGCGCTATTAGCACGCATGGGAAACCGGAGGCCGGAGAGTAATTCATGCACACGCATATCAGAGCGACAGGCCTTCAGCCAACATGAAGCCCGGACGCCAGGGGAGACCTCAGACTGAAATAGCTCCAAACAACCCATAAAGCCCAATTAAACCCGATTCAGCCAACTCAGGCAGGCCTGACGTGACCTGCCTTTATCCCTCAAAACAGGCCACCACCCAAGGGCAACAGAAAGATCACACACACACCTTTACAGTGCTATAAAGTGCTGGAATCCAAAAGTACAAGGGCAAACAAACCGCTTCAAGGAGAACGCGCAAGGCATTTCAATAAATAGGTAAAAAAATAAAAAAATAATCGACATTTATTTAATCCTATATTTATTTGGTAAATTTAAGTTTACACACACATATTGGGACTGGAACAAGTCATTGCAGGAAAATAAAATACACCAAATTTGTAAGAAAATAAACCATCAAAATTGCATTATTGAGAGAAAAATAACGTTTTTATTAAGTAACCCAAGCAAACAGGACTTTCACTTCCCATCATGCCTTGCACAGGGCTGAATTGGAAAAGTAAATGTTGAAAGTGTTATTTTATGCAATTTTTTTTAGCAAGATTAGAAGACTATTACAGCCAATAATTCCATGCACATTTCAATAGAACACAGCTAGCTAAGAAATATCCAAATGCACAAGAACAACAACCAATACTTGCATTTCAGAGGACTTGGAAGTACTTTTGTGTTTGTCCGTTTTGGAGAGTTTAACATTATAAACCACCTTCTACTTTTAAATCTATGGAAAAAGAGTATCCTTTTAGTTTCACGGAGGAAAGGAAGGAATGTTTTTTTTTTCACATAAAATTGACATCAGGGTGAGTAAAGATTTTATTAACAGTTTCCTTTTGTGAGTGCCTCACTGAACGCCATCAGCTCAGTGTCTCTGTGTGGAAGGTTAATTTGTGGTGATTCTGCACATTATTAACACATAAGTTAATCTGCTGGTGTGAAACTGGAGACATCAGTCATTCTCAGTTTCAAACTGTAAAACATACTTTTATTGGAGCGGCAAAACATCTCTTAAAGGCTTTGAGAGTGGCCCTGTGGGACACTTTTAGCTCTGGAGCCTGCGTGACCTGGACTTCAAATCACAGAGCCACATGATTACACCAGAGCAGAGCCAACCGAGGCCTCACTCCACTAACCATAACTAACTTCAGTTCACTCAGGAGACCAAAACCTCCACTCAATTACATAATGCTGCCAGTGGACGAGGAGCAGCTCGTTTCTCTATGAAAGTCCTGCTGTGCAATCAATATCCACCATTCTGTGCAAGATATTTTGAAGAGCTTTGAGGTCCAAACAGATTAGATCCCATAGACTATTAATGTATTAGAGAAAAATATACTTTCTTGTGTCATACAAGTTTGAAACGAAAGAATGATTCATTTTTGGCTGAACTATCCCTTCATTTTACTTCCATTATGTGATGCATTTGAGTGAACTTGATAATTTAACAATGAAAAAAACATTGCTGGACATGATTTTATCCATCAGGAATTGATTGAATGGTAAAAGTTGAAGCTTAATGTGATTTAAAAAAAAAATAAGTCTAAACTATTTGGCTATTGGTTCAGAGATGATGCAAGATCAATTTTAATTTAATGTTCCTTTTGAATCACTACAACCCACCACCGGCTACACAAAGAGAACCTAAAATGAGCACAAGTTTGTTGTAGAAGAAAACACAATAGTTGCGATTCCAGACTGCTATAAACCGAGACGTCACTACATCTGCTACATGCTAAATAAGTAAGGCTCTGTTTACGCCTGGTATTGAGATGCGTTTTGGTCGATCGGATCACAAATGGACGACACTAAATACAGGTGTAAATGGGGTCTAAAATGTTTTGAGCTTGTCCACTTTCGACCACTTCCAGAGGTAGAAAACGCATTCGACCGGATTGCTTTCATAGTGTAAACGCTCATGTGTTCGAATGTGTTCAAACAGCCGTGAAAGACCGTCTACTCTCCGTCTACTGACCTGATGCGTGAACATTACGGGAAGAGCTGTAGCCAGACGGGATTTAAACTTTGTCGGCTGGAGATCCAAGTTTGGTTTGAAGAAGAAAAATGTACCAAGCACAATATTCTCTCACCATTCCTGATTTCTAACACACACTCACAGCGTTCGGCTGATCTTGCGGCTGTCAGAGCAGAAACAAAAGCTGCTGCTCTCCGTATGTTTTCCCACAATCTGTGCACATTCATGTGTAAATTGCACAAGCTTATTTTGTCTTTCAGATCTAAAGATTTACCCGCCCATAAACCCTCCTCTCGAAGATATCAGGACAGAAGTGGTTGAAAGTGGACAAAAGAGACGGATTAAAACACCAAGTGTAGTCGCGTATGTGTCTCCCTCGTCTACTTGTGATTCGATTGACTAAAACGCATCTTAATACCAGGTGTAAACAGGGCCCAAGTCATTGGTCAGAGACACTAAAAAAAAGAGAGGGAAAAGCTTGAGTGAATAAAGAGCCACTTTTCCCTCTTTTGCTTTTTATGAGCCTGTGTGGATTTATCCAGCTCTCATCAAAAGCAATGACAAAGACTATTTCTAGGAATTCTAGAAATCTCACAAGTGCCGAGTTGAGGAATGCAAACTTTGCAGGAGTGAACAGAAGAGCAGATCTGGTGAAAGCTGTAAATGGAGTGTGATTAAAAAGGAGAAGAAAAAGAGAGAGGAGGAGTACCTCATAAATAAAGGAGGGTGGTGACTGCAAAGACAACTAGAGGAACACATAACCAACCATAGTAAATCCCACAGCAATCTCCCTGCGGAAGCTCATGACACGTCAGGAATACAGCCAAGAGGTACGGAAATGTCTCTGTATGGAACTCAAATTAACTCACGAGAAAAATAGTCAAGAAGAAGTAAAGATCCTCTTTGCAGTTCATTTACTTATAAAAATCAAATCCAGATGAGACACTTAAAGTTCACGGTCTTGTGTGATGAAATCAGTGACTTCATTTTCCAGCAGCTGTAGAATCATGAGTCACATGACTTTTATAGCATATTTAAATTGGCTAAATAAATTAACAATTTTCTCAAGAACATGAAGCAAAGACGGCAATTATGGATGCATGGATATAAAAATGATATGGCCGATTTCAATAAGTTGCTATTTATTTTCCTAAAATTTCAAATCTAAAAAAAAATGTAAAAGCATTAAGCACTAAAATCAATCGGAAAATAAAATCAGGGAAATTACTGTGTAAAATTTAATTCAATATAAACCAATACCCCCACATTTCAGTGAATAATGAAAAAAAAGTCTAAAATCGGCTTCTTTAGTCATAAGAATCTATTAAAATCACATTCCAGAATAAATGGAGTATATTAAGGCCTATAAAATATAGTTAATAGAGGAAATAAAGTTTCTAGGTTTCCTGATTAACATTTCAAGGACCAAAGCCTATACATCTGAAATTCAAGCACTTTTAAAGAGCATGGGAAAGCCATTCGAAACAAATCTGCACAAAAGTAGCAAAAAAAAAAAAAAAAAAAACCCTCACAGTAGCAGTAGAGTATTTGTAGGTCATTAAAGGCCCCTTATGCCCTTTTTTACAAGTTGTAATCTAAGTCTCAGGTTCCCCAGAATGTGTCTAAAGTTTCAGCTCAAAATACCCCACATATCATTTATTATTTCATGTTGTAAATGACAATTTTTGAGTGGAAGGAAAAACATTCAGTTTTTCGTGCATGTACTGTATCTTTAAATGCAAATGAGCTGCTGCTTCCTGCCCCGCTTTCCAGAAGAGGGCGGAGCCTGTACAGTTCATGCCTCGGATACTCTGCCAAAACTAAAACATCTATTTGTTTTGATTATCATCTCTATCGTGGTCACGCTCACGTGACATTGCAGTTCTTAATCATAAAAGTTTATCTGCATGCGTTTTAAAGCCATATCAGTTTAAACTTCTGATATATGGTTTTCTGAGCGCACGCACCCGAAGCACGAGAACAGAAAGCTGGATGTCAGATGGCGCGTCCCGTGAGTATTAAACTAAGTTCTCTTTCAGGTCTTATTGCACTTAAACTGTCAAACACACACACAGTTATGTCAAAAACACACAAAGTTCACATAAACACAGTCTTTTATGTCTGTGAACGTAAACAGCAAGGAAAGAAATCGCATGTGTATATTAGATCTGTGTATTAAAGTGAAAGCAGCGTAAAAGGTGCTATATATGCTGTTAATATGAATCAAACAACAAAAGAAAAACAGAAAATCACTCACTGCTCTTGACTGAATAACTTTAGTAGCTTAAATAAGAATACATTTCTTACTTGAATGCTGCTGTTAAATGCTCTGGCGAGGAGATAAACATGGTGGACTGTGTACAGCTCACTGAGGGCGGAGTCTTTGATAAAAGGGCGGAGTCTGTCAGCAGACATGGGCGGGGCCTATGCATTTGTGACATCACATTGCACAGAAACCGCAAACGGCTTATTCTGAGACTCTGCTTATGATTAATGGGGATTCAGAAAAAGGAGTGGGTGGATTTTTACCATTATAGAGTGGTTGTACACACACACACACATACACACACACTGCAGACACACATTTAAGTTCAAACACCATGTTAAAAGTGAATTTTGCATAATAGGTCCTCTTTAATATGGACCCCAGCAGGCCTGCTGTCACATGTACTCATACAGCATGTTAATCAGAGCACTCATTATGCAGCATTATGCTACGCTAACCCTGTCCTTTGAATCCCAGACAAAACCTTGAAAAACAGACAGAAAGGTCTGTGGGCCACATGAGAACAGAGCCGATCCAGGGCCTTATGGGTGTGGGGTTAGGACACGGTCCAGCCTGAACGGGAAGCATAAAACGCTGGATTCTGATCAGTCGTGAGTAATTTTCCAATGCCTTTCCACAAATAAAGCTCTGAAACAATGGCCACACATGACAAGAGTTACGACACCACCTCCTGACCAATATGCGTGAACCATCGAGTCTCAGAACATCCAACGGCTCCAAACCAAAGTGATGTCTGCTAATAATGTAATTATACGTGTAAGAGTCGGTCATAAATAATGCAAGATGCAAACCAAGCCACCAGCGTTTCTTCCTCTGCCATCACCACCATAGTTGTTTCCAGAGACTTACAAATGCAACCTGCCAACAATATTCTAGTACTGTGGTTGTCATCAAACAGTCTTTAGCCTTGTGAAGCACAGCGTTGCACCACTTCCCGTTCAAGATGTGTGACTGTTTTAGTTTTCCTGTAGCCAAACTGTTTGATCAGGACACTAGAAACGGAAAGATCATTAGTTTGTTTTACATAGAACGCTCATTTTAATACATAAACACTCATATTAATTGATAATGATATGTAAATAAAAATGTTTCTTGAGCATCAAATCATCATATTAGAATGATTTCTGAAGGATCATGTGACACTGAAGACTGGAGTAATGATGCTGAAAATTCAGCTTTGATCACAGGAATAAATTACATTTTACAATAATGACAATAGAAATCAGTTGTTTTAAATTATAATAATATTTCACAATATTACTGTTTTTCCTGTAATTTTGATCAAATAAACGCAGCTGTGATGAGTATAAGAGAATGCTAATCGTCATCTGTTCTCACAGGTTCCTATTTTTAAATATGGCAACATAGTATCAACACATTAAAAGGTTAGATCATTAAAAAAAAAAAAAATTATCCCATAATTTACTCACCCTCAAGCCATTCTAGGTGTGTATGACTTTCTCCTTTCAGCCAAACACAATCAGAGTGTATAAAAAAAATATCTTTGCTCTTCCAAGCTTTATAAAGAGAGTGGATAGAGCCTGAGTTTTTGAAGCTCCAAAAAGCGCATCCATCTATAGTAAAAGTAATCGTAAAAGACTTGCGTAGAAGCCAGTGATTCTAGTTTATAAACTTATAAATATGAATGATTGAATGAATGAGGCATTTATATAGCGCTTTCATATGTACTACCCAAAGTGCTTTACAATCATGTCGGGGTCTCTCCTCAACCACCACCAGTGTGCAGCATCCACTTGGATGACAGTGCAGCGGCGCCTGTGCGCAAACCGCACACCAGCCATAGGTGGAGAGGAGAGAGAGTGATTGAGCCCAATTCAATGGATGGGGATTATTAGGAGGCCATGATTGGCAAGGGCCATTGGAGGGAATGTGGCCAGGACACCGGGGATACACCCCTACTCTATACGAGAAGTGCCATGAGATTTTTAATGACCACAGAGAGTCAGGACCTCAGTTTAACGTCTCATCCGAAGGACAGTGCTCTTTGACAGTATAGTGTCCCCATCACTCTACTGGGGCGTTAAGACCCACACAGACCACAGGGTGAGCGCCCCCTGCTGGCCTCACAAACACCTCTTCCAGAGCAACCTGGTTTTCCCAGGAGGTCTCCCATCCAGGTACTGACCTGGCTCAACCCTGCTTAGCTTCAGTGGGCAACCAGTCTTGGGCTACAGGGTGAAATGGCTGCTGGCCATATATGGATATTTTTCTAACAAAAATGCATCGCTTCGCTTCAGAAGGCCTTTATTAACCCCCTGGAGCCGTATGGATTACTTTTATGAAAGATGGATGCACTTTTTTGGGCTTCACTCCCATTATAAAGCTTGGAAAAGCCAGGATATTTTTTTACTTAACTGCGATTGTGTTTGGCTGAAAGAAGAAAGTCATATACACCAAGGATGGCTTGAAGGATGAGTCAATTATGGGATAATTTTCATTTTGGGGTGAACTAACCTTTTCAGTTCTATATGTACATCTGTAGATTCTGTGAAATGCTCAGTCTGTGTGAATGTGAGTTTGCATTAACAAATTTCCTTCATTTCATTCAAGATGAATTGTTAAAGAGGTCACTTATAACGTCAGTCATGGTTCCCAGTTGCTGTAATTTATGTCCATTTTCCACCCTCTCTCTAATGCTGTTGTTGAAAATAAACTGGTTTCTAACCGCCTTGCGGATGTGTAAATATGGACGCTTACGATCATTTGTCTTGCATCAGAAAGTCGTTCCTGCTGCTCGGTTTCAGTAAATGCTCTATTTAGACTGAGCAGAATGTTTTAAGTTCTGAACATTACAGTATGTTTTCCTAGCTCAATGAACTCTTCTTGAAAGATCAAGGTCTGCAGAGTATTAGATAACTGCAGAGACCGACCCAGCACTGTGAAGTGGGACTGAAATGGACTAATTCAGCGGTCCACTAAAATCTGTTCCAGTGGCTGATGGGATCAAAGACCCATTAACCTGTTCACTCGTCCATCATAAATCCAACAGACACGGTGAATTCAAGATAAGTGGCACAATTAAATTACTCTGGAAGCTGCTGAAATATATTGGGCCACTTTCTGGTTGCATAAGGCAGGCTTGGCTGAAAATGTCTTCAGTTTTCCATCTTGACTGGCTAGATCAGATGTTCTAATAGGGGAAATACAAAAACACTGAATAATGCCAAGTTAAGCTACTTTCTAATAAGGACCTGTAGGCTTTACAGATGATGGTATGACATGTCCTTTAAGGGTTAGTTAACCCAATAATGAAAGTTCTGTCATCATTTACTCACCCTCATGTCATTCATTTAGAAAATAAAAGGAGTGGTTTGGCAGATTGTTCACGCATGAACTACCGCATGAATCATATAAACTAAAGTTTGACAGATTTTTTTCTCTTATGTGGCAGAAATGGGCTTCCATAGATTTGAGAGCTATGGTGGAAAGGAGGATTTTCAGCAAGTATAAACTTACATTTGGGTCTCTTCCTCATATTAAAATGGCTTCCTCATATTAATGGCTTTGGAGCGCTACCGCATGAATCATATAAACTGCTTTTGTGGTGCTTTTGTCATTTTTTAGCATAACAGAGTCCATCTTTTCCAGGTTGTGGGAAGATGTTTTAAAAAAAATAAATAATTTATATAAATTTAAAAATACCTTAAATCCCCCTAAAACTGGACAACAGTAGAGTAAAAACATTAATAAAGTGAGTAATAATACATTATGTTAAAAAAAAAAAAAAACTATTGTTGCAAAATCACATTTTGTAGCCTGGGGTCTCCAGCATCCTGAGTGTACATTAAAAACGAATAGCGCATAATGGTCAATGTATGTTTGAATAAACCGGTCATGAAAACAAGTTATTACAGCCACCATTTAAATGTTTATATTTAACAAATTGGAGAAGAAACATAATTATATCATTAAAAGTTGATACAAAAACTGCAATTTAAATGCTTATATACACAACTATTTGAATATTGATTATTAAACTATTTTTGGATTTTGGCTAAATAAAAAATAAAAAATAAAAAATGTAATTTCAATTTCACTTATGGTGTTAAAATTCAGTTTGCTTCATTACTTTTATGTTCGGAAGTAAAAAGTCATACAAATTTGGACTAAAATGGTTCAAATGAAAGAATTGGCAATGTTTTTGGTGAACTAATCCTTTCGATTTTACAAGAAGCACTGGTTTTTGTTGCACTGCAGCTCTAAATGAATAAATCATTCATACAGCAATTCCATCTGGCTTTGAGAAACACACCGATCTAAATCATGAGGTCTTTGAATTAGATCTGCATTAGAGAGCGTGGCACTTATCAAATGAGGCTGACAGACTCATGGAGTGTTTCTCCAGCAGATGAAAGTCAGTCAGGCTCGCGGCTCCAACACTCTTCCAGTAATCATCACACCACGTCCAGCACACAAGCACACGATTCCACATCCAAAGTCAAAAAACATGTCGTATCCGAGCGGATTCATTATCTTTAGAGTACCGGAGTCATTGCACCAACACAGTCAAGTCCATGTTTGCTGTGAAATGAGACATGTAATGACGTGCACTTTCATTTGGGGTTCAACGGGTTCAGCCAACAGCGCTCAAGCTCCACATGGGATACAGGCAGGAATTCTGTGGCACGCACGCGCCGTCTCACTTTACAGAGCAAACAATCCCATTAAGACAAGCCAGGTCACTCCTCTATTCATCTGTGTGCGTGTCCATCAGGTGTCTATGCAGATCCACAGGCCTCGGGTCAGCGTAAGCACAGATGATGTACGACCCCAAACCAAAGGCATTATCTCGTCAAGTAGCCTCCATTGCGAAACTCATTCTCTGAAGCAAAGGGAACAGTTGTAGTCCACACAGCAGAACCCAACACAAACACTCCAGAGACCCTCCTCTAAAGAAGCAGAAAAACACTTCAGTCTCTTCCTCGCTCCTGAATGTGAGCATTTATGTGAGCGGTAGGAGCAGGAATTGTGTTTTATTATCTGCTGTGCATTTCACAAACACTCTGACAACATTTTCACAGGGAGTGGTATGGCCTTGTGTAATTACTAGACTGCAGAAGTGTTCCTGTGGCTCAACGGTCACCAAGGTCAAGGGAAGCAACTTAACATGTAAAAGACGCACACTAAATGCACTTCAAGCCACTTCAGTTAGTATCTGCTAAAATGTATAGCAGGGACAAGTAAATCGGTCATTCACTTGTCCGAGTAAAAAAGTAGCTTGTCCGGAGAAAATATGATTTTTGTGTTGTAAATATAAATTTATTCTGAAGTATTATTCCCATTTAGTGTTCTATCAGCTTTGACATATTTAAATCTGCATATTTATGATATTTACCCATAGGGCTTTTTCTTTTTTTTACCTTTATAAAGGTTTTTTCCACCCCTTAATCTTATCAAATGAATGCTTCATCTTTCCTTTAAAATTTAAAAATTCGATCAGTAAATTAAATTAGAATAAGACACTGATTGGCAGTTACCAATCAAATTAAATCATTTACACCAACAAATTACAACTGCATTAAATAATGTTATGAGATTGTTTTTGAATTTGACATTTTGAAAAGAATAATCATTTTAAAAATTAAATTAAACCGTTCAAACGGCTGATTCATTCAAGAATGAGGCAGCTGTTAATGAATGGGTCATTGAATCTCAACCAATTCGTTCAAAGTGCTGAATCATCCAGTATTGAAAGCATGACTGAGTGTTGCTGTGAGATGCACTGTGTTTCTGCTGTGATCTTTGGAACTATTTTCACTGTTGAAATAAATTGACTTAATTTTATCATCGTATGAAATCAGTCACATTTTCAATCGCGATGGTATTCAGGAAAACAGCACGCTTGGTCGAGTGATGTTGCTTAACTGTCTCTTATGTTATACATATTAAAATAATCAGAGTTGTTTTGGTGATACCCTAGTTATTAGGGTTTTTTTTGTCATTGACCTTTTCTTAAGTCTACTTGTCCGGTCGGACAAGTAAACATCTTTCACTTGCCCCTTGAAAAAATCCACTTGTCCCGGACAAACGTCAAGCATTAAATGTCGGGCCTTGTATAGGGTTGTGATTTACATAAATGATACACAAACATAAGTGATTTGGAGTTTCCAGTTTTAATTCACACCATTTATGGTTTTCTTTTGGGTTTCTTTGATGAAACCAGTTTTAGTGCTGAAAAGCACAGAATAGTACAGAAAAGTACAATGGTACCCTCTTCATTTAGGTTTGACAGGTCTTTGTGATGCATGACTTGTTTTTTTGGGGGGGAATGGTCTTTGTAGCATGAGAATTAAGGTGTGTTCACACTGGCAGTAATCAAGTTGCTTCAGGTAGCAGAATGTTCTTCATCTGCACTCAGTTCATATGCATAACATTGGCCTATGTTACCTTAGCATCCTAGCTAAGATTAGCAACCTTTGAAACTTAGGAAAAGAATCAGGACAGTCGATGTGTTTAGGACCACCGCTGAGCCAGAGGAACTGCAGGACGTCCAACCTTCACGTTAAAAGTAACCTCTTGAGACATTCAGCAACACTGCACAAACACACAGCACATCTAAACATGCATTTAACTAGGTGAAAATGCAAGAGCAGTGAACCACAGGGCTCAGGGCACATCTTGATCACGTTAACCAGACGCGGCAGTGCGTTTGCTTTGGAACATCAGCTGTGCTGCTGAGATGGCCAGAGAGCGGAGCAAATCAAAATATCCTTTAAATACAGAGCTGAACCCATATGGAAACAAGACTCCCATTGAAATGAGGACTTGGCTTTTCCAAGGTCTGCTGACCACTGGCCTTCGCACATGGAGGAAAGTGCAATCTCCATTCACAATGGACCACAGACTGGGTCACGTCCTGGGAGTCCGGACAAAAGATCACCAATGGATCTGAACCAAGACTGAAGCCCGAGACCTGGCATCACGAGAATACGTCACCTCATCCAAAGTGCAGGACACATTTGTTCTTATGATTTATGGGGGCAAACACTTATGATTTATGGGGTTGACATTTTTCATAAAAGTGAATCTGCTCTGTTACTGGCTTTCCAAGGTCAAGGGTTTGCCAAATATCCATGAAAATTAAGGCTCTACCATTCAAAAGTTTCTGTATCTGTATCTTCTGCTCACCAAAGCTGCATTTACTTGATCAAAAATACAGAGAAAAAAAAATAATAGTATAGAAATAGTATTACAATTTTAAAGAACCATTTTGGATGTGAATATATTTTAAAATATAATTTATTCCTGTGATCAAAGCTGAATTTTCAGCATTATTACTCCAGTCTTCGGTGTCACATGATCCTTCAGATATCATTCTAATATGCCGATTTGGTTCAATTACATTTCATATTATAAATGAATAAATAATTGTACAGGCAGTTTATGTCTCATAATATCCTTAATGAATTATGATAATGATACAGGTAATTTTATCTTAGAATTGTCCATACAACCTCTGCAGGATATTCCAAGTCTTCTGAGGAAATATGACAAATCTTCCCCTTTAACAAAGCACCAAAGTATCAATCTCCATTTCACATATGTAATGTCATGTTGGATTAAGACACAAGCGAGAATTTGCAGTCAAATAATGTAAAATCTGCCGTGAATCATGTATCTGAATGCAGATGCATTTCAGAGCTTTGGTCGACTAAAACGACTTCAGCGACTAAAGGCCGTGACACACCAAGCCGATGTAATAAGTAGCGACGACAAAATCTGACTCGTGTCGGCTGCGTCTGGGACAGAAAGCGGCACTTGAACACACCAAAAAGACTATGGGAAACTTCCAACTACAGGCAAGTTCTGCGCCTGCGTTTAAGGAAATAGCTGTCTATATCAGCAGGTATCAAGTGTCTATATTCGACATTCAGAAAGGGAAACTTAAACAAGGACTGCAGATATCACTGATCACTTTCTTCATTCAGGCGGCTCATGGAGTTAGGAAAATAAACAGCCTCCGCCCACCGATGGCCCGACACTGGATGATGGCCGACCGCCGGCTCTAACAACTGAAATTTCACTTTATTCCTCAAACACAGCGAGGGTGTGTCTACATAAGACTTGATATTTCCCCCTATACCCTTAAATAGGGCATTATTTGAGGGAACAGACATCTGTAGTGGTGTCCAAAACCATAGCGGGCGTTATCGAGTGCACTGATTCAATCCCACAATGCACTGCAATAACAAGTGTACAATCGATGTACACTCAACGGCTATAGAATACCCATAATGCACTGTGAAGGTCGTGCCGAATGAATTCCTGCGTCTCACTAGAAGAGGCGCTCGCAGCTGAATTATCAATCCATCCGTTTTCCAAACCGCTGGTCCAATGTGGATACAGCGTAATATCATGCAAGTATAAATTCATTTTGAATTGATAATTAAATTGTTTAAGGTTTATACATGACAGAGTTCAAGATAAATCTTTTCATTACTACTAGAGCTGCCAGTTTGCTAAGTTTAAAGCGAAGCAAGCACAAATTACGCCCTTCCGCTGCACTCAGTGTCCGAATTCACTCACTCGTTTTCATTCACTCCAAGTGGACTATATTAGTGGAGTAAATTTAGGGAATAGTGAATGAGGGTATAGTGGGGAACACAGCCACAGAATATAGTGTGAATAATCTTAATTTTAATCTTTGGAGGTGTGTAACATCAAGAGGGTGAGGCTGAATCTATTCCTTTATGGCCAAGGAGGAAACTCTCATCATCATTTCACTATTGTAATGGTTTGTGCTCAATCTAGGACACACTTTATGATATTTTCAAAATCTGTCCCAGCCGCATAAATGTGAACGAATGGAAGGGATAAAAACACTTTCCACATTATATCATCTAAGCTGCTGGTCTGGCAGGGGCAAACTGGCCATTTTGTTTATCCTTTAAATGAACGTCTATTACATTTACTGACCAGTTCCAGACACCAGAGGGGAATAAAAAAACACACACTGCTTTCAATTTAACTGCAATTTCAGATGATTCCCTGTGTCAACAAGCAACATGCATATATATAGACCTCAGAGTTGTTGATTAGCAGCGCTGCGGATCATCCAGAGAAAGTAACAGGAAACCGAAAACAACATGTTCCAGATACGTTTTGTTTGAGTGACCACAGACAGGAGCCGTGTTCATAAGTGCAGTCACGACTGATGAATATGTATGAGGCAGACTCTGCCAGTTGTGTTTCACTGGAATAATGTGCTGAGGATATATCTGCTTCTGGTAAGGGATGATCAGGCGGTTTAAGACCAAGGATGAAGAGGAAGGTATAAATGATGACAGCTATTATTAAACATAAGCCAAAAACTCAACACAGTGTGCCATACCGGACAAAGATGGAGTGAATGTGAATGTGATGGACTAAATAATGAACACCTGCGATGATTAAATTAATATCCATGGTAAATGATTATGACGTGAAAAGGAGAAAAAGAAACGGGTGATTAAGCAGATTGAAAACGAAAGTACACTTCATCCAATCATGATATGGACTAATATCTGAATATTATACTGTAGCACAAAAAGACTTCCATTTAATGTGTGTGTGTGAGAGTGTGTGTGTGTGTGTGTGTGTGTGTGTGTGTGTGTGTGTGTGTGTGTGTGTGTGTGTGTGTGTGTGTGTGTGTGTGTGAGTGAGTGAGTGAGTGAGTGAGTGAGAGTGTGTGTGTGAGAGAGAGAGAGAGAGAGAGAGAGAGAGAGAGAGAGAGAGAGAGAGAGAGAGAGAGAGAGAGAGAGAGTGAGTGTGTGTGTGTGTGTGTCATCTCTAGAAAATGACTCCATTTGCAATCAAAAGAAATCCATTGTTGAGAAGGTTTGGGAAGTGTAGGATGACGAGTACGAGAGCATGAGCAGTCTAGACTTTCGGCAAGCTGAAATTACAGATCCTGGACGTTTCTGAGACGACATACATTTAGCGTGAGCCGTCAGTAAAACTTCAAACAGCACCGGCCGTAAGAGCGACTGCGAAACAGCTTCAACTTCAGCTCGCTACATCCACAACAACTTCAGACCCGAACGAAAAGAAAGAAAGAAAGTACAGGCCAGGGCTCGAGGAGGAAGCAAATCAGGACCAAAGCTTCAGGAATGGAAGAAATAAGCTACAATTTCCATTTTTAAAACACAGATTATAATGTGACAGGATTTATGGAGATCCTCTCTGGCAAAGCACTTGAAAGATCATATTAAAGCTCAGATATGCATTCTCAAGACAGAAACCTCACACTCAATACTTTCTCTCAATGCACAGCAGATACTTTAAAACAAACTAAACCCACATTTCAAAAATAAATTTGCATCAAATATTTTGTTAAAACTAAACAAAACGAAAAAAAAAAGGCTAGTCCCGCCCATCATGAAATCTGATTGGTCGCAAGTGACTCAACACAGCTCTATATTAAACATCACATATGATTGGCTACATCACGCAGCTGTTTAATGCTCAGTGTGGACAGTATTTGTTGTTTTGAATTTAATTTATGCTAAATTACAAAAATAAATAGTCATTACATCCAGGATAATTTTAATAACTGCATTTCACTGCTATTTTTTAATTTATTTGTGAAGATTTTGTTGCAAATAACATCACAATACAAAGTCTTAATGGTCCTACAATAGGCTTGATTCCTTCTTTATGCAGAACAATTTCTCACTTTTTCTTTTAGATTTTTGTAGCACAAGCATTTCTTCCTGTGATTTATCCACCAGGTATTCATCAGTCATCATTAATCATAGAGCAAAAAATGTAATCACAATCCAAAAGGCTCTGGAGATTTCTAAAGCTTGTGAAGAGTCCTAAAGTTAAAACTGAAACTCTTCTTGGGACATCTAGTGGGGTTAATGGGTATCTGTGTCATATACTAATGTTCAAAGGTTTAGGGTCAGTAAAACTTAAAAAAAAAGTGTATTCTTCACATACACAATCTGGGGACATCAAAGACTTATTTTACATCTTGTGAAAAGGGCATTACACCACCCCTTTAATACTATCTTAAATTAAATGTAATAATTTACTCCAAAGCTTCTTTTTTGCTCGGCCTCAATTCACTAAAGGTGAATTAAACATATTCAGCATTTCAGTACAATGACAGTAAATGAGGACTGAGGCTGTCAAACACCAAAATGACACAGAAAGACAAAATATCATAACACTGGTCTGTATATGTGCCATATTTCAATTCTTCTGTAAACATACAAACACTGTGTGAGGATGTAAGTGGTGCAGAATTTCTTTTTTCTGTTTTTAATCTTATTCACAGAGACATTACTCATACACATCCAAGTCAAATGAACAAACATGGTGCAAAACAAGCTTTGTTTCGTGCCTTTATACTTTTTTATAAGTGCATTTTACATTGATCATAAACCTTCAAATATTGGCCTGTGTTTTACGCCTCTCTTTATTTACTGGAATAGTCAATGTGTTCATCTGTTGGTCCCACAACAACACAAACACACTGAGCATTCAGAGATCTGCGTGTTTGCTTGCTTCTCTCAGTGAAGCTCGATGCACATCTGGATTCAAAATGTTTCTGTTCTGCGCTTTGATATTGATTATTATTGAAGTTAATAGAATTCTTGGGTCATAAACAAACCATGCTCTTCAATTGTTCCCTTTTATTGCAAATTGTTTAATTACAAAGTCACTCTTTACACTGCTACCAAATAATGGCACACGATTTACCGCGGCCCCAAAAGCACCGAGCGCTTGACATGTGAATGTCTCTGCATTACATTAGCAAACCAAATGGTATTTATGGTAAAGACAGCAAAAAACAGACTTTTAAACAAAGTTTAGACGGTTTAGAATAAAACAGCAGCTATTGCGTGACTGATTGTAAGCAGATCACGTCTACAGTTAATGTGATGAAATACCCCTGCGTACACCAGAAACGTGAAGATTGAAAACATTGTGCAGCATTTGAGACATGCAGACACTCGATTCGATATTGTGAATCTAATGCGATGCCCGTGTGCAACATCCAAACACTGTTACAGCACGTATGTGGAGCCAGTAAAGGAGATAAGGTACAAATTGATAGGGGAAAGTAAAAAAAAAAACAATTCTCCCATGCGGTTTCTGAACAGAACGGTGAACAGTGTGTAGTGCTTTACTGTAAACACACTAATGAGTTTCATGGAGGCAGTTTAATGGGTTTAATGTTTATTTAAGAACCTGCTTTCCAACAAACAGCCCATGAGAATCTACATCTCCCCGATCACACGGCCAAAACAATCAACTGCAAAGATTCAATAAGACATGCTACTCTATTACACTGCTCCTGCCAGAACCATTACTGTCTAGATCAATTCTATTTGGGAGATTATCATACAGTGAAAAGCGCCACCATAAAGCAATACATTACAACTCTAATATGATAAGATATATTCTCATGACTCGGGGTGGGAATCACAGGGTGCCTCACGATACGATATGATGCATGGCTCACGGTACCGATAATAACATGATACAGCAATTCTGTGATAATCGATATATTGCTAGACAATCCTATAATGATACATCACGATATCTGTCTAACTATGAAAACAAAATGCCTGTGAAAAGGTTAAGTGCAGGTTTTCTCTCTTTATTAAAGTCCAAACTGTTAGAAAACAGCACAAAAAGTTTTTCAGTCTGTAAATTAAATTTAACATTTTAAGTAAATTAATACTTGTAAATTAAGTAAATTAATATTCATTTTAAAAGCTTAAACTTTGCTAAAAGTGTGCAAACGGACACATTTACCTGTTTATCAACTTGTTTTATTAACCTGGTACATTTCAAAATTCTCCAACCTCTTTTATTTAAACCTGGGAATAGTGTTGTCAAAGGTACCAACTTGGGTATATAAAAAATTGTAAAAATGTGACGACGTCAGCATTTCCCTCTGGCATTTTGAGCGCTGTTGAGCGGATTCTTAAACACCTCTGATTGGCCATTGTGTTCGCCCGTCTGTGACTAGCCTAAGAAAAAGAGTTTTTTAACGGGATGGCGGACAGCAGTGCGAGTAAAGTAAGAGATGGCCAAACCCTGTTTAAGTTCAAATCTGGATGCACTTCAGCTTTTAAACCATAGATGGGACAAACATGCTGTAAATAGACATCTTTGACTCTCCTCACGGATCGCTTGCACAGATACACAAGTGAGCGTTTGAAAGCAGGCGTCTATCAGTGGATATATTAGGGATCAAACGCTCCTGTGTGTATCTGTGTAAGCACACGGTGAACAAAGCGCTCAGGGAAATTCAAATATCCATATTTGGCACCAGCATATCAATTCTCGTAATCGCACTATCGATATTTTGTCCCACCCCTACTCATGACCTTACAGGTTTGTGATAGGCCTAGCAATTTTAAACAGTGTTGTTCAGTGTTCAGTCATTTTTAACCAAAAACATTTTTTTACTTCATTGGAAATGGTACGAAACTTGGTAAAGGTGTTGGAACTGGCTATGTGAACAAAAGAATCATGGACATAATTTGAGAAGGTTAAATGGTCCTTAAAAAAAGCGACACTTGTATTGTTAGCAGTCAAAAATGAGCGCATTGGAAACGATTGGGAAGCGGATTACGTCTAGTGGAAACTTTTGGTACTGCGCCCAAACAAAATCTTGCTGAACTCTCATTTTTTTAGATATCATCCTCAAATTTGGAACACAACTCGTTTAGATTTCTGGCTTTGGTTTTCTCAGTTTTAGAGTAAAACATGTTTTGAAAAATATAGATATTTCATAGACAATGTAAAGCTAGTATTATGCATTTTTCATATTAATAAATGTACACTTTTTTAACTTTTTTTTGTTTCACTAATAATAATAATAATAATAATAAATAAATCGTCAATAATCTGCCAAGTTTCTTCTTTAAAAAGAGACCAAACTTAAGCCTGTCCCCCAAAGCATTCAAGATTTACCACAGTTTAAGCTGGAAATTTCATTTTCAAGTCTGCGCAAAAAAGTGATTAACAGGCAATAAATGGATCATAACTATAATTCAGTAGCATAAAATCCCCTAAAAATACAAAATATTAAATACAAAACATTACCAAACTAAAATATAGTACATTCATTTCAGTGAAAAAAACAACAACTCATCATTAGCTGAATGTCTTGCCCTATATAAAAGTATAAACAGCATTGATACTTCTAAGGAACTTCTTTGTCCTTTTTAAAAGGTCAAAAGCCTGAATAACCTTTCACTTTCATTGTTTAGAAAACAGCAGCTATCTCTTCCTTTGCTTCATGAAAGAGGGTCATACAGCTTGTATGGTAAATAAATGACAATTTTTCATTTGGGGTAAACCATCCCATTAAGAGGAAATAACTGTATAAATGTGTGCGTTCACATCGTACCTTGCAAACGGTCTCTTTGTCCCAAGGCAAAATGGTCTGAAGGTCGATGAGCTCACAGGAGACACCCAGCTTTTCCTGTGCCATGGCAGCCACTTCCCTCATCACATGTATCTGTAACCCAAAGGTCAAAGGTTAACGCGCAGTTTACGCTAAGGCCATGTGTCCACCAAAGCATTTTTTCACGCGGCTGGCGTATTTTTTCAATTGTTTTCAATTGCGCGCAACGAGGCGCTGAGCGTTCTTTACAGGTCGCAGAGAGTTGAAGAATGTTCAACTTTGGGTAAAACGCAGCGCTCATCACTGTCATTTTTACCCAACCGTCCAATCACAGTGGAGGAGAGGCAGGACTAATACCACACACCGACCAACCGCAATGTTGAGGTTATGTTTGTGTTCAGACGGCGTGACAGCTAATAATTAATAATAATATTTCATTCATCTCCCAGTCCTAGTTTGTGCTGCTCATGTATATAGACCCTTTTACAGTTGGTAAACATGGTGACGTATTTGTGTGGGCGGGGCTTAGCTGGAGGCAGAAAGATCCCTCTGGCCGCTTCACTAACGCTAGTTTGCAAGTTTTATTAGCTTGTTTTTTAACAATGACTGGAGAAAATCTAATTTTATCTTAATGTGCAAGGTCACTCACTGTCCAGGACCGCGATTGTTATTTGCAAAAGTTCATTTTAACGGACGGAACCAGATTGGCCGACCCGTACACTCAGTTAATGGATGGATGAAACTGAGGGTAAAAAGAAACTGAGGGCATAGCTGCTATACATCTTTAGATGCCTATAACTATGTGCTGAATGGTCACGTTACGTACAAGACTTGTGTGGTACGATCCGCAGTTCTGCCTAGCCAGCGCCAAGGCCAGACAGAAGACGACAATGTAAAGAGTGACATTACGGTGCAATTTTAATTATGTGAATATTTTCTTGACATAAAAATTCCAGATACAGCATATTCATTTTTTAACTATGTATTTGATTACGCTTTCTTACCAGGTTCTTCAAAAAGTCTAGTCCCAATCAATCAAAACAACAAGATGATCCACAAATAATCACAATCATTTAGAAAACATTATGCGATAAAATGGAAAATTGGAGCCTGTACTCCGTCGATTCTAGAACCCAACAACACAACAAGATGACATTTAATAATAATAATAATAGTAATTTAAGCTCATTATGTAGTCGAATCTGTGCTGGTTTGTATTGGTTTGTATTCGTAACTGTGACGTCGGCGCAAAAGGGGTCTATAGTCTCGGTGGGAACAGTACTTTCGTCCATTAGAAACAAGCCTGGGAAGTTCTTGTTTTCCCTGATTTCTCTCTGCGCTTCGTCATGAGGAACATCAGTCATTCAGCAGGATAAGCCTGTGGAGTGTCTGAGCTGAGCTTCAGGACACCCAGAGAGCTTTTGAAATCATGATCTGATGGTGCAGTTGATGTATCTGATCAGTTCTTACAAGCGTACCTGTGTTCCCCAGGCCACCAGCGTGAGATCGCTGCCCTCCTGCAGGACCTCGGCCTGGGAGAGAGGGATGTGATAGGCTTCTGTGGGAACCTGCTCCACTGCAGAACACAATCACAGATTACACACCACCACACATTCACCCTGTAAAGCCTGACATATAGAAATTATTTACTGAACTTTTAGACAAAACATATAATAAAAAAAGGATAATAAAAATCGGAAGAAGAAAAAACAAAATTGCATGTATGGTTTTTTAATTTAGTATCATATTTGATACATCAGGCTTTAATGGCTCATATAGTGCAAATATTGAGATCATACTAGAAGAGGAAAAACATCAGTTTTATTCAGAGACCCAAACTGAGCAAAAATATTAAATTTGGAGCAGATGCTGAGATTTATACGGCAAAAAAGAAAAAGAAAAATTCTGATAGCTTGTAATGTAAATCAATAAGATCTTGTTGATCTATGGATATAACCAAGTAAACCTAAGTTACTTTAGTCCAGTAAGTGTTCATTTAGAAATATTACTAACATTATAATAGTTATTTGTATATTTACTTTTTTTATTAAATTAGTAAAGATTTCAGAGCAAAAAGATGAGCTGAAGCTGGACGTTTTGACAATTATACTAAAGCGCTTTTTATTTGCTAAAAAAAAAGTATAAACTCTCAGTCAGACGACAGAAGACGAAGTACTGTAGATTGTGTGCGACAGGTTTTTCAGCAAAGTTTGATAATTTAGAGAAATTTGCGTATCAAATGTGATACGGCTGACTTTATAGGGTTGAGATTAAATCTATAAACTGCGGAGGAAACCGTTATATCGTTATATTGGTGGAATAAAAGTCTGAAACATATCTTGAAGGACAAGGGGAAAAAATGGTTGCATGATGTTCGGTGAAACCCGTCCATTCAGATCATAAGATCCATTCAGAGTTGATGAGAGGGTGAATATGAGATCCTTTCATACTTGCAGTACATAAAAAGCAAGGAATAAGACCTGCCTATTCTTTGGTGTCGGATATATATATTTTTTTATTAATTTTTTTATTTATTTGGATGGGACAGTGCATATTAAGGCGAGACACTACAGGTGAATAGGGTAAAAATTTTAACTAGCAGATATCACCATGAAACTTTCCCAGTTGATTACCTACATTAAGATGAGAAAAAACTGTATTACAAGTTTTCGGTAATTTAATGTTTAAATATGCAAATTAGGCCATATCTAATTAAATATGCGCTAATATGCATATATTTTAAAAAACGAAATCTGAGTATTGGATAAAGCCAGGTCAAAAATTATTTTTTCATTGCGTTCACATATTAGATGGGAAAAAAATTAGAGGGATTTATGGATATCTACTTTTGTTATTCTGTAAATCAGAATATACTGTCAATAGCCTTAAAAAAATGATTTTCGCCATGTTTTTTGGAATGAAATGCTATATAAATCAGGCTAGGAATAATATATTTACAAATCCCTCTGTAAATGTCTTCATAATATAACTAGGTACAAGTTTGGTGTATATAGGTGCTACTGAAGTGGAGATTTCAGACTTGGAGAATGAGAGAAAAGTCATTTTGAGAAAACGGGCTTTAAAGATTTATCAACCGCCAATGAGATTGCGCATTCAGCCCTTTTACTTTCACGATTGGTTGCTGATAAAAAGGAAATGACCATATTTGGATCCGACAGCATTGTACAGGAGGGAGAGAGCTTTCTAACGGTGTGTGTGATGACAGGGTGCGGGCAGAGATCGCGGAGCAGCATGTTGATTAAGAACGCCAACTTTTGTTGAATTCATGAGAAATCTACAGACGCAAACAGACAAAGTGTAGTAAAATAAAGACCTAAATGTGTATTTCGGACTTTTTTTTCACCACAAGTCTGAAAGAAGACATGTTATTGAAGACAAATATCCAAAAATCTCAAAATTTACCAGTAAAAAAACCCCCCGATGTTTTTGCCTGCCATGTTTCGCCTTAATGAACGTACAACAGAAATTGACGTAAATACGCCAGATTGAGCACAATGCTAATTTCCATCTGTAGTCCCAGACACAGAGAAAAAAAAGAAGAATTCATACATATAGAAACAAAAGATAGATGTGCAAGTTGGCATCAGGGTGAGTTTTGCACGGCTGGAAGAAAGCCGATAACTAGCTGAAGAAAGGCAGTCGTCTCACCTGACAGCATGAGGGCAGAAAGAACTTTCCACAGCGGTCGTATCTCACGATGAGGTTTTGTTTTTGACTCAAGCCGAATTATCTTTACAGCTAAATTATGTTTAATTAGAGCCATTTTCCTCATCCCCGTTTATATGCTCATTGAAGTCATTGTCTGTGTCGCCTTCTGGGAAATCTTGCCGCTTTTGACAATGAGGTTTAAAGTAATTTGGTTGAAAATTGCTGAAGTTGACTTTGGTTGGTTAGGACTGTACTTTTGCTCAGAATTAGAAACAGAGGCTTGTGGAAAAACTCCACATGATTTACCAGTATGTGTCTATTTTCCGCTTGTAGTTTAAGCAAAAACTTTCATTGGGAAAAACAGGAAGAGCTAAGACTGAGCGCATGTACTTTGGAAGAATCATTCCTGTTATTTCATTATTAAAAGTGGAAAAGTACTTTACTTTTTTGGCAAAGCAACTCTTTTTGAAAACCTACTAGCTTAGAATTATTCTCAGCGTTGCTTCAACAGCAGTTCAGTTTATGATCAGTACCAAGACTTTATATATAGGAAGACGGTGCACTCCGACAAAGTCCTTTTAGGCAAGTCGTGCCACTCGGCCGCCATCTTGGCAACGCCTTCGGGCAGCTATTTCGGACTAACAAGACCAGGCTCCTATCTAAATGAATGGGCAGAGAGTCAGAACTGCACTTTCACTGGTCACTGGGACATAAAAACTGCATGTATAGAAACAGCAGTAAAATATGATAAAAATCGCTGAAAAAGTTTGATGACTTTGCCCCAAAATAAGGTTTAAAACGCCTTTTCCCCCACAGGTTATACTTTTACTACGCATGCGCAAGGGTTCACGCTCACGACACCAACTTCATTGACGTCTCTATCCAGATGCCGGTGTTGTGCCAAGCACTTAAACAATTATATGTATTTAAATGTCTGAAACCTAAAATAAACATTATGTGGTTAAAAACACTGAACAGTTGTGATATAGCCTATGACAAGCGCTGAGCGCGTCCGTCTTTGGCTCAGCGCCAGCCACAGTGCAAAAGCACAGGTTGAATATGGCAGTTATGTCACGTCACTGTACATTCGCTCCTTAGTGGTTAGCTGCTGACTGTTAAAAGCAGATGATTGGCTTTCCAGCGGGAGCGGCGGGACATATGCATACAACCGCCATCTTTGCCGTTACGGGTTTTCCTTATATAGTTGTATTGAGGATTGAGGAAGTGGCATGTCTCTTATATAAATTGTCTCTGACTCCGATTACTTATGAATAAGAGAAAGTGCAACACCCAATATGGCAAAAAAGCCCCGCCTTCTAAATGAAAGAGCCAATCGTTGATTAGTAAAGTCATTGCATCACTGCAGTTGCCGTTAGAAGCTCCGGTTGCTATAGTAACAGTGTTCATAGGACCGCACATGCGCAATAACTGTCCAGGCTAACAATTTTGACATCGATACCATGAGGAAAAACTGCCATATAGATATTTATATTTATATATCTCAATTTAGCAGCCGGTATATTAGGCTGCTGTCACTTTAAGAGCGGACTTACGGATCCATTATACTGTTTTATATAGACAGTATACTTGTTTATGTGCGCGCACTGTGGGTAGGGTGACCACCCGTACAGCATTTTCACCCCTTGTCCCGCACGTCGCATATTGAGAATATGTCCGCATTTTCATCAGTCTATTTGTTTAACTTTTTAATTATTATATTAAGAAAACGTGCATGCGTTCTTTTGCCTTTTTAAGAAAGCATTTTATTTATTCTTTTTGCGGTGTAGGTTTTTACCTATAGGCTATTTAACAGCGCTTCGTCAGAAGTACAAACACAACCACCTTTTTTTAAAATCCTATCCAATGGTTGAAAAGGAAGGAGTAAACACGGTCACTAGTAGGTTGTGACCGCTGTCAATCAAAATGTGGACCGGTGATTCCTGTCAGAAAACAAATGGATAATTCGGTCAATTAAAATGAACTTAATTGTTAAATAACTAAATAATTAATTAAATTAAACTATTTAAAGGACAAATCAAGTGAAAAATGAACCTAGGGTTAATTAACACATGGTTACCGAGTCGATCGTTCCCTGCGATGCGTTTTCATGAAAATCGAATGTATAGAGTTTTATCTTTAAAAACAGATTAGCTCATAGCAGTAGTATATGAGGCACAGAGTAAGTAAAAGTAAATCGCTAGTTGATACCACTAACAAGGCTCAAAATAGCCTCACACTAACACGGTAACATAATGAGGGTCCTTACATACAAACTGAAGCATTGAGAACTTTGTAAGTGTACAGACAGTTTAATAAGAAGATACTTTATAAAGACAGTACATTACGCGTTGACATGCAGGATCCATCTTGGAAAACAGTCTCGACTAATCGAGCCACGAACGCCGTCGATAGGATAGCTGGTCGATAGGAGTTACGTTTGTGAAATCTAACGTAGCACGGCGTTCGTGGCTCGATTAGTCGAGACTGTTTTCCAAGATGGATCCTGCATGTCAACGCGTAATGTACTGTCTTTATAAAGTATCTTCTTATTAAACTGTCTGTACACTTACAAAGTTCTCAATGCTTCAGTTTGTATGTAAGGACCCTCATTATGTTACCGTGTTAGTGTGAGGCTATTTTGAGCCTTGTTAGTGGTATCAACTAGCGATTTACTTTTACTTACTCTGTGCCCCATATACTACTGCTATGAGCTAATCTGTTTTTAAAGATAAAACTCTATACATTCGATTTTCATGAAAACGCATCGCAGGGAACGATCGACTCGGTAACCATGTGTTAATTAACCCTAGGTTCATTTTTCACTTGATTTGTCCTTTAATTTAACAGAATTGATCAACTTGTTGCCTGCTGTGGTTGTTTGAATTCACATCCTTTCTAAAAATATGAAAGTTTTTGGTTTAATATATTCTTAATATATAGGACTGTCAATGATCTAATTTCATGTTGTTTTATATTTTATTTGTTCATTGTTTATTTTGTTGGATTTTAATTGGACTTGGTCAGAACTGTTTATAAAATAGTTATCTGCATGATGCCTGCTGCCTTTGGGCTCAGTGGTGTTGAATTTAAATGACATGTCAAATAAAGACATGTTATGTTACATTGTGATGTAGGCTAATGGTGTTTTCTGGAAGGGACTAAAGAACAAAGAATTTTTATCAGCTGAAAAGCAGAATTCAAATGTTTTTATTAAGTTAGACATTATATAATAATAAAAAAAAACTAACAAAAAAGTCCATCTTTAAAGATAATCAGTCTGAAGGGTGCAGAAACACAGGGGTGGTTTATGTTTTAGTGTTGGTAAAATGTCCCACATTGTCCCACACAAACTTATAATCGTCCCACATTTGGTTTGTTTGATGGTGATCAAATCTGTGGGAATGAGTAAAATTATGCTCAATACACACAATCCCTCACCGAAATTCAAGCCCTGTAACACCAACAATATTCATCTGGAGCAATTCATCGAGAGAGGGAGAGAGGGAGAGAGGGAGAGAGAGAGGGAGAGGGAGAGAGAGAGAGAGAGAGAGAGAGACTGGTATTGTGTATCCTGCGGAAGATTTTCAGATATTTCAGTATCGATGTATATATATAAAAAAAAAAGAAAAATTCTATATTTTTGACAAAACTACATTGTACTTTTATACTACTACTAGTACTACTATTATTATTTCAGAAGCCTTTTTAAAATAATTGAAAAATGTATATTATATAAAATTCAACCCGCCAAAATGGCTAGTAGTAGTGACTGCGTTACACACCACTGCTGGAATACACACACGTTTGGTGGGTTGGCGGGTGTTGATGTCAAACCCTGCTAGCATGTATAATAACAATGTAAAGTTACTACGGCTGCTATTCGCTACATGTAGGACTGCACACACGAGCAGATCCACTTACACAATCTAAGGCTCCGTTGCAAAGAACAAATGAATTCACTTTCTACCGACAGTGACTCCAATGTTTAGGTTTATTCACAGCCCGTTTCTTGACTCCAACATCAACATGATTCTTGCAGCCAAAAAAATAAATAAATGCTATGCATCACACTCGATTTAAATATTTAAAGAAAGGGCTGATCGCTATTGATCGCAGTGATGTCTGACAGCTGGAGCGGCTCAGGCGGAGCTCAGTGATTTGTGGTCAGGAGGTTTTACCCTAGGTTTCCAGTGATTGATGAAGTCGAGTAAAAGTGCATCACTAATGGTCCAGATTCCTCCGAGCGGTAGGTTGTTGGACGCCCGATTTGTGTTTCCAGCTGACACACACTCTATCATTTAAAAATACTGCTGGATTTAATGGTAAACCACTCTTTAATAAAAACCTAATTCAGAGATGGAGAATGAGTATAATTTTCCCTAAGATATCTGATGTGTAGATAACTGCATGCTTGCAGTGTACACAGCATTGTTGACTATAGGTGTGTATTGACAATGGTGAAACTCTAAACACAACTAGTCTTGGGGTTTGACTCTTGACAGAGCACCCTAGCAACCACACAGCCACATGCTAAAAGCCTTAAGAACACCCTAGCAACCACACAGCCACATGCTAAAAGCCTTAAGAACACCCATATCGCATTAAAATCGCGGACGCTTGTCAGTTAACTACGGCTCTTTGTAGTAAATGCCGCTCCATCTGAAAGCAGGTGATGGCAATTTACTACTAATCAAGGAACCGGCTTTACTGACGAGATGCGCATAACAATATCATGATTTAAATCGCCCAGCCCTAGCAACCACACAGCCACATGCTAAAAGTCTTAAGAACACCTTAACAACCACACATCCACATGCTAAAAGTCTTAACACCTTAGCAACCACACAGCCACATGCTAAAAGTCTTAAGAACACCTTAGCAACCACACAGCCACATGCTAAAAGCCTTAAGTACACCTTAGCAACCACACAGCCACATGCTAAAAGCCTTAACACCTTAGCAACCACACAGCCACATGCTAAAAGCCTTAACACCTTAGCAACCACACAGCCACATGCTAAAAGTCTTAAGAACACCTTAGCAACCACACAGCCACATGCTAAAAGTCTTAACACCTTAGCAACCACACAGCCACATGCTAAAAGTCTTAACACCTTAGCAACCACACAGCCACATGCTAAAAGCCTTAAGAACACCTTAGCAACCACACAGCCACATGCTAAAAGCCTTAAGAACACCTTAGCAACCACACAGCCACATGCTAAAAGTCTTAACACCTTAGCAACCACACAGCCACATGCTAAAAGTCTTAACACCTTAGCAACCACACAACCACATGCTAAAAGCCTTAAGAACACCTTAGCAACCACACAGCCAAATGCTAAAAGCCTTAAGAACACCTTAGCAACCACACAGCTACATGCTAAAAGCCTTAAGAACACCCTAGCAACCACACCGACACATGCTAAAAGCCTTAAGAACACCCTAGCAACCACACAGCAACACCCTAGTACTGCAGAGGGACGATTTACAAAGCACTAACATGTGCTTCAGAAACTTCAATCTAACTTCACATAGAAGGTGATGTGAACTTCTAAATACCATGTAATAAATCAAAACCATATTTAAGGCCAACTAAACTTGCATGAGTTACAATTTATGACATTAATTTCAATGTTGGCAATAATGACTGATTAAAAAAAAGACAAGGTGGAAATTGGGAAATTCCACATTACCATCAGAGGTAAACATGATGCTTTTCAAATCCAGATTTATAGAAACTGACTGGCTGAATGATTTATTCCTTTCGTGTAAGAATAACTGCATGAAAAAAGAAAAGCCCCGCTCTAAAATTAAAACCAAATAATGATAAAGAGCCAAAGATCCTAAAACAAGCTCAAATGTTCAGTCAGGAAATTAAAGTCATTCAACAAAATTCTTGAGAGACAGATTTGAGAGTGAACCAGAAGACAGACAGAGAACAGATCTAAACCGAGGCTCCGGGAGATCAATATGCACTATTCCTCATGGAAAACAAACACTTGCATTGACTTCCTTAAAACTGCAGGAAAAATGTCCTTTTCCACTCTTTATTTCATTATTTGACCATTACTTTGGCCATGAGGACTGTGTCGTTTAGAGCCACACTTACTTGTGCTTTAAACTGCACCAAATATTCTCCTCCTAACCAGCGGCTGAAAGTGTGGTTGGTAAGCTTTGGCTGTGGTTGGATGAACCCCAGATGCTGTAACTACATAATTATGTGGGAGAAAAGACTATCTATTCCAAAGTAACCCTGTATTTTCAACTAAATGTTTTCATATGCAATATATATAAAAAACAGCCAATATTTCATTGTATTATGACAGATGTGTCATGGAGGTTCTTCTCCTTGACATTACAGATCAGGATTGTGACTAGAGAAGAACTGAGACTGTGCTTTCATCAGCCAATAAGTGTTTTAAAAGGATACTTCACCGATTAGCATAAAGCTTTGTATCAGTAGAAACCCGGTAGTATTTTCGATTGACCGTGCTTCCCTCCCTCATGTCCCCCTGAGACGAGAGATTTCTGTAGTGTGTGTCTGGAAAAAAACCTCTGATGTCGCAAAAATGGTCATTTAGCTCATCTGAGGCTTTTTTGTCCAGAGGCGAGAGACTCCAGCCAGTAGGAGGAGCTCGTCCCGCATGTGTTCAACCCGCCCATAGGGGGATCTCACGATAAAACGGCTTTTCAGTTTCGAGTCGACTAGTAGCCTAGTTGTGTCATTTCTTCCGATACTGCCCTCTGTAACCGGTAGGCGTGGCTTGGGAGTGTCCTCGTAGGGCAGCGAAACAAGTGCATTCTGGGAGTTGTTGTCTTTCATCCACATGAGCCAAAAATACATTTTCTGGCTTTTCTCAGTCTAGAAGGCACCAACTTCTAAAATAATTTCACATTTCTACTGCATAAATGACCCAATTTAAATACACATTCATCTTTCCAGCGGTGAAATATCCCTTTAATAATGTCACTTTCTTGATCCTAAGTCTTCAGAGTAATTAGTCACATGATAAATGAACAAAAAGATTGTAGCACAAGAGCAATTCAGGTTTACTTATTCAATCAACCAGTTCTTTATCTATCCTTGCATGGAAAACAAGCAGAGACGGTCCAAAAAGTGTGTGGCACTTCATTCACGATAGAGGGAGGCGGGTGGAGTTATGAGGTTTATATATGGAGTAATCAGGTTATATATATATATATATATATATATATATATATATATATATATATAAAATAATTATGCACAGTACACACACATATATTATGTACACACAAACTTTTATTTTGGATGCGATTAATCGCGATTAATCGTTTCACAGCCCTAGTTAAATATTGGGACATAAAGATGTAAAAGGTGACCAACAGTAATGATGTATGAAAACAATAACATCCTCCTCTCACCTGCTGCTCTGTACAGGATTTTAGGCTCAAAGAAGATGCATGGGTTATTATCTTCAATGCAGGACAGAAGAAGACCCTTGGCTTGGACCGGACTTCTCGGCACAACAATCTAACAGAGAAAAAGATAATAATATTTGTTTTATTAAAGAGAAAAAAAATAAAAAAGTGAAACAGGTCATTGGTACATTTATAAAGGACACACACTGATCAAAAGGCATTGCTGCGTCTCAAAACTGGGTTCATTTTAAAGATGACTAAACTGAGTAGAGCATTACAGATGAAGGCTCCATAAGACTGGGTGCATACCAATAAAGATTTGTGTTGCGATGAGAATCAAACTGAAGAGCGAGGAGCAGCGGTGAGGTTAAATCAGCTCTGACACTCTGTGTGTCGGCTCATTAAATGTCAAGTCTGTGGTCATGTGACTGATCCAGATGATGCAGGTGCAGGTCACTTCATAGTGAGTCACGCATCGATCTGCTATGATCGTGATTCATGCTGCTATTTCCTGAGGGTTTAGATGTAGCATGAAAGATCTGTGTTGCATTGCGGGTGAGATGAGTAAAGAGCGTTTCTGCTTAATCTATCACAGACTGGTGAGTTTATTATTATATTTATCACACCGATACACGGATCCTCCTCTCAACTCTTTTTGTGAACAAAGTCCTTCATAGTCTGCGACAATCCCTGTGTTGATGCACTAGGAAACCAAAAAACACGTTTGAAATGTTGTACTGGTCGGGTCAAATCACACGGTCTCGTGCTTCAGCTTAAAGCGCATACAGAACGGTGTTATTTTAGTATTATTATAGACTATTTTTAATGAGCTTTTTTTTATATTTTCATTTTCAATTAAATTTTTTGTACGGTTTAGTCATTTTAATGATTTCACTAGTTTTTTTTTTGTTTTTTTTACAAATCTATTTAGCTTTTATTTTATCTTTACATTAGCTTGAAGGTTTTTCAGTTAATTGTCAAGGCAACATTTCCAATTGTAAGTTTTCCATCTAATATTTATTTTATTTCAACAGTAAGAGTTTTAGTTAAAGGCATGGTTAGTAAGTTTCACCACTAGAGGTCGCTCATTCAAAACAGATTCAGATTGTTTTATTTAGTGCCATGTCAGCATTCAAGGCTATTCTCATGGCAAAAATTAAATAACAAAAATACAAATATCATATAAATACAATAAAAACCAAACAAACAAAAACAGCAAGTCATATTATAAAAGATTTTTTAAATTAACATATGATAAATCCAAAACCCTTTCAGGTATAATCTTACTAAATAAATCCTTATTCAAAACAAAGGCGTAGTTTGATGAAACCCTGGGATTATGGGAGTTGTCGTCTTCACCTCCACAGCCGATGGAAACATCCGACGGGACTCAAGGCAGAAATCACGTTCATGATTCAATGTTTATTAATAAACATATTAAGCTGTGTTATGAAGCAGGGCGCTCCTTTCATTGTTTATGTTTATTTTATGATTAAAGTTACTAGGGATGCACGATAATGCATTTTGGCCGATATTCGATATGCCGATATTTTCAAACTAATTTTGTCCGATGCCGATACCGATATATACACATTTTCCCCCTGATATATTTACACTTTAATTTTACTGAAGAGAAATCCAAGTCTCCCTCCTGTACTACATTTACTGTATTACACTCATGTGTTGTAGATAAGGCAATTTACAAGACAAACAAAACAACATTTGATTCTACCATAAATGTATAATTTTACAAATGTAGACAGACATTCACCCCTGAAAAATAGGTAAATTATTTCACTTGGAGAATAAATGATATGCCATTGCCACAGTTTATTTTTAAGTTCAGACTTTAAACTTCAGTCCTTAGAAGTAAAATAAATAGAAAAAAAAATTCAAATAAAAAAAATGTACATCTTCTCCTACTTGAACAGGTCTACCAAATGCTCCCCTGTTTTCGGTGCTGATGCGGTGCAATAAAGTGCAATAAAGCAACTAAAAGTTGTCACAGAGAAGCGCAAAAGTAATGATTATGAATGTCAAATATAGCAAGGAGACATTTTAATTGTTTATTAATAAACAAGTGTTTTCTGTGTCGACTGCAAAGATGAAGTTGACTGACTCGCGATCTTCGGAGTAGGCTCGCGAGTCAGTCAACTTCATCTTTGCAGCCGACTCAGTGAACGCGCCAGAGAGAAATGCACATTTCGGATTACATAGTTTTCTTTCGTTTTGAATTGTTATGTTTAAAAATATGATTTCAAACGTTCTGTAGATAATAGATATATCTATCAGGTCTGTGAGGCAAGTAAGCTATGCTGAGTTTCGTTTCATTTATGAGACGAACTCCAGTTCACGCGCGCGCCTATATATAGATATGATATCTATTATCTGGTTTACTTATTTATTAGGCTAAATCCAGGCAATTGGTTGATGAAACATTTTTTAAAATTAAGATACAATTAATACAAAACGAAATTCACTTAGAAAGGCTTTGTGCTTTCTGTTTGAGGTCTCTGTGGAAGTTTTAAAGCAGTCTCAATCAGTGCCGCTTTCAGAGCGCTCACGTCCGTAACCGAAAACTGTCACTGTTTTTCCTCATAAATGCGAACACGAAAAATAAAATAAAATGAATATTTTATGCTCTGTGGAGCCATAGTAGCTTGGAGAGTTTACATTAGTAAGCTACAGGACATCGTCTTTCGAAACATGACCTTCACGAAAGAGAAAAAAAATACTGCGTCATTCTACCCAGCACTTCTGAAAATGCACTTGCGAATGCGTCTCTGTCCCCAGCACATCTCAAACCAAACTGACGCTCATGCTAGAAATGCCTCCACATGTTGGAAGTTTAAGTTGCTGGCACTCATGCTATGTTCACGGTCGTCACGTGCACATAGGAAACACGCCACCCTATCGGCAAGGCTCATCGGCAGAAATATTCATATCATGGTGATGGTCATTTAAAGCTTTTATCGGCCGATACCGATGTTGTGCCGATATCATCGTGCATCCCTAAAAGTTACATTTAACGTCCGCCTCCTTCCCTGAACATGACCTTTGTTACAGTTACATTTGATCACTTAAATTCACATCATTTCATTTCATTCTAATGAAACAGCCACGAGTGCTGAATTACTACTCATTCAGATCACTTTATCTGACTAATTAAGATTGTGGGGTAACAGCGCTGTTTTCATGGTCAAAACAATCATACTAAAAATACATTTGAGTGTGTTGAAAGTTATGTTAATGTTACTCTGTGGCTGCTATGAGACACTTGTTGCACATCGCAGTGAACTAGATCGATATTAGAATATCACATTAATAAAAGCTGGATGACTTGTGTTGCTAAATGGCGTGCAATTTATTTTAAAACATTGTATGGTGGAGAAAAGGCCGTATTACTGTTAATACAAATAAAGCTCTTTCTGATTATGCTGTGAGCCACTCGACAAAATCGTGTTTTCTCTGAGGCATGATACAAACGTTACCGCGGTAAACCAATAAAACAAGATTCAAACAATAAGACTAACTTTGTAGAGCTATAAAACAATGATTAGTTTTCTGTATCAAAACAGTTGCTCACCTGTCTAATAAAACACAATCTATTAGTGTCTTTAGTGTTTCAATGGTTTCTTTGCAAGTAAAACCGGAAATCGAGGGTAACGTGGATATGACGTTATTGACAGGCTACGCAATGACACAGGCCGTTACACTGGATAAAATGGCTGATTTCCAATTAGCGCCTGCGTTTAAGGAAATAACTGTCTATATCTGCAGGCATCAATAGTCTATATTTGTCGTTCAAAAAGGAAAACTGAAATAAGGACTCCAGATATATAAACCGTAAACAAAGCAGCACTTGCTTACCATTTTGAACAGCAATCACGCTGATCACTTTCATAGTTCCAGCCGGCTCATGTTATAAAAATATGAATGTATTGAAATGCTTAGGTAAGATCACATAAAACCTGAACAGCCTTCTTTCTGTACCGTCTTGATATCAGAGTGATCTCTCTCACCAATGACGCCGATTCAACATGCTGACGTGTGGATCACACCGCAGAAACTGTTGGCTTGGCGTGGCACGGCCCTAACAGAACCCATTAACTGACTGAATACAAGATTTTCAGTGCTTTGGTTTTTGTTTTTATTAATATTCAAGCATCACAGACAATGGCAGACAGGCAGCTCTGGCATAATGTCAATAACACTTCTACAAATTACTTGTTTCTTTACAGTTATTGAGGTAAATATGCCTAAATTACCGAAAAAAGGTACCCAACCCTAGTCACGATTACCAATAATTGATTCGATTTTCAGTGGTTTGGTTTAGATTTAATTTAAAGTGCACCAGAAAAAAAAAAATCGTATATGAAGCATATAAAAGACAAATTTGGGGAAAAATGTGCTAAAGTGTCATGAAAAAAGCATCAAGAGTCAAATAATGCAAAACATCTCAATGGCCCTAAAAACAGTCTTAATTTTCTGTGATAAAAATATGATTTCTTTCACCTTGATTCCAGGACAGTGTGCGAAGAAGGCCTCTGGACTCTGGGAGTGATAGAGCGAGCCGTGACCCACACAGCCCCACGGAGATCTGATGGTCAGCTTCCCACAGTCAAACATGTTCCCAGAACGGTACCGGTACTTGGCCGCTTCATTCACGATCTTCAACAGCATAAAAAAAAAATAGACAGAAAAAGGGATTAACATTTACAACTCACATCTGTGTGCAAGACAAGACGGGCTCCGCAACGCTAACGCGGTCACATCCAAAGCTCCGCTCATAAAACGCTTTAGTTTAAAAGGCGATTTTCCTGCCGTCGTCGCCAAAGCTTTTTAAAATAAACAAAGCGTGGAGCCAGGAAATTCTCTTACAATGCTCGACAACAATTGACTGGAAGGAACAATGTAAATGAGGGTTTTACAGACTCTAATGGTGGCATGATGATATGATAATAAAGAGAATAAAGCATGTGGAAGAGCTTCCAGAAATGTCAGATATTGTCCAGACTCAAATTGCTCACTGGACGGTCAGATTTTGGATGATGAGAGACTCTACGTGGTGTGAAGCGTTCCTGTAAAATATTCCCCCATTATTGCATCTGGTATTCGGTTGCCTTGACAATGAAGGGAAAACTCATCCATCTTCAGTGAGGCGAGGACACACGGAAAACACCAGAAGCAGACAGGCAGACAGACAGACAGACAGACAGACAGACAGACAGACAGACAGACAGACAGACAGACAGACAGACAGAGACAGACAGACAGAGACAGACAGACAGACAGACAGACGCTGGACGTTTCCTCCTGCAGATCAGCCAGCGTCTCACAAACACCCCAAAACCACACACTGACAAATCTGACAGAGCTCATGCTGTTCACATACACAGATCATTGCATACTCTTATGAAAACATTAAAGGGGTCCCATTATGCTTTTTCACTTTTTCAACTTTAGTTAGTGTGTAATGTTTCTTTTTGAGCCTAAAAAAAAAGATTTAACGTTTGAAAATGAAGAAATTAAGATTATACATATCAGCATTGTAATTTTTAAAGTTGTAAAGTAAAAAATATATATTTTTCTTAAACCTTATTTTACAGTAAAATATCAATAGAAAAATTGTTTTATGTAGTAATTTTATATATTCTTATTTAGTAATTATTATTATTATTATGATTATACACTTCCTGGCCACTTTATTAGGTACACCCGTTCAACTGTTCGTTAACGCAAATATCTAATCAGCCAATCACATGACAGCAACTCAATGCATGTAATGCAATGCAACTCATTTAGGCATGTAGACATGGTCAAGATGACCTGCTGAAGTTCAAACTGAGCAACAGAATGAGGATGAAAGGTGATTTAAGTGACTTTGAACATGTTATGTTTGTTGGTGCCGGACGGGCTGGTCTGAGTATTTCAGAAACTGTTGATCGACTGGGATTTTCATGCACAATCATCTCTAGACGTCTAGTTTACGTCAGAATTTGGTGTAAACAACATGAAAGTATGGATCCATCCTGCCTATAATCAACGGTTCAGGCTGCTGGTGGTGTAAATGGTGTAGAGGATATTTTCTTGGCACACTTTGGGCCAACTGAGTACCAATTTAGTACCAATTGAGCACCACAGCACACCTGAGTATTGTTGCTGACCACATCCATCCCTTTACGACCACAGTGAATTATTTGATTTTGAAAGGTGTGTTGTTGGTTTTTTTTATGATTAACAGTTTATTGGTTTTTCAGAACATTTAAACACGCACACAAATCCATCAGAAAAATTAAGCAGTACACATACAACAAACTAGAATGAAAGACATAACACGACCACAGACAAAAACTATACTATAAATACATTTTAGAAGATTATAAAAGAATAAATAATAATAAAAATAATAAAAAAAAGACAGTGATGCCCTTGAGTTTACAACCTTGCCTATATGTAGGTACAGTATTCTATCAAAATGTATCCATCAGTCATGTTTTCTAGTTAAATGCTATGTTTATGAGCCAGAACGCCATTAAACGCCCAAAGTGTACGAATGATACTTCCCCCATTTCAAGTTATACTCCTCCACTTTATCAAGCAACCTATAGGACAGTTGTTCAAGGGCAGCCAGCTGACCCAGAGCGGGTGCAGAGGGGGCTTTCCATTCTTTGACCAGAAGTTTCCGGCCTAACATGAGGACAGTCTGGGTCCAGTTAGAGAGTGGAGGGGTCAGATCAGGGGTGAGCGGGATATTCTGGTCGACAATTTTCTCTACGACTGTATCTCTAAGACCAAAATGCCTGAATTTTTGGGCAACTCCAGAGCATGTGTACTAGGGTACCATTTGTGTCCCAACACCTCCAGCATTCTGAGTTATCAACCAAACCAACCTTATGCAGCCTGGATGGTGTCCAACAGATTCTATTAAGTATTTTGAATTGGATAAGTCGCGTTCGCAGTTCCCTTGACATTTTTTCCTCATTTCTAAGAATTCTGCCCCATTCATCACCTTTAGGTCAGTTTCCCATGTCATTTTAAGGGACAATATATTAGAGTCCGAGGCCGTAAGGATCATAGCGTAGTAAGCAGAGGCTTCATGGCCGCGCCCATAAATTGTTAGGACCTTCTCTAACATGTCACCGCTCGGTGGAACTAATGAAGGGGAGCCGAAGACCTGCACCAGGTGGTGTCTTAACTGAAAATACATCCATTGTTGATTACGTGGCAAAGTCAAATTCCTGTCTAATTGCCTCAAAAGATTTTAATGTCCCATCATGGTACAAATCTCCGAGCACCCTAATCCCTTTTTGCAACCAGAGCTTCCAAAGGAAGGGAGATTTATTTATACAGGGCTTGGGATTTTGCCAGATCCCGGCAGACTGGTGCAGATACGGATACAGATACTGAATGTGGGACAAAATGGGATGTGACTGATTCTGTTGGGCTAATTTAGCAGTGATGTATGCTATGGGTGTGAGAGGGGAGGACACCACGCTTTCGAGGTGGAACCACGGGGGGGCTCTCTCAGGGGGTAAAGACCACCGTATGCCTAATGGTGAACGTATAATGGTAAAAGAGCAAGTTGGGCACACCTAATCCTCCTCTGTCCACTGGCCTCTGCAGCTTTCGCAGGTTCATCCTGGGGCGTATGTTATTCCATAAAAAATGATTACAAAGTTGATCAAATTGTTTGAAAAAGCGCAAAGGAAGTCGGACTGGGAGAGCCTGTAGCAAGTAGTTGAATTTCGGAGCACATACCTTGCCCTACATAGAGAGATACAATGGAGACCACCGCTCTATATCAGCCCGCAGTTTGTCCAGTAGGGGGTCAAAGTTTGAAAGGTGTGTTTTAAGTTTGTTAACATTTATAATTTATTGTCAAGGCATTTGATTTAGTTGATTATACTGTAGTTAATATGGTGATGGTGAATGAGATGTTAAATGTTAGTTTAAATAATATCTTTATTTATATTAATGTATATTTGTTTTGTTTAAATCTATCTTTTAGATTTAGATGCTACTGCTTCTGCCAATACCTCTGCAAACAGAAGTTAATGAAATAAAACAGTAAAGCTCAATGAGTTGTCCTCTTGCGTCCTTCATAGTCTGAATGCCATCTCCAGTTTGGGCAGAGCTGAAACTAAATTCTGGAAAACTTGACAATCTATGATGGTGTTTATAAAGAAAAGCCCCTTGTAAACAAGCTCACCTGATCAAACGCTGGGTAAATGTAGTCGGCGAACTGAATCTCTGCTATAGCGGTGGCTCCTGCAACAGCTGCACCAATCCCAAACCCCACAATGCCTTGCTCACACAGCGGGGTGTTAAATACACGGTCCTTACCTGTGAAGAAAAGGGTACATGTCAACCTACTCTGGACTTATCAGGGCTCTACAGTGCGACTAAACATTTCTGTGTGCGACCATGAAAAGATATTTAGGCGCACTTGTGCAACTGACCTGATCGAAAGCTAAAAACTACAACTCCCAAATGCCCTTACACGTATGTTACGCATCAACAGTGACGTTTCGCACTGTGATTGGTTGCTTTTAATGCCAGTCAACCAAGCCGCGCAAAAACGTTTTGAGACGACTGTGGTGTTGAAACTGTCTGGTGTTGGTATGAAGAGTATCACATATTACTTTAAAAGTTCTGTCTCAAATGAGGCAGAACAGAGTAGCTTCAAACAAAACGAACAAGACGTTGAACAAGATGTTGGCGCTGTTGTTCCTTGTAAGAGGCAGAAAACATCAGAGCCTGTACTGTTTAACGTTACCAGACACTGATGTTTTCTGCCTCTTACAAGGAACAACAGCGCCAACATCTTGTTCAACGTCTTGTTCGTTTTGCAAATACCGCAAAGAAGCCGGTGCAGAATTAGCCGGGCCAACAATGTTTGTGTGCGGACATTCACACTTCAAGCGAGAATCACTAATGAAGCACGGCAAATCCCAGCGTCATTTACGCTGCAGGGACATATTCATTAACAGGTCGCAACCTAATAATCCCTGTACAATTCAGGCAGTACAATACAAACGCAGAAGCTCTCTGACAACTAAAAATCTAATTCAACTCTGCATACATGATAGCGAAAGAAGAGATCCCATTCACGAAATTTGGGCCATCTGCTGTACATTGTGTGGCAGAAACATTACTTGTGTTCAGCAGTGAGTGCAGATGTCTGTCAAAGAGCTTTTACTAGGACAGTTCACCCAAAAATTCTGTTATCATTTAATATATTATTAATTTATTATCATTCTTTAATCTTCAGAACACACTTGAAGGTATTTTTAATATTATGGGTGTATAACGACATCTGGGTTGGCAAATGGCAGAATTTTTATTTGTTGGTGACTGTCCTTTTAAATACATTTGAGCACTACACTTCAGCGTCTGTGCATTGTGTTTTTGTGCATATGAAATGTATGAATTTATGCATGTTTTTTGTGTTTTCAGCCAGTGTAATTGTTTTTCTAAAACTGAAAATATTAAATGTTTATAAGGTAAACTCCTGTCACACGCTATGTTTCTGAATTCTCTTTTCTCATGCTCTCCATACTTGTGCATGTTATATGTGGCACAGTAATATTGTTTCCTTTCAATTGTCTGTTCTCCTAAATCTCGCACAAGTGCTCCTAATAAGAAAAGTTACCGTAGAGCCCTGCTTATACAAGGCAAAATGAGTATGTTTTTTTATTGACATCTTCAAAACCAGCGACAAGATGCCAGCTACAAGCAATTTGTCAACACCAAATGTGAAAATGGGCCATGACGAAGGAAATTACAAATCACAGCCAAACGCTGCAGATGAAAAGTTAAAACTCAAAAGACATGCCTTGTGTTTTCATGACCGCCATGATTCAGCTTTTAGGGGATATTTTTATGTTTTTTACATTAGTAGTACAGGGCAGGACTGAACTAATAAAAGCATCAACCTCAAAACATAAAATCTGCTGAAAATATTTTTTTTTTTCATAATTGAATTGGATTGCAAAACAAAACAAAACAGGGCAAACACACAAAATCAGGGAAACACAAAAACACAGCCTGTTTTTCCTCCCCTTTGATGCAACAGAACCACATGAAATGGTCTGTATATTTAGAGTGGAAAGTTATTTTCATTCAAATCAAAGCACATGAGCGTCTCCTCCTCTGAACCTTCGCTAAAACGTGAATCTACTGAAGACGTAATACTTTGTGAAATCACACATGAAACCATTTTTATACAGAATAGCAGCGGTTAAAGGATTGTTCTGGGTTTAATTCAAGTAAAGCTCTATGGACCCAGCGGTCACATGCTGCTGATTACCACACTAAACCAGTGAAAATCAATGGTTCCATGAAGCTTTAAAGAGGACCTCTTATGCTTTTTTTTTTTCTTTCTTTAGTGTGTATTGTTGTGGTTTGAGCATGAATAAGGTCTGTAAAGTTCCAAAGCACAAAGTCCCTCCAGCGGGAGTTATTCTCTATATCAGTGTCACTGTTTCTGAACTCCCTGAAACGCCTCCATTGTAGCCTTGAGTTTTCTTCCGGGAACAAACATGTCAAAACATTCCTCATTTAAATAATTAATATGCAAAATAAAGGGGCGGGACCTGGTTGAGTTAGTTAGTAGTGTGTTGAAACTGGCGGTTATGGTAAGGGGTGAGACATTTCCCAAACAAGCTCGAAGTGGTTGACCAATCACAACACACTGATCCGGTTGACCAATCAGAGCACACTGTGCTTTTCAGAAGGAGGGGCTTCATAAAGAAGGAACTGAACAGAGCATTACTGACAGACTGTGAAGAGAGGTGCTGCAACAATGTGAAGAATAATGTGGGTTTTTTTCTTGAACGTTCAAGCATGAAACTATTCTTGTAGACCCGAAGCACAAATTTGTGTGCGCGCATGCTTAGTGAATAAGACCCATTGTTTTGGTTGTGCTTCGGCGCTGCGTGACTGTGGTTGAGTATGGTTCTCCTACTCCTCATAAAACATTCACTGCTTGGCTTAAGAGATACAACCAGTCAAGCTGACTAGCTGAAGACATGACTGTAGATTTAGCCATTAATAGACATCCATAGACTACCTTGAAAATAAAATTACAGCACAGCGCTACAACAATGAACTCCGTTAGAGAGCTACATATGGCAATTTATCCATTCAATAAATACCTTACTCTGCGTCACTTTTGACAACTTCTCAAATCCTTCAGTTCTCACCATCTCCGAAAAGCCAAGCCAATGTTGATTCTTGTTTTATTACGAGCTCTTTTCTCCAGCCGACTCTCCTCTGTTCGGTTTGATATTTAGCTGCTCCATGTCAACCTTTCTTATATTTACGGATATGACGAGACACTCATGGGCGAGTGACGCAAGTACGCAATTTCCCACAAAAACTATCCCACTAGATCTAAAATACAAACATTTATAACAGGCTTAGCATAGTGAATTAGGGTAAAACAAAAACACATTTTGGAAGAAGGATTGATGATATATTCCTAATTCTTTCATATTAGGAATATAAATTGTCTGCGTCCTGTCCTTTCACTCAAGAGTACTGCTACGCTTGTGCATGCTCTTGTAACATCACGAATCGACTATTGTAATGCTTTGTTTTATGGGCTTTCTTCCAAATCTCTTCATAAATTACAGATGGCACAAAACGCCACAGCTCGAGTCATTACCAAAACATCCATCTCTGAACATATTTCTGTTTTACAAAATTTGCATTGGCTCCCAGTTAAATTCTGTGTAAACTTTTAACTTACAAAGCCCTTAACAACTTGGCTCCTTCTTATCTTCTAGATCTTGTTCATATACACACTCCTTTCCGCATTTTAAGATCGACTTCTGCATTTAAACTTGTTCTTCCACGCACTCGGACAACTCCTATGGGGTCACAAGCTTTTGGTTATGCGGCTCCTCATTTATGGAACTCACTTCCTGTAGAAGTTCGCAACAGTTCTAGTCTTTCGGTCTTTAAATCTCGTCTTTAAACAATAAAACCAGTACAGCAACAAACATTAAATCACATAAAAGCCTGCCTAAACAGATATGTTTTATGTCATTGCTTTTATGGATTTTGTAAGGTGTCCTTGAGTGCCATGAAAGGCGCCTATAAATAAAATGTATTATTATTATTATTATTATTATTATGATGATGTCTTGACTTATTTAAATTATTAATTAAAAAAAATAAATACAAGGTGCACATTTCTGCTTTTAAAGTCTCCAGAATGTCTTGCCCCATAAACCTTTTGCTTGTTTTTAGAAACTGAGGAACAAGTCAAAATGATTTTGGCAGATCATATTGTATTAATTTAAACCTTGAACAATTCTTTAAGAAATGATTCAAAAGACGACGAGTTTGCTGGTTATTTCAGAGTTTTAGTTCACTGTAAGATATGGGTCACCGTCCTTGAAATGAACCGTCTTTGTTGAATAAGGTATTTTGAGTAAGGCATGCATTCAACAGGCTGGCGATGGGCATTTCAGAGATAATACAGTATTTACCAGCCGCAGTCTGTAATCCACTTCACAGAAAGCAATTTAAAGCAGATTGCAGAGCGAAGGAGCGGACAGCAGTGGCCCTGCATTACGCCCCTGTGTGCGTCACTCCACGCGTTGACCTGTGCGCGGGTTACCGGCACCGCACGGGGAAGAGGGCACAGACTCTCTCAAACGAGTGGCATGAAAACCCTGTTCCCGTCTAACGAGTCAGAATGGAAAATAATGATCCCTCTCAAAGGTCAACACCTCTGACGTCAATAACACACAAAAGGCACCCACGCGGCAGGAGACATATTGGAGTCGTGGATCCGTGTTTATTTCAAAACATCACAGAGTGCCTCTATATATAGAGCTTCTGGCCAAAACGAGTGGCAAACAGCAGATGTGTTTTTTTAATCATTACCATAATGTCTGTTTTCCCCTTTCTTAACTGAATATGCCACTCTCGTTATGCAGCTGCATAATTTAACTATTTATGGCTTGTGAAACCTGTAGAGGGTGTTCTGTTCAATCTGAATCTGCTTCATTTACTCCTCCTGCACAATTAATGAAGCTGAACAAATTGAATGAGAGACATCAAATGCACAAACATTCATCCTCCTCATGATGATGTTCTACTGAAAGTGATTTTAAATTTGGCTCAAAGGAGCTTGAACAGAGAAATCCATACGTGAATATCCAGAGGAAAACACAGTAATTAATGTCAAATGCATAAATCGCACCACATTATGAAACAAGCCAGTTACGACAAAGACAACCTGAGTCAATGATTATTTTCTCTATTAAACAAGTCAGATGTTTTTTTAATTAAAGGAGCTACATGTAAGATTTTTCATGTGTTAATTACTTGTTTATTGCTAATGTGTGAACATCTTGTAACAAGACTTTCCCCGACTTCCTAGGTTGTCTATGAAAGCCTGTGGACTGATTTTTATGTGAATGCCTTGGGCTGGTTTTGCTGGGAAAATCAAAAGGATGTGACGTTTACACACGCTCTATATCGTCTATCGTCTCAAACACTTTATAATCAAACTAACAATTTTTTTTTTTTTTTTTTTTATCATTTACAGTCTTTTTAAGATGCATCTTATAAGAGTTACACATACATTTTTTTTGTTAAGATTTTTTAAAATGCGTTTAAGTCTCTCTTACACTGACCAAAGCTGTATTTATGTGATCAAACACAGTTAACACAGTAATATTGTGAAATTTACATTTCATATCACTACAATTTAAAATAACTGTTTTCTATGTGAATATATTTTAAAGGAACTGTATGTAAGATTGTGGCCAAAATTGGTACTGCAATCACTTTCAAATTACTGTAGAGCAGTGCATTAATTGAAATACATTTCTTACACACAGCTCCTTTAAAATGTAATTTATTCCTGTGATCAATGCTGAATTTTCAGCATCGTTACTCCAGTCTTCAGTGTCACATGATCCTTCAGAAATCATTCTAATATGATGATTTGATGATCAAAAAACATTTCTGATTATTATCAATGTTGAAAACAATGCTTTATATTTTCATTGATTTCTTTTATTTCTGGATCTTTGATGAACAGAAAGTTCAAAAGTTTGTTTTGTTTTGCATATGTTAATATTTTGAATTAGATTTTATTTTTATATACTGTAAATATAAAATTTTAGCTTAAGTTTTAGTATTTTTTTTGTGTTTTTGCCATTTTTTTTTTTTTTTATGTCTATATAGATGTAGTTGATTTAGTTATTAAACAAAACTAAAAAGTTGTTTATATATTATTTTAATGTTTATTTTATTTCATACAAATCAATATTTTTGTTATGGTTTTAGTTTTATTTGGTAATATTTGATTATTCTCCCAAAAAGAAAGACATTTTTATACAAAATTGGAAAAAAAAAGTATCACAATTTCAAAACATTTCGCATTTATATTTCCAAATCAATAACTGACACCCCTCACACATACTTGCTAACTCTTTACTGTGTGTAGGCATTTTTTTATAGTATGCAGTACTTAAGCAAGTATTTGACTGTGAGTAGCCAGAGCTTCAGCTTCAGCTTCAGGAGCGCGACAGTGCCGCCATCTAGTGTGAGAACACGGACACACAGATGAGGATCTTTCACCTCATGTGACCTACGAGCACACATGAGAATATACTCACCATATTTATCTCTGAGGCCGACGGTGCATCGAAACACTCCACCAAACGCCACATCCTCACCAAAAATCACTACGGGAGAAAGACATGTAATATTAGCACTTGAGACCTTTCACTTATTGTCAGTTAGATACAAGAGAATAAAGCCTCGTTCAGACTGTCAGTCCAAATCAAAATTGTGTGAAGATCCGATTGGAATTCAATCATATTTAGCAAGTGTGAACGGCAACAAAAAATAAAAATCTGATTTATACAAATCCACTTCAAGCTTCATTCATATGTGGTTTGAAGTCCTATTCAAATCTCATTTCTGAAAATTCATTTCAGTCTGACTGCTGTGATCAGATTTTGTGCATCATATCTGCCCAAATCATCGTTGTGTGTCCTGACGGGTCTTGGACGATTATAAATCATTGTGCACAATCTGAAGTTTGACCTCATATCCCCCAAACACAGGCTCTGTTTACTCCTGGTATTAAGATGCGTTTTGGTTGATCGAATCACAAGTAAACAAGGGAGACACATACCCGTTCACACCTGCTGTTTTAATCTGTCTCTTTTGTCCACTTTTGATCACTTCTGTCCTGATTTCTTCAAGGGGAGGGTCTATGGGCGGGTAAACATATGTGTTTTTCAGATCTTTAGATCTAATGGACGAAATAAGCTCACGCAATTTACATTTGATCGCGACCGAAGATGATGGGAAAACATACGGAGAGCATCAGCTTTTGTTTCTGCTCTGACAGCCGCAAGACCAGCCGAACGCTGTGAGTGTGTGTTAGAACTCAGGAATGGTGAGAGAATATTGTGCTTGGTATGTTTTTCCCTCTTCAAACCAAACTTGGGTCTCCAGCCGACAAAGTTTAAATCCCGTCTGGCTACAGCTCTTCCCATAATGTTCACGCATCAGGTCAGTAGACGGAGAGTAGACGGTCTTTTGTGGCTGTTTGAACACATTCGACCACATGAGCTTCTTCTCTACGAAAGCAATCCGGTCTAATGCGTTTTCTACCTCTGGAAGTGGTCGAAAGTGGACAAGCTCAAAGCATTTGAGACCCCATTTAGTGTCGACTACTTGTGATCCACTCGACCAAAACGCATCTTAATACGAGGTGTAGACAGAGCCAAAGTTGAGTAGCACAGGAGTCCACCATCACTCCTACTCAGCCTGGTCTACACACACCTCATGCCAGACTCCTGTGCTTCGGCCATTGCTTCATTAGACGTGGTAGTCCAGTGCCGTAATGCAAGACAACACTGCAAACCCTCCATGTTGTTTTTGGCATATGCCCACCAACCCAAAGGCATTGCCATAGAAACCAACAAACATATTCCAGAAAACATAAGAGTGCCATGGGACACACAAATCATATCTCTGAACAGTTGCGATTCATGGTGTGGACAGGCAGTCATTTAGATCAGACTCCAGCTGGACTTGGACTGACAGTGACCGAAGTCTAACAGAGAACCTCTGCTCGTACCTGCGGTGGGATCACTGGCCAGCGTGTTGTCCAAGGCACTGGTCACTGACTGGAACAAATTCATCTTCTGTGTGGGGCCTGCGGAGACAGTTCAAGTCAATTGCACAGTAATGCCTCATGTTTCATAACAGCTTTAAACACATATTCTTAGATTTTACTGCTTAAATAGGACCTATTATGCTATATGCTATTATTCTTGGGAATAATCTATTTTTGGAGAAAAAAAAAAAATTCTAATATTTTACATTTTCTCGCAAAACCTGTTGTGAGCTCGGACAAACACAAGTCCTTTTGGCCTGCTTATAGAGACCAATTTATATTATAAAGCTCGTCTTGAGGAAAAGTGGGTTGTAGCTCTACGTTACTATGATTGTAAATAGGTGTAATTTGTGTTTTAACAACGTTTAGCTCACGAGTTATTGATCCAGGAATCTGTAAATATATTGCCAACTTTATGAACTCCTTGTTTTTTGTGCAAAAGTTTTGAAAAAAAAAATTAATTCTCCCAAAATCCCAATTACATTTTTTCCCCCACCATGTCCGTTTAGGGGCACCGTAGATTAGAACCCGGAACCACTGACACATTTAGTAGAAGTTCTACCACCAGACCATATATATATATATTCATACCAGGAATACTATTTGTGGATCTATGTATTTATTCACTAACGTGAAGAATCACGAGACTAACAATATATTGTATTATAGATACTGTGGATGTAAGAATGAAACGATCACATTAAACATGAGTTCTCAATGTACTATTTAAATTGATTTCTGTACATTGCAAACGTGTGTGGTTGGAACTACAGCTCAGGTTATGGTTAGAAGCATAGTTTCTTGTTAAAACGACATGTGGACTTTAATAAATCATGCTCTTGGGTACAATAAGCATGCTAACAGCTTTATTAGCATGTTATATGTTTGGCAACAGTTCTTCTAACCCTAACTGATGGAGTGTGTAGCTTTTCATTTCTTAAACCACAATGTAGGAAGGCACATCACGGCCATATTCCAGGATCAGTTTTTAAACAAAAAGAGCTGATTTTTTAGCCTGTTAAATTTTCCTTTACAAAATTTTAATTAATAAAAGGAACTTTAACAATATGTCTTAAAAGTCCGTTCATAAAGTGGCCCATTTTAGCAGATGAAGGCATAGTTTTTGATAGTTCCTTTTATTAAACCAGTACATTAACTTCAAAGACTTCTGAATATCTATTAATACAACTAAACATGCAGTGTTTTTAATAAAATATGTTCTTTAGGATGATAAATCTCAGCATCTTTTTATATACAGACCAGACACCAAGGTATATCATTCATGATCCCTTACTTGACCTCAGCAACTAATCAAATGACCCCATATTATATATATATGAGTGTATATAACATATAAATGAGTGTATATATCATATATATAATAGTGTCAAGCACTATGTGGTCACGGTTTACAACATCATGCCACTATAAACAAGCCTGACAAGCCAGTTTCCCCGGCGCTCGTTTCTTTCAAGTAAGTTACTTCCAATGGCTCAATACGAGTTTACATTGTCAATTATGTTTATATTGATTTCGGTTATGATTTATTTGGTTTATTATGAATATGAATTAATGATGGGAGCGTTTAGAGGTGAATAACATGAACAGTTCACTATCTTGCCAGTATTCCAGAGCTACTGTCTAGTGTAAACAAGGGCATTTACCATACTGAGTAGTCACCGGGTCAGGGTGAAAGGTGAAGTGTGCTGCGTGTCTCCTCTGTGTTTTCGGCTCGGCTGTGCAGTTGGGAAAGAGTTTAAGCAGAGTTAGTCCCAAACTGCTGTGCACGCCACCGGTTAACCCGGTTAATGAAGACTTAACGCTTGAAGTTCTCCAGAAGAGCCGCGTCGCCGCCATGTTTGCGCTGGGAACCAAGCAGAAGCTGCGCGCTGACGTCAACACTCACATGGACTCCTGCTGCTCTGATTGGCTGACCGCGTGGGAGGAGTTTTGATTGACAACCTACGTGACATACGGCTGCCACGGACACCCCAATATGATCATCTTCGATCCTAAAATTTAAAAGGCATCTATATCGGTCATAAACACCCAATGTATACATTGAAATATTAATATTATACATTTAAAATTATTTTCCACTCACTCACTAAAGTAATGAAGCCTACTATGTATTAGTTATATTTAATCTAATATTTATATTTATCGATTTTATTTAATAATCTTAATTTTTTTTAAATCACATTTTACTCTTTTATTTATTTAAATCTAATTTATTTATTTGTTAATTTTACACTTATTATTTTTTAAATATGTTTTTCTCTAGATGTTTCCACAGCCCCCATAACTCCCCAAGTTTGAAAACCCCTGACCTAGACAGCATTTTTGGTCATGACAAAAGTAAAACAGCCATAATGTACTAATCGTAACAGATTTGTTATGATTTCCTGATTGGTCTAGGGGAGGAAAGCAACAGCAAAAATGGATGGTGATGAAATGAATGTGCAACAGCATGAACCCACCCCGTCTCCAGACACAGCTTGGGCACACAAACAAAACCTTACGGCTCTGGACGTAACAGATTATTAAACATAATGTGAGTTTAGAATATTACAATTCACAAAAAGACTTGACAAATAAATCCAGAATATTTGGCCTTAATCTGAAAAGTATGTTTATTTGTTGATTCAATCATTACTGTTAGGAAGTTAATATTTTGGGTTCAATATTAAACGGGAAAGCATATTAGTTGGTTTTCTTTTATCACAATATCACAAACTTCTAAAATGGTTTAATTTCAAACAAAACATTTTGGGGAAAATAATATTGTTTATTTTTTTGGTATTGTATTGGGAAAAAATACTGAAAACGGTCATTATGATTTTGGGGTCCACAATATCCCTTTCCATCCCATTTTTTAAACATTTCTTTAACAAAAGTCCTTAATGACATCACACAGGAAGTGACATCATCTTTGGTAGGAGAATAACAGGAGGCATTCAACGCTCTTAATGCAAAATCAATCAATATCCATTTTAATGGAGATCTACAGAGATGATGATACAGAAGCCTGTTTTTATCATTGAGCACTGAAACGTAACCATGCATTCTGATGAAATGGTGTCATACTGAAAGGGCTTTATGAGATATTAAATGCACTGAAGAATGAGATGGCAGTGCAAACAGGTTAAAGGGCTGGTATAATGCCCTTTTCACAAGATGTAAAATAAGTCTCTGATGTCCCCAGAGTGTGTGTGTGTGTGAAGTTTTAGCTCAAAATACCCCACAGATATTTGTATATAGCATGTTAAATTTGTCACTTTTTGAGGGTGAGCAAAAACGCACTGTTTTGTGTCTGTCTCTTTAAATGCAAATGAGCTGCTGCTCCCAGCACAGGGGGCGGAGCTTCAACAGCTTGCACTCACACAGACATGCACTGAAAATTTCAAAAACTTTTAGCCTTTTATGTTCAAACCGGAGTCAGACAATGATGGAGAGACTCAAGAAGAAGTGACGACATGTAGAAGCATCAGGACATTTCTGAATGGTTAGTTGATGAATTTATGTAGCTTATGTGTCTATCTTCTAGTCATTAGCATATTCTGTCATGATAATCTATAAATCGTGTTCAGGGGGCGGGGTTTATGTAAATTCTAGGGTTGGTGATGTCATTAACCCGGGAGGAATGTTGTGTAGTCTCTACCAGCCGTTTGTTGTAGTCCTTAAAAAGTGATTTCTCAAATTCTCTCCCTTTGCTTTGAACTTTGAGCGTCGTAACTTTGCAGATGTTGTTTATGCTCAAACAGCAACATTACACACTAACTAAAGTTAGAAAAGTGAAATCATAATCTACCACCCCTTTAATGTGTCATATTGCAGTAGAATCAGAATTACTCCCATCTTGATTACTAATAAATACTACATTTGGAATATACCTGACAAGATGTGTTTTATTTTGTCATGTACAATTTCTTAGATTACATTATGTGGTCAAACAGAAACAGTGAAGTAGAAATGGACAACAAACATGCATTTCTTTAAGAAGCGTAACGGCAGAAGCTCAGAGCGGTTTTGAGGTGAGAGAAAGACGCGTCTCAGTGTCTCCTGAGCGCTTGGAAACAGTGGTTTTGAATCCTGCAGGCTTCATCATCTCCAGTCCTCATCATTTCCACAGGGTCTGAGTGGATGTTTTCACACATTCAGAAACATCTAACTTCCTCCCGCTGTTGCACATCTTGGCCAGGTTCTGCAGCGGAGAGTAAAGAAAGACGGTTTAAATGTAAATGTTGATCATATTTTTGCTTAAAGGTCACCCAAAATGAAAAATGTCCTGATTATTTACTCACCCCGAGGTCATCCAGGAAGTGCATGACTTTCTTTCCTAAGCTGAAGCGAAATTTTGGAGGAAAACACTCCAGGATTTTTCTCCATCTAATGCATGTGAATTCTGCTCAACGTAGACAATTTTTGACAGTCCAAAATCCAGATTTAGGAAGCTTTAAAGGGCACCACACAACCACAGCTGACAAATACGAGTCGATTCAAGTGAAACAATCAGTCTTGAACCAGAAATGCTCTCCTTGGTCCAGCTCTGCGAAGCGCATTCAAGAGAGTTGAGTTCACGACCTCTGGTGTGACGAGAGCTGGATTCAAGGCGAGCATTTGTAGTAGAGTCCTGCACGGGTTCGGGTACCCGACGGGTGACCCGCAAATTTTGCTCAAACGGGTGAAAAATATCCAACTGTGTCGGATACGGGTGCGGGTCGGGTCGGACAAGGGGGAAACACGGGTTTAAACACGGGTTTAAAACAATTACATGCAAACGTAAAAATATATGCATATTTTTAGGAACACAAAAATATGCCTGTATTTCAAGTTGATAAAATAATTTAAAATCTACATCAGATTATTTGTGCCCACGCGCCACGCCCTCCCCAGGATCTATAACGTTACCTAGGCTACTTCCACTTTTAAAAATTCCTCATAACCGCGCGCGCGCGATCTGCGTGCAGTCGTCGAGATGGATGCTGAGGAGTTGAAGAAAAGAATAGCTAGTGGAGATTGTAAAGTTGTCGACAATACGTCATCAAAAATCAAGTCCAGTGTGTGGGAGAAATTTGGAGTTATCTGAAGAAAACAATATTGTGAAAGGCTTATTTGCTGCATGCATTTTCGTGTTGGATAGCCGCAAATGTGGAACTTCATCGCCGAGGAAGCACGCAGATAACTGTGGTAACAAACCAAGCAGTTCTATCGAACAGTATTTTTCAAATTTAACACTGTTCAGTAACTTATGTGTGGTGTGCAGGGCGTGTTTGAACCATAGACTGTAAAAAATAGGTTTGAACCCAAAATTGTCAGATGTAGGCTAGACGAAATTGCGTGGCAGATATGTTGTAGCCGCGTCTGTTCCTCAGTTTTGTGGTAACGTTAGCCATGTTCTTCATGTACCGGCCTTTTGACAGCTTCGGCTGAAGTTGTCCTTGTGTTAATTGTCGTCGTTATAACTTCTGTATGACCTGGCAATAAACATTTTTGTAATTGTGTCTATAATGTGATTGGCTAAACTGATTTTATTTTGGGTGCGGGTCGGGTGTCGGTTCTATTTTAAGCGGGTCGGGTCGGGTGCGGATTTTAATTAGTGCTGTTGACGGATAACGGGTCGGATGCGGTTTGAAGCACTGCGGGTACGGGCGGGTGCGGATTTACAAAATCGGACCCGTGCAGGACTCTGATTTGTAGTTAAAAAGAACATCATTCTTTCGCTACAGAAGACCCTGATGGTCGTGCGGAGCCCTTTGAAGCTGTCTAAATATAGATTTTGGACCATCAAAAAATCTTGAGCACCGTTCACTCGTATTGGAGAAAAATCCTGCAATATTTTCCTCCTAAACCTTAATTTCTCTCCATCTGAGGAAAGAAAGTCATATACATCTTGGATGGCCTTGGGGTGAGTACATCTAATTTCTTTTTGGGAGAACCATTCCTTTATTGCACACACTTTGTGTTGATGGACTTCTATTAAAACAGAATGTCATGGTGGAACCTTTTAAAATAGTCCCAGGCACAATCTTGGAGACTCTACATAGAGTTCAGCAGGAAGGCCATTCTCGTTCAAAAGAGCATTAACTTATAAGATACAACATGGTTTCCAAACTTTTCGACCTAAAATATCTACTTGAAGCCCCCCTGAGGTTTTAAATTAATGTTTCAATAATTTACATGCAGATAAATAAACAAAATGTGATCTTTTTTTAGTAAGGGTTTTATTTTGATTGTTTTAAAATAACTTTGTTTGGATTTTACAAATGAGATTTTCATAAACTCATGAAGCCCAGTTTGGGAAACCCTGCAGTAGATCGTCTCAAAGCGAACCCACACGCTTTAACACTTCACGGGGTCTAACAGGTATTAAAAACTAACAATCGAACACACATAATGCTTCATGAAGGTGTTTGAGCAGCTGGATGAGGAAGACTTACACTAGCAGCTCTCGCGATACTGTTGGGAGACTGAAGAGCCGCCAGTTCATTAAGGATTCTCTTCAAATCATTGTCACACGGTTCTGCTGAATGACAGAAAAATAACAATCATGATCACATTACAAAAAAAAACAGAATTTGCTTTATGCATGCAGCGTAATTATTTACATTCCTATGAGGATAAGACTGATAATTAGTACATACGGTTGAACGATCTAAAAATTTTAAGTCGACTATTATGACTAAAGTCGAGTCGGCATCGACTAGTCGCTGATGACGTCATTAATGAAAAAATAAGCCTGAACCTCGAGCCGAGACTCGCTCTGTGCACAGATATGGTATATTACACAGGGCTTTTATATGAGTGCATTAGTGAGGGAGCGATTGCGTGTGAATTACTTCTGCCTGGCAGCGTCTCTCTACTAATACTGAAGTTGTGGGTTTTAGTTACTCAGAAATATATGCTAGAACCTTTTCAGTTTCTGAGCTATTTTATTGATAAATCACAGAACAGTGTTGACAGTAAGTTTCTGCGCTCCTGAATGTTCCTGTGTGTGTGTGATCTGCACGTTGAGCGACTGTCTGTATTTTATGTGTGTAATGCAGCAGAGCACTCATTTAGAATGGCGATTAACTTACATGTACAATAAGCTGTTTAAAACGTGCATTCACCTGATCCATGTTAAGCATCTAGATAGTATAATCAAACATATCTTGTGGAGCGGAGTATGCCGTTATTTGTCATTTTAATTGTTAGAAACTGAGCATAAAAGTGGACTTCAAAGATTTCTTATCCTGTTGCGCCGTCTATAGGTCATGAATGATCAGTGACTAGTCGACGTCAAGCCTAAAGCTTAAAGCGTCATTGCAGAGCATTTAAGTCGACTAGTCTGTGCAACCCCTTGTACATATAAGGGTGCACAAAGTAATATTGAAATCAAAGAACAAACATTTTAACTTGGAAAGAAATAAATAGTATTTGAGAAATATCATTTTAAATGTAATTTCTGTTAATCGGTTTAATTTCAGATTAATAAATGAATAGAATTTGAGAAATATCGGTTTAAATTTAATTTCTGTTCATCTGTTTAATTTCGGATTAATATATTGTGTCAAAATAAAGGCTTAATATTTAATTATATTTAGGGCTGTCAAAAGATTAATCGCGATTAATCGCATCCAAAATAAAAGTTTGTGTTTAAATAATATATGTGTGTGTACTGTGTATAATTAAATTTGTATATATAAATACACACACATGCTTGTATATATTTAAGAAAAATGTGTAATTTATATATAAAAAATTATATTTATATATAATATAAATTATATATAAATATATACAGTATATGTATGCAAATATTTCTTAAATATATACATGCATGTGTGTGTATTTATATATACAAAATAATTATACAGAGTATACACACATATATTATGTAAACACAAACTTTTATTTTGGATGCGATTAATCGCGATTAATCTTTTGACAGCCCTAATTATATTATAACAGATATTGTATTTTGAACATAGCCATTGTGTTGTTCTACATGTGCACCATGTATTCTTTAATTAATAACTAGTAGTCAATTATAGGAATTATTAAGGGGTCCTATCATGCTTCGTTACATGTTCATCTTTCTTTAGTGTGTTGCTGCTTAAGCATGAAAAAGCTCTGCAAAGTTACAAAGTCCCTCCAGCGGGAGTTATTCTCTATATCAGTGTCAGTGTTTCTGAACTCCCTGAAACGCCTCCACTGTAGTTTTGAGTTTTCTTCCGGGAACAAACACGTCACAATATTCCCAATAAATTGTTGCCATATCCAATAAAGTCTTTTTTCCACCCCTTCACATTATGTAATTACGTGCTTGCGAAGGTGGTTCGGTTTGATGAGTTTGTTCCGGTTGACTCATTATCGGATTTGGGCTCAAACTGATACGGCAAAACCGATGTCATAGTTAGCATAGTTACAATAGTGTTTACAGCGCTTCGGAAAGCCAATCACAACAGACCGGTTGCCGGCTGACCAATCAGAGTAGACTGTGCTTTTCGGGAAGCGGGTTTTAAAGAAACCAAAACTAAAACAGAGCATTCAGACAGAAGGTGAAAACAGGTGCTGCAACCAATTTAAAAGAAAAATAATGTTTTTTGAACTTTAAATGAGGAAAACATATTCTAGTAGACTCCATAACACCATACACAAAATTATGAACCTGTAAATGAGCATAATAGGACGCCTTTAAAAAGAAATATTATGATATAACTACATTTTGCAGCTGAAGACGCTGCCATTTTGAGAGTCAGAGCTTTCATGTTTTAAATTCAGAGTTTACAAGTTTCAATTACAAGTTCTACAAGGAAGTCGAAATCTTGTAATTACGGTAATCCCATCAAGGCAAGAGCGTACTTTAAAATACTACTTTATCATGATCATATGATCAGACATTTCTGATTGTGGAATAAATTAATCGTGCAGCAAATATACCCGCAAACAGGCTAATTACAAACAGGCTACAACAGCACTGACGTCAGCGAAATCCATGTTGTATAAACCAGCAAAAAATGATTTTAAACGCCTTTAGATATGTGATTGCTTTGAGAAAACATTTGTTAATTTTTAGGAGACTGTTGTTTGCACATATTAGCACGTACCTGGCTCAGGTGCATGTTGCAGCTGCAGGTATGGATGATCGAGGAGTTCTGCTATGGAAATCCTTTCTCTAGGATTGCGAACTAAACACCTCTGAAATGAACAGACAGAAAGCACTGTACTATGAATTCTTGAGGTCATTAATTGACTACTTGTACATGTGAAGCAATAATGTGATTATTTCCAATTATTTATATTTGTAAGGACATTTACATGACATGAGCAAACCTCTTCACTCCTGTTTACATGCAATTTTCATTATTTGATTATTTGCTAGGAATTGTGGCAATTTTTGCTGCCATTATTCACAAAGCCCAATGCACTACTCACATTCAGTAGGTTTGTCACTGGCCACTGATTTGATCTACTTGCGTCAAATGCAAAACAAATTTCTATGGACATACTGGATTATTTTCGGTGACGCACATAAAAAAAGTCTTCATTTCGATGTTTTCAACCATCAACATGTGGCATTTATATTCATGTCAACCAATGTTGTCCTCAGCACCCCAAAAATGTGATGCCTTATTTACAGAATTTGCACGACAGCATCATCTGTGTACGTCACAACTCACAATCACATTCGCTCTTTGGTCAGAGAGGAATAGATGTGATTAAAGTGTTTACATGCCTGTTTATTGCGATTAAAATCAGCATATGCCTCATATTTTACTATGATTATGAGCTTAATCACACTTTAATTTGATCAAAGTATTGTGTGTACATGAGATAAAGTTTAATCACAATATCTCCTAAATCTCATTATAATCGCACCATGAGGGTGCATGTAAGCGTAGTCCATGACTGTTCAGCACAGACAAACATTCTGCACACCTTAAGTACATCAAGTAGGTCCTTTTCTGGAAAATCGGGGAAGTCGATCTCATGGGACGGGTCTATGATGGCATGGATTTTGCTTATTTGATTGGTGATGCTCTGGAATGGAGTCTTTCCATAAGTCATGCAATACAGGATACATCCCAGAGACCACACATCCCCTTTAGCACTGATCTGTGGACAGCAGAGGAAAGAATGATGGGATCAGACTGAGTAATCTACCATTATACTCTGTTCCTGCATGGAACACATTAATATCAGAGCCGATAATGATTTTGAGGCACTAAAATATGAACTCTTCTCACCTTTGACCCTGGCTTTCCATTGGAGGACGTGTCTTTAATGGCCTCTGGTGGCATGTAGTTTAGAGTCCCCACCTGACGCACATCATAAAAACAAGTAAATCAAGTAGAACAGACCAGAAACAACATTTCTCTGTAGATCACAGTTCTGCTCCAACCCAACCTGTGAGTCCTTCATGATGCTGGTCACGTCCGGCTGAATACGGTTGGCGATTCCAAAGTCGATTAGTTTCAGCGAAGCATCCACAATCACAAAATTAGCTGGCTTTAAATCACTGTGGATGATACCTTCAAATGAAAAATGCAAAGAAATTAATCAATTAAAAAGTGCAATAATTAAACTCGATTTTTACATTTTGTAAAAAAAAAGAATGAGTGTTTTTCTATGAAACACGCCTACGTCTTTACTTTAGATGGTACCCAAATAACCAAAAAGTGACGCAAAAACAGTACACAAACATCTGTTAAAATAATTGACAAAAACTAAAACCATAAAAAAAGCATTTTTGCTACTTGAAATAAACATTATCTGAAATAAAACAAATAAAATAAATAATGTAACTTTTTTTTCAGCTAGCTGCCAGGGCAACATTTTTATTTAGTTTACCTTGATGTGTTTAAAAAAAAAAACAAAAAAAAAAAACTAAAACTAGGCATATCGGAGACATATCATAAATTATAGGTCAGTTTCTGACTGCTAAAATGAGCTTCTCATTCAATGGTATTGTGCGTTTTGTCGCTTGTAGTGTGAACGCAGCTTAAGGGATCTGAAATTTTGTAAAAGAGACGAAGAGATGGTGTTTTTATTACTCAACAGCCGAGTCAGGTTTTTATTTTATTGAACAGATGCCATATGTAGCCCTCTAACAAAAGCATTATCTATTGTGAAGGGTCATTTCCTTATGGTTATTGTTGTGCTGGAATTTATTTAAGGGAATTGCATTGTCAAAGATATGGTGACAATATCTGTAATATTGAATGTATCGCACAGCCCTATGCGAACGGCCCTGAATGCTTAGTTGAAAAGTATGAGAAATAGTAAAAGTGATGATTTAGAGAGTGCGAGAGGTGATGGTCACCATGTTTGTGGATGGTGTGCACAGCCTCCAGCATATTCCTCCAGTAACATTTCCTATCCAGCGGGTTGACGGACTTGCGGTTGCGTAGCCAGGTGTTGAGATCCAGGTGTCCGCACTCCATGAGCATGTAGATGTAGCGGCTGGTGATCTCACTGCAAGCAAGCAGGAACACAGCTCGTCATTTACAGTGTTTTTTCCAAGCACAACACAGTCGTGATGCTGGTGAATCACAGACACACTTACTAGTCATAGAGTTTAATGATCTGGTCACTGTACTGTTGAAGATGATTCAAGTGCTCAATCTCATTCTTATAGCTTTCCACTGCCTGGGCATCAGCCTCCTCTAGATTCACATATTTCACAGCATACACATGCTTCTTATGGTCAAAAACCTGATAGACCTAAAAAGAAATATATGTTATTTCTGTTACCCACAATGAATCGTATGTAATAGAGAAGTATACACTCAACACGTCATTCTTTCGTACCTTACTGGATCCGCCTCGACCGATCATCTTGAAAATGAAGAACTGTTTGCCCTTGATTGTGATGGATTCATTTGAGAAAGCGGAGGAGGGGGTCTGAAGGGTGAAAGATTGTTGCAAAATGAATTATAGATCAGAGGCAGAAATGAAGCCTAGAGCAACATAATACCCACACTTCCCCTTTATCCACCTGACTCCATTCTGGTATTTTTGAATATTCAATTTTCATTAGTTATAATGGATTTCTTGATATCAGGAATGTACTTTTACTAGTAAAAAAGCATAATTCTTGATATCTACAATTGAATTTTCACGAGTTAAATTCTTCCATTCAAAGGCAATGATAGATATCAATAGTTTCTTACTACTGGGCAATTGAAATTCCACTTTTACAAATGTCTATGAACAACTGAATTATTACGAGTAAAACTGCTAATTTGACCAATCGTTTTGCCAGATAAGACCCTTATTCTCTGGCTGGGATCCTGTAGAGCCTTTGAAGCTGCATTGAAACTGCAATTTGGACCTTCAACCCATTGGTTCCCGTTGAAGTCCACTATATGGAGAAAAATCCTGGAAAGTTTTCCTCAAAAACCTTAATTTCTTTTCGACTGAAGAAAGACATGAACATCTCGGATGACATGAAGGTTGAGTAAATTATCAGGAAATTTTTATTCTTGAGTGAACTAACTCTAAGTAAAATGCTACCGGTATATTGACTATATTAACAAAAGGTATAACATATTGCAAAATTTTACTAGTGAAAATGCAATTACAGACGTCAAGAATAAAAGTTTTTACTAGTCTAAATGCAATCTTTGATATTAAGAATTTGATTTCTGCGAGTGAAGCTTAGACTGTAAAAAAAAGGTTTCTGAAGAGCATTTTTGAAGCCTAAAGTGTGCGGAGACGGCCGTCGGCATCGTCAAGTTCGTAGAGCTTTACTCAGTGCATTTTAAATTCTGATTTTGGCCGCCTCTCAAATTAGCCTGGCTCCGCTCTCCTACGCACTTCCACTCAATTTTCATTTTCCTTCAGTACGTCGTCTGGGTTTGAGGTTTGAGGTATATTCGTGGGTTTTCTCCGGCCAATTTTTGCCTGTCCAATCACCAAACAGAGGGAGTGGCTGAGAACGATGACGTTGAGGTCATACGTCACGACCAAACGTTAAACGCCAAACGTTAGCGATTGGTTATGGCAGATCCAGAGTGGCTCTAGGCAGATCAAATAGTTTTAAACTTCAACAGAGTACCCGTCTTCAAGGAAGTTAACGCTTGTCAATGGGGAGTGGCCAGACTCTCTGTACAAATGAAATGTACGAGAGTCTGGTAGGACCAGGCTACTCTAAAATTGGGTTTAACCATAGATTTTACCTAAGAAGTTCAGGCAAATGTGCTACAAATCCACGCTCATTCAAGAATGTGCATTTATTGCATGGACGGAGAAAGCACTGACACTTGCAGGATTTCATCTGACGGTACTTTTTATTTAACACTAAAAAGTTAAATAAGCATATAGTCTATCTGTTCCGTGAGAGCAACGGTACCGCAGAACGAGTGTAGCCTCTACATCAGAAAACTCCAAAACGCAACGAGTGCATGTTCACAGAGGAAAACAACTGAAAACAGCGCTGGTTGTTCTCTCGATACTCGACGACGACGGAATCCAATGGCGTAGGCGAAGGTATAATGCGTGTATTAAACTATGAAATAATCCCAAAAAAGCACAAACACGGCAGAGATGGCAAGTTCAGCAGCTGGAATTAGCTGAGGTGACTGACGGCTAACAGACAAACGGCTAGTAGTGATAGTAGCGGCAATCCACCTGTCACTCAAGTGGCCACGCCCTTGATTATGCAGAACTTTAAGGCTTAATTTTACAGATGAGTTATAAAAAACTCATCTGTAAATGAGTTAAAATTAAAATTCACCCCCCTCACAGTTGTCATGAAGGGCAAAATTAGCTATATAGACCAAAACCAATTTTTGTTCCAGGCTGTAAAAAAAAATGTCTGCTGTAAAGTTGGGCATTTTAACATGGGGGTCTATGGGATTGACTCTATTTTGGAGCCTGTCTCTAGCGGCCAGTCGATGAATTGCAGTTTAAGTCACTTCCGTTCCGTGTTGGCTTCACGAGAGAGACTGGAAGGTTGCCGCTTGGGAGAGAAGTCATGTTTTATATTTAATAAACTAATTTTCATTAGTGGAAAAAGTAATTCTTCGATATCAAGCAAAATACAAATCACAAATACTTCATAAAATATTAGCAGATGTAGATAATGAACACTTAAAAGAAGTTCATCAAGAAATGTATTATTTGCTCATGGCATATCACATTCACTTTAAACAAAAATAAAAATACTCCTTAATCTGCTCTGCTTTCTTACCCAAGCCAAAAAAATTGGATGCTCTCTTTTTAGTTGATATGATAAGCATGTTTATCTCTCTATCACATATTTCTCTGCCTGTTTGATGTTTTGGAGATACGCGAGCCTCTTTACCTGTGATGGCTGCTGGATATAGGACACCTGGCTCTGAGGAGTGCAGGGCAACTGAGCGTGACCCATTTTCTGTGCCGTCGACGGAACAGACACTATCACTGGCCGCTGCTTCACCACAGGAGTGACGAAACTATCGAAGGAACAGAAAGCATCGTTAAAGGGATAGTTCATCAACACAGAAAGCTCTCAGATTTCTTCAAAAAAATCTTCATTTATGTTCCGAAGATGAACGAAAGTCTTACAGGTCTGGAACAACATGAGGGTGAGTAATTAATAACAGAATTTTTATTTTTGGGTGAACTAACCCTTTAACGTTGAGAAATCAAGGCCACTTCTAATCCGAACTGCTGTGTTATTACCTGTTTGCATTTGGGTCTTTGTAGTTGGGAGTCTGACAGCTGAAAGAGGGGTGTAATCTCGGAGGCGCAGGTGTTCTCATAGCATGAAGAGAGAGTGAAGTGGAAATGGGGTCTGCAGGAGGTTTACGATCCTGAACAGAACAACACAACAGACTGATCATGAACCGACCCCAGCTGAGTCCGCGCTGTGATCATTCTAACTCAGATATTAGACATGCGTGAGCTGTGGTCAGACCTCTGGAGATGCATGTTTGTTAATGAGAGTAGGAATCTTCCATTCTGATGAAGTCTCCTTGACATGGGACTTTTGCTGCTCCTCGGGAACCTTCGTTGGATTTTCTTCATCCATTTTGTTACTTAGTGCTACATTTTCTGCAAAACCAAACCATTTTATATCATTCTTTTCTTAACAGGCATTTTTCACTTCAAAACTAGCACATCCTCAACTGGAAATCTTTGTTTTTATTGTGAAAAACATCTTTATCGTTGTCTTGTAGGTGTAGGGTTAAGGCTGATTCACGCTGCACCGACAGACGCCGAACAATGCGGACAATCACCAAATAATACTGTCACTTCTCAGACATTCCACGACCTGATAAACGCTGATTGAACATGTTCAATGGGCAAAAACAAGCGCCGACCAACACCAGTGGTTCTCAACCAGGGGGCACAAGATTACTCAAGACAAACCAAGCATTAACAAAAGACAAAACACAAGAATTATATAAACCCCTTAACATTTTATATTTTATAATTATTGTATTTATTTTTTGTGTTTCTTGAAGAACCATAATTCCCACTGGATAATGAGGAAGCCTAATTTTAATGGTGTGTTTTGTAGATTTGGAAAAGTCATGTAAATGAATGGCATATTTATGATTAATGTGCATTTTTGTAGTTATGCCAACTTTTTATTTTATTGAGTAAAAATTATGAGAGTAAAAATATTTTCTAAAATCTTTGTCCATAATCCTTGTTCATTAAATCATGAAAAACTGAAAGTTACGGGGCCTTTGAATATTGTTGCACTGACAATGAGGGCCTGGAGGTTGAAAACCACGGATGAAGACGATGTGGTGATGCAGTGGACATACTACGAGTTATTAAGTGTCTCTTTATGAAAGTATTATTTGTATTATCTTATGTCTCTTCTTTTTAATTGGACAGCAATAATGTCTTGCAACTTGACAAAATATTATTTCAATAATATTTGAAAATATTTACATATTGAAATAATCTTTTAAGTATTTTGGAGATCACAGACTTCTTTGCAAACCTTTGGTGCGTATATCAAATATAAAAATGAGTCTGGTGTAAACAACATTGAAGTCTACCTCAAACAAACTGAAAAACTCGATTGCTGTGGACTGTAGGACAGTTATAAGCAAATCTTCAGTGATATAATCACTCTCAGTGTAAAAACTTAAATAAAATGCAAAAAAATATGTGCGCCTTGTAGAGGTCTGCTACCCGACCCGAGCACGACGGGTTCAGGTTAATTTTTAATGAATAGCCTCGGGTTCAGGTTTGTAACTAAGAAAAATTATATAGGCTATACATATAATTTGTGTGCCGTGTTGTGATCGTAAATATGAGCACGCAAGAGAGAAAGTATGTGCGCAGTTTCAGCGCCACCGTCCTCCTCTGCGTTGTGACCGAAATAGTGCGTGCGGGAGCACATGAGCAAAACCGTTTTGTAAAATGATATATGAATAATTTTTATTTTATCATATATCATTTTGCAAAACTGTTTTGCGCACTATTTCGGTCACAACTTTTTCTCTTTTTTTCATGTGTGCTGACTGATGAGGGGGCTGCCGTGCCTTGGTGAAACGGTGTTTGTACATGTAAGCTATATGTGTTGAATTATCGTTGCAAGCAATCATAAAATACAGCTTATTAAAAAAAGGCATTTCTGTGAGAAACGGACCTTGGGTTCGGGCTTAAAATATAACCGTAATGGTCGGGTCGGGTCGGATCGGATTAAATGATTTTGGGTACGGGCCGGGTTTGGGCTTCAGACCTCTAGCACCTTGGGGTAAAAAAAATAAAAATAAATAAATTTGTCCTTTAACAGAAAAGTGTGACTAACCTGCAGTGTTCTCCTCAGGCTCAGCAGGAAGCAGAAGAGTTTTACCAGAGTTCAGATTTCTGATCGCAGTCTGCAGCAGTTCAACAGGCCGTGCATTCGAGCTCAATGCTTTCTGAAGAATCAAATTACTCTTCCTAGAATTTCCTGAGAGATGTTAAGAACACATTATTACACAGGTTTTTAAAGTTTTCTTCCATGTTGACTCATGCTGAATGACCACGTTCTTACTAAACCAACAGTGTGTCATGTATTACCTTGTGAGAGCTCAAACTGAGCATGTGCTATGTGCACAAAAGCAAAAGCTTTACAGTGTGATCTGGCAATACTGAAATGATCTTGAGCATCTTCTGGATCTTCAATTCTGTAGAGATGTCAAGGAATAAATTACTCAAGATATCAGCTGCTAACTCGATACTCAAGAGTAATCCACCATTGACTTACCCTTTCAACTCCGCAAATCGCACCAGCATTTGAGCGTAGCTTTCAGTTTTGCAATGTTTTGCCAAAGGAAACCTGGCGAACACTTTAGAGTAGATGTCCAGGAGTTTGGAGAGAAAAGCGGCGTCTGAACAAGGGTCTCCTCTCTTCTCTAGGCTTTTCAGGAAGATCTGGCAGCCTTCAGGAGTGTTTGTGCTGATGAGCTGGTTGATGTCAGTGGTTTCTATGGAGGAAAGAAGACATCTGAAGAAACAAGTGCACTACAACAAAAAGTTCCTTGAGCAAACCCAAAGTCATATGATAGCTTTGTCTGGGGAACAGACTAAATTTGAATTTGTCATTACACATTTTGGGTGGACTACTCCTTTAAACAGTTAATATCTTAATTAAAAATTACCCTCCATTCTAGCAGTTTCTTTTCTTTCTGCTCTGTGTAGAAGTGCTGTGATGGTGTTACCCTGTTCAATGTCTTCCCTCAGATGATCTGGACTAATCATGGGTGGCTGCATAGAGGAAGACACTGTAAGGACTTGAAATGAAACGAGTGCTATGATGCACTAGTGAGTTTATGTCTATATTAAGGTCAGATGACTCTTATACCTTCAGGTTCAATAAACTGTAGGAGTCTCCATCTGGAGTGCCCTTCTTTGAGAAACACATCGGGAATGCGGAGCGGACACTTGAACCACTTGTTTGCCTGTAGAAAAATCAAACATTAAGGCTTTATAAAGAACAGGGAACTTTTGAAACATGGTCATATGACAGTAGATAGGCCTATTGTATTTATCAAATAAACACTCTGATTGATATTAAGAAATAAACTGTCTGACTGAGGTTATTTGATCTAACCATGATTACAGACAACCACGACTATTGCGCTCTTTTAAAAGGCACAAGGGGAAGTCATATACCTATATTATATTATAATCAATATTAATTGGTCACATTTTATATTAGGTGTCCATAACTACTATTACTACTTACAACAAATTGCTGTTCATATTGCATTGCAAAACACTTTTGCTGCGATTGAGGAGGGATACGGGTAAGGTTAGGACAGGTGTGCTGGTATGGGTAGGTTTAAGGGTGGGTTAAAATGTAAGGGAGGGTCAACAGTGTAATTATAGATGTATTTACAGAAATTAATTACAACTGTAATTACATGCAGGGATTTTTTAAGTACAATGTAAAAACATGCATGTACACTTAGTTCATTGTATCAAATGATTAATTTAAATGTAAGTAGTTAAAGACACCTTACATAAAATGAGACCTAATTATTCTTCAAAATATTTTTGTATTTAAATAATAATTAAAAAAAAAAAATCTATTAAAAAAATATTACCATTGCAAACACTGTTATACAATAGTACATCTAAAATGCATCTAAAAACTCCCAGCAAACTGTCATTCTTCAGGTCGGATAAAAATCTGTATAAATACAGAAAAATTAGATCCCAGAAGTACATAATTAACTGGATTATAGTAATAATCAAATTAGCAATATTTCCTTTTGGTCATATATCAGCCACCCCTACACAGATTCACATTTCTCACCTGGAGAAACTGTAGGTAACAGGAGCTTCCGCTTTCTGAACACCGTCAGAGTCACTGCTCTCGTTTTCAGGGATAGAGAGAGGCACCATGGGCACTCTTTCTGCCTGTAGGAATGAACAGAAGTGAGTACATTACACAATTCCTCTTTCAAATGTTGTTTGCTGTTGTTCTCACACCTTACCATGGCCACTCTTCTTTGTTGTGAGCCTGTTCTCCATACAGGCATGTTCTCATCTTGTGGACTGAACTTCTGATCACTCCTGGAAATCAGAATGTTTAACATCATCAATTTCTTTACGGTAAATAATTAATTCTGTCATGTGAAATAGGGATGTTACGTTGGAGAAATTTCGATAACATCAAGGTCATCAGGGAGCCCCTATCAATATGTGGGGTATTGAAATTGCCTTTTAATGTGTGTTTGTTTGTTCGTTCAAATTCGCAATCACATGTAGGCTGGTGTGCAGGGAGTGTACATTTAACAAGATAAGATATTTGTCAATGACGATCAGGATCTAATGCGCACCAAATCCTCCATCGTCCTGCAAGTCATCTCTCCTCACTATCTTCACGTGATCAGTAAAATCTGACTCCTGAGCAGAGCAGACGCTTTCAGTTTATAATTGTAAACTGAAATAAATGGTTTAATCTCTAAAAAAGATTTCTATTTGTTTTAATATATTTTAAAATGTAATTTATTCCTGTGATCAAAGCTGAATTTTCAGCATCATTACTCCAGTCTTCAGTGTCACATGATCCTTCAGAAATCATTCTAATATGACGATTTGATGATCAAGAATTTTTCAGGATTCTTTGATGAATATAAAGCAAAGACAGCATTTATTTAAAATAGAAATCTTTTGTAACATTATAAATGTCTTTACTTTTATTTTTGATCAATTTAATTTCTCCTTGCTGAATATAATACATTTCTTACATTTTTTTTAATGATATATGTCATTGTAATGAGATTACACTTTCTGAACGATATGTGCACTTTTTTGCCTTTTAATAATATTCAATGTAAATGTTTATTAAAAAAAAAATCATTGTGATATTCAGTATGTTGCTTAATTTGATATGGCCATCCCATAAACAGGGTTCGTACAGATACTGTAAAATGAAATTCCAGGACTTTTCAAGCACTACTTTTTTGGTTTTCAAGGACGACAACCAGAGATCTCACTTATAAAACAATATATTTATTATCCATCAAATTATAAAAAAAAAGGTAAATAGATAAATAAAAATAAACTAATAAAATGGTACAAATAAAGTGCAGCACATGCAGACTAGTTATTTTAACCAGTGAAAGGATACTACATAGCTTTCCTTATTCAAACTGATTTTTTTCACATGATATATGATTAATTTCTCACCTGAAGAATGAAAGCTGTATCATATACTTGGATATTTATATGAGCAATATCATGTTCATAGCCATGCAAAATGGCTCTAAATCTATATCAGATGAGCTGCAACATTAATTTTGCGTGAAAAGATTGTTTTATCAATAACATTAAACACTGCTTGAATTATTGAAAGGCAAAATATGTGAAATTACTTTAAGTACCTTTTCTCATATATACTGTATATATATATATATATATATATATATATATATATATATAGCTGTTTTCCAGGACTTAAATTTCAAAAACTCCAATTCAAGTACTTCAGGGACCTTGTATGAACCCTGCATAAATGAGATAAGCGTGTCATACCCCTGGGGAAAAGTGCTGCTGGCCTGCAGGTCACATGTTCCATCTGATGTTCTGGAGCTGCTTCTCACAGAATCTTGAGCATTGTCGTGTGCAGATACTAGAGAGATTTCACAAGTCATTTAAAAAGACAAGCATGATTCATAGAAAGCAAAAGCATGCATTACATAGAGCAGTATAATAGAAACAGATGCTTACAGCAAATCTTCACAAATCAATGAATAGTTAACCCAAAAATGACACCTCTCATTTATGCACCCTTATTATAACCAGTTATTGTTACTTTCTTCTGTCAAATGTTTAATAATGCAGAAATTTTTCAATGCAATTAAAAACGTGCTCCAAAATGGACATCATAAATGTAGCCAACACAAACCTGACATGTTCTCTTTATCTTCTTGTGAGAGGAGCTGGCGTTTGCCTAGATTCAGATTCTGCACGGCAGCCTCCAGAACGTGCCTGGGTTTAGCATTCATTTCAAAAGCTTTCTGAAGAATCAAAGTGCATTTCTTAAAGTTGCCTGGGGAGAATGAAAGAAACTTCATGTGACCGTGTGTTCTCAATTAGCAAACATTTTGAAAGAGGCAAAAGCTAAATATGTCTTATGTTTTTATGTTTATTCTCCTTACCTTGTAAAAGCTCAAACTGAGCATAAGCAATGTGGACAAAGGCGAAATCCTTACAGTGGGATCTCGCTATATCAAAACTAGCCTGGGCATCATTTACATCTTGGATGCTGTTGGCAAAGAGAGACATTACAAATAAAATAAAACAGTTAAAACGCATAAAGCACTGGCAAAAGCAGCCTAATGATTATGAATGTGTCGGGGAAAAAATAGCAAGGAGACATTTTAATTGTTTATTAATAAACCAGTGTTTTTTGAGTCAGTGTTGACAACAAAGATGAAGTTGATGTTGCTGACTAGTAATCTGCAGTATAGTGAACATGCGCCTGTAGAGAGAAATGCACTTTTCATAATCAGAGTATTTGTTTTCGATTCGAATTGGTTTGTTTAAAATTTCAAGAAATTTCAAGTTTTCTATAGGCCTGTTTCTCCTGTCTGTGAGGCAAGTATCCTATTCACCAAGTTTCGGTTAATTTGTGACGCACTCCAGTTCTTCTTGAAGTCGAAGACGGAGCAAGTTTCAACTTTCTGCTCTTAAGTTTATTCCGTGCGCTGTCAAATGCTTCATCAGATTTGTTGTATTGTCTGTAAATGATCAATTATCTTGTCGCAAATATTGCATCGCACGCTGTTGGCATCGAGCCTGGTGAAATGTAGCTACACTTTTGATCTATTCCACATCTTTTCCATCTACTGTATGGGGGTTGGGACGCTTAGTCGCTTACACACAACAGCCTCATATGTGAGCCACATCTCTGGGCATAACCAGTGTAAACTAGCGTTTTTCCGCCACAGCCAATCATGCTACATGCTTATTGGCTCACTGACGTTGACAAGATTAATCCCTTAGGTACCGAACGACAAGACAATTTGTTGATACTCAATGGTATAGAGGCAATTTGGTGAGTGCCTAAAAAGTATCGAACTCGATACCCAGACCTAGTTAAGTTAGTAGTGTGTTGAAACTAGCAGTTATGGTAAGGGGCGTGACATTTCATTCACCAATCACAATTTACTGGACCAGCTGACCAATCAGAGCACATTGTACTTCTCGAAAGGAGAGGCTTCATAGAGACAGGAAATAAACTTAGCATTACATACAGACTGGGAAGAGACGAGCTGCAACAATGAGCACATTTACATACACACCAATACGATGATAATTACCAAAAATCAGTTTATTGAAATAACCCGATTTACCAGTTTACATGAAAATCAATGTTTTTTTTAATAGTCTTGTAAACGCGTTTTACTTGCAATGTATACAAGACTGTATAAAAAATAAAAAAAACAGGTTATTCCCTGGAGGTGACGTCAAAATGTAAGCATTCATGTATTACACTCACAACGCAGATTAAGGCGTTTATTTGTCAGGCAAAACTCTAGCTGTGTCGATCAGTTTATTCTTAAGACCATACGCCAATAAAAGGAGAATGGTTTAACGCGTTTACATGACCACACGTGTTGTCGCTTATTGTGTGTAATCAGTTAAGAACGTGCATGTAAAAAAAATGCACTTATTGAAAAATATGTGGAAAATAATGTGCATTTCAACATTAAAGCATGAAAACCTATTCTAGTAGACCCCAAAAACAAATTCAGGACTTTATAAAAAGACATAGTATGTTCAAGAAACAGCGATCATTATGCACATCACTTCCATAATGAGGAAAAGGATGCAATAAATAATTTTAACTCAGAGTGAAACAGGAGATGGAACTTGAGCGACTTACGCTTTTAACTCTGCAAATCTGACCAGCATCTTGGCATAGCTCTCGTTCTGACTGTACTTCCCCAACGGCATGCTGGAAAACACACGCGTGTAGCAGTCGATGAGCTTCGTGAGAAGGCTGGGATCCGTTTGGGGATTGCCTTTCTTCTCCAGATTGGTCAGAAATGTCCGGCAGGTCTGAGGTGAGTTTGAACTGATGGCCTGGTTGATGTAATCTGTGTCGTCTGTACGGAAGAAAAGCTGTAAATGTTCTGGTCTGGTTGATTACAACCCAGAATTCCTGTTTTGACCAATGATTTTATGATTACTACTGGATTAAGATTGCTAATAAACATTTTAGAAATTGCGCTCAGAAAGATTAAATATTTTAGCGCAGAGCATAATTACAAACATTTATACTGGAATTAGAGGAATGTCCTTAACTTTATTAAAGGGATAGTTCACCCAAAAATGAAAAGTCTGTCATCATTTACTCACCTGTGGTTCCAAACCTTTCAGACTTTCATTCATCTTCAGAACACAAATGACAAATCTGAGAGAAATCCTCCATTGACAGCTACGCAACTACCACTTTGACGGTTCAAAAAGTTCATAAAGAGATTGTAAAACTAATACATATTAATTGAGCGGCTTAGTCCAAATTTTCTAAAGATACTTGATCGCTTTATATGATGAACAGATTTAATTAGCCTTTTATTCACATATAAACATTCATCAACGCACACATCAGTTGAGGTAAACGTAAATTCAAGAATGTTCGCTTGACATGCGAGAACCAATGAGGTTCATTCCCGTGTTATGCAGCACGTTTGAGCTTCAGCAAGAAACAGTGCATTTCACATCTAGGCCTTCAGTGGTGTCCTGAATGAATCCACCTCTTAATACGCTTTTAATAGTGTAGCGCACAGACTCTTTATAACTGTTGTGAAATTGCTGTTTTATTTTGGCAGCTATAGGGTTGAGGTGGTGAGTTCGGAAAAGGCCGGGTAGAGAGAAACGAGCGAGCGAGTTCGGCTTGTGCATGTACAGTTGTTTTGCGTTCCGATTAAAAAGTTCAGAAACGGAGACTCCCTTGTCTGTCGTTCTTCAGACGTTACAACTTACAATAGTATGAATGTTTAAAAAAAAAAAAGTTGCAATCATAAATTTACAAAAACAAATTAAAGCTGCAGTCGGCAAGTCTGGCAGATTGAGGGGACTTAGCCAAAATGTTGAATGTTTACAACTCTCATGCCCCTCCCCCACTACCAGCGAGCACCCTCCCAACGAGTTTGTGCTCGTCAGTGTGTGTGCGCCAGATTTTCTACAAGTGTTTTCTTTTCCTTGGTTGTTTTGGACCTCCTAGCTCTGGTTGTTAACCGAGGAATTGGAAACTTGTAAGTAGATTTTCTCTCCGCCATCACGCTTCGTACAATCCAACACACCTGCGAACTTCAGGCGTGTGCATGTGATATTGTAACGTGCGCGAGGGGGGAGGGGGGATCTGTGGCATGTGTACGACCTGTGATTGACAGTCAGATCTCACACAGCCCTGCGCTGATTGGACCAGAAGAACCGGGAGCGGTGGATTTTTGCAAAACAAATAACAGGCTCTAGGTGGAGGTAGAAGCGCAGGTTTTTTTTCTAAAACCGGCTGATTTATGTTGTTCTGTCGGAGCATAGTGTCGGTTTCAGTGAATATGATAAAAAAAAATCTTGCCGACGGCAGCTTTAAGAAAATCATATTCAGCACAGAAAAAAACGGGGACAAAAATAAGCATTATATTCACACAAAAAAAACTACTGATTATTTTTTACACAAAATCCATCCTGATTTCTTTACTCAAGAAGACTTCAATTACTCCGTTGATGAGGTTATCTGTGCGTTTCAGTTCCAACAATAAGTCTTTTCTATCGAGGCCAAGTCTGTCCCGCTGTATTTCTGGCATTGGTTTTAATTCGCTTTAGTGCTGAGAGTGTCCGCTCGACAGAAGCCGTGGACACAGGGACAGTCACCGCAACACATGACGATGTGTACAGCTGACCCATGCTCTCACACAGATTTCTGAAGGAAATCAGTAAGATCAAGATTTTGCCTTTAAAATCAGACATGGCATACATCACAGTCAGTTCATTCTGTTTTTACCCGGGACAGATCGAATAGTGTTCCGTGACGGGAGTCGAGGAGGGAGAGAAACATTAATTTGTGGGTTGAAAAACTATTAAATCTACATTAATATATTTTAGTTTATGCAGTTCGCTACAGATGCGGTTAGCTAACTCTGACTACCAGTAATAATACACACTCTGACCATCCAATCAAAGGATGTGAAAATGCCGACGTTATTGTACGCCTGCTAGATGGCCCCGGTGCAGCCAAAGCGAAATCTGATTGGCTGATTAAATCTGATTGATTATCTGATTGGTTAAAGCAACAGTTTAATTGCCATATATGGAAGAAAATATATTAAAACGCAAGTCAGTGATTGTGATAGTGTTTAGGCCAGCAGAGAAGGCCTCGCTGGCCCTGACAGCCCACCACTGGCAACAAACAATGAGGTTTGTTCTCGCGCATCAAGTAGGTTCGGTTGAGCTTCTGTTTATGTTCGCTTATCAATGTTTATGTGCGAATAAAAGACTCAATTCAATCTGATCATCATATTAAGCGGCCGAGACTCTTCAGAAAATTCGGGCCGCTCAATTCATATGGATTAGCTTTTTTACGATCCCTTTCATGAACTTTTTGAAGAGTCAAAGGGGTAGTTGTGTGGCTGTCAAAGGGGTAGTTGTGTAGCTGTCAAAGGAGGGACAGAAATCTTTCAGATTTCATTCAAATATCTTCATTTGTGTTCTGAAGATGAACGAAAGTCTTATGGGTTTGGAACGACACAAGGAAGAGTAAATGATGACAGAACTTTATTTTTTGGCTGAACTATCCCTTTAATTTCCATAACATTTCTAGAGGAAGTCCCAAATTTGATATTCCCTGATAGAGCAAGGTTTAAAGTGTGCGTACCCTGAAAATATTATTTAGCAAACTCATTACCCAAATATTACATTTATTAGCCTACCATCTTTGAATAACCTCTTCATCTTGGCCAGCCGTTGACACAACATGGCAATCTGCATCTGTCGCTCAGTGCTCTCTTCTTCATCCATCTCTGCACACTACACAACACAACCACCAATTACACACACCAATTACACCACAATACACACACCAATTACTGTACTGTATTGACATCTGTGGAAAATGACACCATGCTTCAGCCTATATATGCATGAATATGTCTCTCCGCAAATAAAAGCTTATTTTACTGTTTACATAACCTTAACTATAAAAACTTTGAAAAAATGTTATTCATAATGAAATAATTTATTTAGTGTTTTTAAAAGGGGAAGTCTCCGCAACAGGATCCCCCGAAACAGATATGTTTAATTTAATTCAAATTAGCCTACAATTTTACTTATTATACTTGCATGCAGCTATGTATGCATATTACAAAACAAAACAAACATAAACACAATTACTGTACTGCATTGACATCTTTGGAAATATTCACCATGCTTCAGTCTGTCTTTATGCCCGTAACGTTATATCTCTGTCATTTTTAGGGGTCCCTCATGTCACGATTGCTAAATTTCATATTACATTGGGGGTGTAAATGAATAGGCTTGGACTTGGTGCTGGTATCCCAATGCAATGGGTCAATAGTGACACCAGAATAAAAATATTCATGATTCTGAAGCTGAAAATACTGATTTATTTTAGACGAATGCTTGCACTCTTTCACTGACTAGATATATTTAAAATAATAAAGGCCACTTTTTACTGGGAACATAAGACATTTGACATTATCAGGACACACAAATATTCCCCCATTGCATTAGCATACATTACATTCAATATAATATATATTAGTTTAATGTAGTACTGACACTAAAACTCTGTAAACTCTGTAATGTTTTCACGCATAGTAATTTTTATTTTGGGTGAACTACACACAATACAGATTGTCACTATGGACGATACATATTGTTGCATTTTTGTATTGCGATATATTGTGACACCCCTAACTTAGTCATTTTAAACATGTCTCATCCAACCTTTGATTCATAATGGATCTTAAAGTATTCAAAGTGAACAAAGCCTAAATATCTTCCAAATGTTAGGTCTCTTTCAAAGGCCAGGCTTGGCAAAAACAAAATTTCAAGTTTGTTTTGATGATGATGATGATGATGATGATGCACTACAGGAGTAAAGTCTGAGGGCCTACCAGCATCTGAGCTAGTTTTTATCCTAGACCTTAATTTTATCAATCTCAGGACTTGACATAAATATTGTTGTCTTGCTGTGATTAATAACCTGAAGAACAGCTCCACCGTGTCGGGTGATTAGCAGCTATCCGGCTAATCTCACTTTACAACAGAACACTCCTCGTTGACAATCGTGCGTTATTGATTAACGTTAAATTAACGACAATCAACATCTTGACGCACTACATCGCACTGTTTGCATTTTGGACGATGTTAAAGGGTATTTTAAAGCAGTACACTTACCCTGAGACGGAGAAAGGAGGATAATCTGACGGTGTGATCGAGTAATTGTTTTGTTCAACAGCCGTTTCAAAATTCGCCACTTCCCCAAAGCGCGCGCTCCTGTTGGTCAGTTTGTATTCCACGTGATCATTTTACAGCCTGATGGGCGGGGCTTCCCTGCACGTTCACACTTTCATTCTGCGCGCGTTCTGGTGAACATTTTGGAGAACAGAAAATGTCTACAAAAAAGCGTTTCATATGCAGAAATAGAATATATCCAGTAATATATAGTCCAGTCATTTTAAACCAAAATGGGGGTCAACCTTGAACAAACTGCAACAGAAGCAAACTCAACTGATTTTGTATCCTCAATATGTCCTGAGTAAGGGAAAAAAAGCCCCGAAGAATCCCATTAGGGGAAAGTTTCGAAAAAGACCCAAATATATCCTATTCATACGCCTAATGTTGTTTTTCTCATGTGAATAGGGTAAACATATTAACCTTTAGATATCACCATGAAAATCACTGTGTTGATTACTTGCATCAAGACAAACAAAAAATGTATTACAAGTTTTTTTAAATTGTTTGTTAACATGGACAAAGGTGCATAATCTAATTATGTATGTGCTAATTTGCATAAAAATTAACACATACATGGTGGCTCTATTTCAATGACAATATTATTCTGTTCAGTTCCACATGCAATGAAATGATCTGAACCATTTCGTAAGTAACATTTTATTCTTTGCTTTTGCTTTCTTACACACTGACAAATAAAAGCTTATTTTATTGTTGAAATAACTGAAAGCATACGAACTTGGCAAATGTTGTTTTTAAATGTTTCTATACTATATTCACCACGAAATCAAAATTACCTATTCTTATTATTTTTAGAATATTGCAGTATTTATTACAAATGATTTATCCATGCACATCATATTTTATTATTATTATTATTTTTAAATTCATGTGCCCTCATAATCTTTAATCAAAATAACTTCTCCCTCTTGCAGCACCTCTTCTCTTCTATGATGATGTGTTTACTGGCGTGAGGGCGGGGCAACCTGTCACTCACATGAGATCCACCAATAGCAAACCACAACCATCCAATCACTTCTCCATGGACCAAATCAAGTCCCGCCCTACATTTTTCCCTGTTCCAGATGCTGTTTCACATATATTGGCAAGCCTTAAAGGAGCTGCGAAAAATATTATTTAAAAAAAAACATGTAATGACCCCTTTAATGTCTCCTGCAAGTCACTCATAAGAAGGTAAATTCTAGATATAGTGCATATAATATGTTTTGTACAAAAAAAGACATACAACAAACACTACAGCACTTTAATGGTTTATTTATGGTAATTTAGGAGGTGAAACTTTTCTAAATGCCATAAAACAAAAACACCCTCATACACACATTATCCTCACAATTGCTGGAATAAATAAATTAAAAAGCAAAACGAGTTCCTCAACTCTTTACTTTAGAGGGGAATGGTTGAAATACATTTTCCAAGCACCTCGTATTACAGGAGAAATGTGTAAACACAAATGTAGTGAGCATTTAATTATTTAATAATACAGTAAGAGAAGCATATTTGTACAAGATCAATGGTAGGCAGAAGCCTTACACAACCCTTAAATACAACAAGGTATGTTTAGGAATGACAGTGCTGTTTTATTAATCATATCTGTAATGAAGACTGCTAAATGCAACATTTTACAGTGAAACATCAATCTAAGCATTAAAATCCTAATCTATCGGCTGGCCTTGCTTGGGTCCTTCCAGCACACGCAGAGTTTCATCCCACTGTGAAAACTGTTTTGATAAAAGAATCATCTGTGAAAAGGTTAAGGAAACTAAGGCATTCATGCGAAAGAATTCATGTTCAAAAATGAGCTTATTGTGTGTGTTTTGGCTGCAGGGACTTTTGAACACATGGCAGACAGGCAAATATAATATTAAGGAGGAGTCTTTTTTTAACATTCACTGCAAGGATACCATTTTGTTGTATTCTTCAAACAGCCTTTTCACTTCAGCAGACAATTCTTCATTCTGGTCCTGTGGAGGTCAATCACGGATCATATATGTTTGTATAGGAAGGAGAATCAGCATGATTCACAACATGTTCTCGTTTAGTGATGAACAAACCTATATGCTAAAATACATGTAAAATCCAAGTTTTATACAAAGAAATCCCTACTCCACTCCACCTGCAAATGTGCATAGGAAGAGAGCAGAGGTGTAAAAAGTATTGGAGTAATAGTACTTCACTACTATAATTATGATTGGTTACACTTTATTTGGTAAAATTTTATTTTACAGTGTCCTTGTAACATGTTACATGTACTTACCATAGTAATAACAGTAAATTATGCAATTATTACATGCTTTCACAAGTTTTAATGACGTTTTTTGAGTGTACTAAAATATGTTTTCATGCTTTAATGTTCAAAATGTCAGTAACACTGTTTAGTTGCTGTCTCTATGAAGCCCCTCCTTCTGAAAAGCACAATGTGCTCTGATTGGTCGGCTGAACCAGTGTGTTGTGATTCGTCAAGCACTTCCAGTGGGTTTGGGAAATGTCTTGCTCCTTACCATAACCGTGAGTTTGAACACACTACTAACTAACTCAACCAGGTCCCGGCCCTTTATTCTGCATATGCCTTGGACGGGAATTATTTAAAGGGGTGGTTGATTATGATTTCTCTTTTCTAACTTTAGTTAGTGTGTAATGTTGCTGTTTGAGCATAAACAACATCTGCAAAGTTACAACACTCAAAGTTCAAAGCAAAGGGAGAAATTTTATTTTAAAGAAATTCCTTTTTAAGGACTACAACAAACGGCTGGTAGAGACTACACGACATTCCTCCCGGGTTAGTGACATCACAAACCTTAAAATTTACATAAACCCCGTCCTCGGGGGCACAATTTATAGATTATCATGACAGAATATGCTAATCAATGACTATAAGATAACTACACATAAGCTACATAAATTCATCAACTAACCATTCAGAAATGTCCTGTTGCTTCTACATGTTGTCACTTCTTGAGTCTCTCCATCATTGTCTGAATCCGGTTTGAACATAAAAGGCTAAAAGTTTGAGAAATTTTCAGTGCGTGTCTGTGTGAGGTAAAAGGACACGAGCTCTTGAAGCTCCACCCCCTGTGCCGGGAGCAGCAGCTCATTTGCATTTAAAGGGACAGACACAAAACGGTGTGTTTTTGCTCACCCTCAAAAAGTGACAATTTTAACATGCTGTATAAAAATATCTGTGGGGTATTTTGAGCTAAAACTTCACATATACACCCTGGGGACATCAGAGACTTATTTTACATCTTGTGAAAAGGGTATTATACCATCCCTTTAAATGAGGAATATTGTGACGAGTTAAAGAAGAGTTCTTCCGGGAAAGAACACAAGACTACAATGGAGGCGTTTCAGGGAGTTCAGAAACACTATTCAGAAACAGTGACAATGATATAGAGAATAACCCCCACTGGAGTGCTTTGTAACTTTGCAGACATATTTCATGCTCAAACAGCAACATTACACACTAAAAATTTTGAAAATGTCAAAAAAGCGTAATAGGCCTTCTTTAAATACTTATAGGTACAGTAAGCGATTTTTGAAAAATGTTGTTGAAAAGTGGACAGAACCTCAAACCATACTTGTAGCCAATCAGCAGTAAGGGGCGTGTCCACTCATGTTGGGGCAGGAGAGAGAGATCAGTGCTCAAGACAGACATTAGCAGAACGACTATAGAAAGAGAGAGATGGCAGTTCGTTTGCATTATTATTATTATTATTATTATTGTAAGCCTGGAACATCTAAACCTCCTCCACCACCTGTTTCAAGCATCAGCTCCAAAAGTGTGTCGGAAAAGTGAGATAACATACTCTTAATATATGTTTTTCTTTTGGTTCCCCTTTTAGTGATCACTATAACCCCTTAATCTTGTCACATGTCTAATTTATTAGTTGCCTGCACTATCATATTATCTAGGGATTTTTTTGGCGGGGGATGGAAGGGATGACCTTACCATCGAAGGAGTAGAGGAGCTAAATAACAATTAGACATTCGACCTGAACTGTCATAGTAACACACATTGCTTTCACTTATTGATGACGTCATACCCTCAGGCAGCGTACCCTTCGCCATAGTCGTTGCGTAGCGTATATGTGAATGTGGGGGCGAAGGCATCAAGATTGGGGTGTGATCTTTTTGTGTAGGGGCGAGTTTGTTTTGGTGATTTCAAATATTAACAGCGTTTACCAGAAATCGCTTACTGCACCTTTAGATGTAGACTTTTAATTGAGGAACATTTTTGGAACAGAGCGACTGTACTTTAACGTGTGTACAATTTCTCAATACTTTTTACACCCATGGGAGAGAGCACAGAGGATAATGGAGGTAGGAAAAGAAAAAAAAAAACAAGTTAAAAAAATTTTTTTTTAGTTACCTGTTGTTGAATGTGAATTTGTGACAAGCGCTGCACTTTAGTGGTCAACTCTGGAACCGCTGTAAAAACAAGATGAGAAGGGGGGGGGGGGAACACAGTTTTGTCAATAATACATCCAGATAACCTGAAAATATAAGAAAACAGTTACTTAAATATTTGACAAAAATAGCAGTGGTCAGTGTTTTACCTTTGATGTGGTTGCTGTCCAGAAGAGGCTGCAGATTGTGCACCTGCTCCAATAATGTGGCCTGGGAACGCAAAAACTCTTCCTCTGTAGAAACAGGAGGAGGAGATTAATACACGGTTGAAATAATTAAATATATACAAAATCATATGGGCCTGGTTTCACAGACAGGGCTTAGATTAAGCCATTATAACGCTGACGTGACCAGGAGAAACATTGTGCCATGAACAAACAAGTTATAGAAGGCAATCCGCAATCACCAACATTCACCATGGATTTAATGTAGCAACGCTAACTGTAGCCATGGGTTTGTAGCAGAAATGGTTGAATGTTTTTACATTATTCATTTCAGGGTTGATACAACCTTTTGAGAGTGAAATTCAAGCACCTTTAACGGATGATCACAACTTTTTCCAGCACTTCAGAAGGTCTGCTTGTACTTTTTTTTCAGTAAGGGTCTACAGTGCTCTTAGTAAAGTTAGTCTGGACTCTGTTGCCCTCTTTAATTTGTGTTTGCTTGTACAATTCACATTTGTGGTACTTTACGTCCAATGTAAAATCAGGGTCCTGAAGCAAAACCAATTGAGAATCACATGGGTGAAAAAAGTGCACTAACCTGCTAGAATAAACTCCAATTTCATTGCATCTGGCACAGCAATGAAGTCTGTGAACTGGGGGTCCAAATACTTCAGCAAATCTTCAACTGACAGAAAAGATTAATTGATAAATGATGATGGAACATATTAAAATATACACAGGATTTTGATCACAAATGTTACTCTCACTTTTCTTGTGAAGGATCTTGACACGCTCTCTCTTGTTTGCTGTGTTTGCAAGAGCACTGCTGATCCTTGTGAGTGATTCAGCACACTGAAGGAAGGAGAGACAGATTATAAATCCAGAAAAAGGTTAATCAGGTTATATACGAAGAGTTACAACTGGACACGTACTTTACAAACATCAAGTTTTTAGGTAAAACCGAACATTTTGCATACATTGTTTTGTTCTGAATTGTCCAGCAGCATTACAAATTATTTTTTAAAGTATAAATATTCCATGTAATCTCGAAATTAGAATGAACTCATGAATGACATTTCGCTATTTTGACACATTGTTTCCATCAGAACCCCGTACTGCTGCATTCATTTTCATGGCAACTTTAAATGGTATTATATGTGAATGTTAAGTGGGTGGCGGTACATTAAATCGACACTCGGTTACTAACGTAACCTCGGTTCTCTCTAGAGAGGGAACAAGTGTCGCGTAAGTTTAGCTTACGCCAAGGGAAAACTCCTTTTCTCGAGAATACTGAAGCAAAAAATTATCCTTAATTTTTAGAATGTAAAACGCATTTGCTGCAGCAGGCAGACATAGGAGAGACAGCTTGCGTGCCTATTGGCTGCTCTGCGGCAACTGCTGCAACCTATCAGTGCGTCTTGGCATGACTCCAGTGCCAATGGGAAGCCTTCCCGCGCTGTCATCATGGCCCGCCAAAAGGGGTGTGGCTTCAGCCTATAAAAACCCCCCGCCCAGGTTGCACAAGTGATTTCAGTCGACTGGAAGCAAAACCAAAGTGCAGCACAAGCACGGCAGGCTAAGCAACACTCGTTCCCTCTCTAGAGAGAACCGAGGTTACGTTAGTAACCGAGTGTCGTTCTCTTACGAAAGTACTCTCGTGTTGCGTAAGTTTAGCTTATGCTACGGGAACCCTATGTAAAGCGCCGTGCGTGCTGAGTTTCCAACACTTATGTCCCAAGGGCAGTAGCCCGGGGCTCATGTAAAAGTGAAGTGATCGCAACGGCAGAACAGGGCGGGACGACTCAGTGTTATGAGATAGGTGCATACACATATATACATACACAGTTAAGGCAGTAGGACCACCTTAAAACTGCATAAGCCCACAGGACGTTGCAGCATATCAACAGTCTAATCAAACTGAGTTGGGTAGACGATGTTAATATAGCATAATCAGACTGAGAGCAGTCTGGCCTGTAAGGCGGGTACTTCCAGGTTATAAAACCTTACAAATGTAGACAGCGAGGCCCAGCCTGCTGCCATACAAATGTCATGGATTGAGGCCCCACTTGTCCATGCCCACGATGAGGCCATACCTCTAGTCAAGTGGGCCCTAACCCCAAAGGGCAGTCCAGGCCTTTGGACGCACAAGCTGACGCAATAGCGTCCACTATCCATCTGGACCGGGTCTGTTTCGAGATGGCTGCCCTTTGATGCGGCCACCGAACAAAATGAAAAGATGCTCCGTTTGCCTAAAGGCAGCAGAGCGCTCCACATAAATCCTTAATGCCCTTACTGGGCAGAGGAAGTTAACCCCGGCATCACTGTCAGACGCAGGGAGGGCCGAAAGGGAAATAACTTGCGCTCTAAAGGGAGTCGCAAGCACTTTTGGGACGTAACCATGCCTTGGTTTGAGGATGACCTTAGAGTCATTAGGCCCAAATTCCAAGCACGTAGCACTCACCGAGAGCGCGTGCAGGTCGCCCACCCATTTTACTGAGGCTAATGCCAGCAGAAAAGCGGTTTTGAATGACCGGTACTTTAGCTCCACCGCGTGTAATGGTTCAAATGGTCCACGTTTCATGGCCTCTAGGACCGTGGAAAGGTCCCAAACCGGAACCGAGGGTGGCCGAGGAGGATTCAGCCTCCTAGCACCCCTGAGAAAAAACGGATTATGAGGTCGTTCTTTCCCAGCGACTGGCCATTTACTTTATTACACATTTCCTACACTTAAAATATGAACGGCATGAGCCGGTTTGACTGATATGGACCCTGTGGTGGTGTGAGACACTGTATGGGTAGTGCTTGTGTGTAGGGGTGAACACTGGGAAGTGGGCACTTTTCCTACAGTTAGCGGTCGAGTGGCCTGAGCCAGCTTTATTGTTTTCGACCCTGGATGAGTGTGACACACAGAAGGGGTAGTGTTTTTGTGCAGGGGTGCACCGGGCAGTGGGCACCTGTCCTACATTTAAAACACCTTCGGCCTGAGCCGGAATATGACCAGACATAATGCTCTTTTTGAGATATATGTGGGTCGCCGTGAAAACGGCGTTTGTGTGCAGGCGAGCAAGTTGAGGAACTGACTCGTTGGCTGCTAAATACACTCTTCGAGTCACCTCTGCTGAGGGAACTGAGAGAGCGGTTCGTGCTGATTTCGATGGTGGTCCGGCCGCGGCGGGACTTAACCATCGGCACCTTCCTAGGGGGGCTAGGAAGACTTGGGAGGCTCAAAGCTCAGCGCGAGCTTGTGCCTGGGTCCCTGGGCGGGAGGTGGTCTGCGGCGGCTGGTAGAGCGCGAGCGCTGACGTGCATCCCGAGCCTGGTGACGCTGTGCAGCGGGCGGAGGATGTGGTGGGGGCGCTGTTTTCCGAGCGGGCGGCTGCTTTTTAGCGCGACTCGCTGTGGAACTGGAATGCCGCGGCAAAAAGTGTCTCATAGCCTGAGACGTTTTCTGCACCTCTGTGTATCGCTCCGCGAAGCCCTTCACCGAGGGACCGAAGAGACCAGCTGGTGAAACAGGGGCGTCCAGGAAGGTGGTGCGGTCAGACTCAGACATGTCGGACAGCGTTAGCCACAGGTGATGCTCAGTGACGGTGAGAGCGGCCATGTTGCGGCCGATAGCCTTGGTAGCTCTGAGAGCTAGGTCCGTCGCGCTTCTCAAATCCGTCACGCCCTCCGCAGATGGGCCAGCCTCGTCCAGCGAACGGAGAAGGTTGGCCTGATAAATCTGCAAAACAGCCATGGTATGCAGAGCGGATGCGGCCTGACCAGTGGCAGCGCGACCAATCAGTGTCGAAGTAGTATATACTTCGGGAAGGATTCCCATTGGCGCTGGAGTCATGCCAAGATGCACTGATAGGTTGCAGCAGTTGCCGCAGAGCAGCCAATAGGCGCGCAAGCTGTCTAGCCTATGTCTGCCTGCTGCAGCAAATTGTGTTTTACATTCTAAAAATTAAGGATAATTTTTTGCTTCAGTATTCTCGAGAAAAGGAATTTTCCCGTAGCGTAAGCTAAACTTACGCAACACGAGAGTACTCTCGTAAGAGAACTAGTCTGTGTCTTAGATCAAGGGTTTTCTATCTTTTAAATCCCAAAGACCCCCAACTATTAATTTGTAACTAAATCATTTTTTTTAATCAGCTTTATATTTATGTATAAAGACCCAATTTCACCTATAAAAATGTATATTCAAAATATATTCAAAATATTATTTGGAAGACTTTTTTCACTGTACTGTACTGTACTGGTTACGTGGTTAGGAACTATATTATTTATTAAAATGACATTTTAAAGCAATTATTTATTAATTTAACAATTTGTTTAAATCAACTTAATTTAATTTAATCTTATTTATTTATTTTTTCATAAGTTTATTAGTGTAATTTGTCTGTTGCCACGCCCGCAAAATGAACAGCTCTCAGTAACGTTACTGCATCACAACACCTAGCAATGCCACCATGCAATTTCTGACAACCAATGCACATTAAAACCGTATAATCTTTAGCAAGAATGAATGATATTATCTCGTGAATATGATCTGTCAAATCCACAACAATAAACACAGCTGACACTGACACACTCACACACACTGACACAAACACACACACAGAGCGGTTCGAGGGCCTTAGGCGCGTCTGAGGCGAATCACCTTCACTGGCTTGTTGTTTTTTCCTCCTCTTTCCCCATGAACGCGTTTTTCGAGAACTTGAAGTCGAGCGTCCAGATCGTCCAGATTGTTTTTCCCTTCCATTTTGTTCTTTGGAACTTGGTAGCGCTTCTCTAACCCGGAAATGACGCTTCGGACAGCCTCTTCCTCTGCGCGTACCAGCCATAGACAGTAAGAAAGGTCACAGCGCAGTCTGTGGCAAGCCATTTTAACATTTAAACACTTTGTTTGACTATCCGGAATTAACATTGTAGATATCAACAACGTCTTTCTGACTAGTCGTAATTACATTTTGGATAGTTGGAATTGTCATTCAAGATATCTGTAACGTAATTGTGATTAGTCGAAACAACAGATAGAGATATCTGTAATTCAGTTTTGACTAGGCAAAACTGAATTACAGATATCTGCAATGACGTCATTGAAAACGACATTCAACTCGTCACACATCTTAAATGACAATTGCAGATATCTGTAATTCAGTTTTGACTAGGCAGAATGAAAGTTAAAGATATCTCAAACGTCATTATGACTAGTGCAAATTATTGTGCATGACGTTGCTTTAACCAGACCCCGTGTCCACATACGTGGACATCACATTTTTAGTTGTGTGCAGCATAATACTTAATTCTGTGTAACTGGAAATCTAAAATGCACACCAAACCAAAGCTCGGGTCTGAGGAGGCTATTTTAGATATCCATAAATAAGTAATTTTCCCTCCCCGCCATAATCAAAGAAGAAGTGGGTTCATTTCCTTATTTCTATGAATGGAAGAAGAAAGAAGCAGTCATGGCGTTGGCTGTAATCGAAAAAAACACCAGAAAATGTTTTTATATACAAATAAAAAAAATGTATATACAATATTTTATATACAAAAAAAATATAAAAATGTTGCAATGCTATGTTTATGATCATGCTTAAAATTAAGTAGGTTATTGTTGCTGTAAGATTTATGCATGAAAGAGATTCACACTAATTCACTTTAATAAAGATGCTGACATGCATGCTATTCTTGCCATGGAAGTACAATAACATTAACTTCCTTAGATGAGAAAAAAAGTTCTTAGTTCAGATTAGTTCTTATTTTTTATTTAATATTTTCAGTTTGAAACAGTATCTAACAGCATTAAAACGACGATTAAAAACTCTGGTTGCTCTGACATGGTGCTAATCAGTGCTAATTACAAGTTAACAGTTAACAGGTTCTATGTGATTTGATGATTTGAACAACAACACACTCTGCTCCCGCCTAAAGTGTGATGCGGGCCTAATTTGCATACAGATATTGGATTACTTCACTCGGTCTCACCACTTCACTTTAGTGATGGCAAAATGAGGCTTCCTGAACCACTGAGACCTCGCAGCCCATTGCTTCAGCCAAAGGTTAATTACTCGAAGCTTCATTCAGCATTGCTCACTAGTGACACCTAGCTACTGTGCAAAGAAAGAGCAGACAAATTAATTCATTCTGAACCAGTGCCCAGTATATAAAAAATAATATATTTTTTATAAAAAATGTACATTTTATAAAAATGTTTTTATAAATACATTTTTTTTGTACTCACTGTTAATGTCTGTAACCTTTCATTTGCAATAATAAAAAGACATGAGCAGACATATGTCCATTACCTGTGTATAATATAAAATATGTATCTTTCTCTGTCTGAATTTACTTGTGCAGAGTCACACACACAGTTAATTATTCATAAATTGTTTGGATAGTGACAGTATGAACAACAATAGTGACACTGTGTTGATGTTGAAGTAAACTGCAACAGAATAGTCTGGAAGGAAGGATTAAAATAGATTTTTATTGAGAAACAGAATTATTTCAAGTGTGTTGGGGTTTAGATGATTCCTCTTCTCGGACAAAATCTCTCCAGCCTTGGAAGAGATCCTTAAACAAGGAACAGAGGATGCAGGGGAACATAAAAATGCCAGTGCCAGCTGGTATAAATGAGGATACTGATGCTTCTGTTGAGCCCAGACAGGGGAGGATTCCCTCTTTCTTGCTGGCTCCATTACCAGGAAAAAGGAAGAGGTCACAAAAAGCAAACAAATCCAAAAGGGCAATCCAAATCAAAAAGAAGTCCAGTCCAGATCCAAAAATCCAGAGCAATCCAAATAATCTTATCTAATTAATATAACAAGACTATAATACAGCTACTATAATTAATAATAATATACTATAACTATTCTAACCTGATAATGCAATAATATACAGCCCTAACACGTATATGACACAATAACGACAATGATAGTTATCTGACTCTCTGATTCTACTACAACTGCTTCTACTACTGCTGACAACACCCACAAGGTGGCGCGAGTTTCGAACCGCCTTTTATCCGGAAGCGACACTTGGACCGAACCAATGACGTATCCATACAAACCAAGGCCTTGTTTGTCATTAGTCACGTGATTTTCACGTTAACAACACAAGCCTCGAATCGCGGCTTCATCTGGCACGTCCATTTTTTCTTGACACAAGCTCCGACGCCTCGGTTCAAATGTCACATCACTAATCTCAGTCCCTGCGTCACCACTCTCCTGGTGTCTGCAACATGTGATCGACTGACTACCACTTGCTTGTCCATGGTTTCCTGAGTTCTTTATGAGTGAACATTGACTTTCCTGAGTATATTACTGAGTGAACTTTGTTCTAATAAACCAGTGGTTCTCAACCTCTCCTGCAGGGACCCCCTGACAGGCCATGTTTCTGTTTTAACCCTGAAATGGCACACCTGATTCAATTAATGAGTAGTTATTAGAGTAGGAAGAGTAGGAATTAGTCAACTACTCATTAAGCCTTTAATTAACTGAATCAGGTGTGCCATTTCAGGGTTAAAACAGAAACATGGCCTGTCAGGGGGTCCCTGCAGGAGAGGTTGAGAACCACTGTAATAAACCATCATTTTACTTGCAATTGCTTCCGTCTGTTTTTACGTAACAACTAGTAATAGTATTTATTCATTAGATACTAGTACCTATTTATTAGATACTAGTATTTATTCCAAATGTTACTAGTAAGAGTTTTTTATTTTACTAGTAAGATTTTTAATTGAACTCTACAGTGGCCGTTCTGACTAGTCATAACATAAGACGAGTAAAAAAGCAGCTGTGACTAGTAAAATAAGAATAGTTACTAGTAACAATTACAAAAGATACTAGTGTCTAATAAATAAGTTCTAGTGTCTAATGAATAAGTACTAGTATCTAATGAATAAGTACTAATATCTAATGAATAAGTACTAATATCTAATGAATAAGTATCTATTTAATAGGTATTATATATTTAATAGGTACTATTATCTAATGACTTAGTACTAGTAGGCCTATTTATTGAATAAATACTAGTATCTAGTAATAGGTACTAGTATCTAAAAATAAGTACTAGTACTTAATAAATAACTTCTAGTATCTAATAAATACGTACTAGTCACAATTGGAATACACTCTAGTCAGAACTGAATAGTTGATATCTGAATGACAGATCCCTAGAAGTCAATGGCAAAAAAAATAATTTGTTACTAGTAACAAAATAATAGTTACTAGTCACTATTGAAATAAGCACTAGTATCTAATGAATAAGTACTAGTATCTATTTAATAGGTAGTATCTCATTAATAAGTACTAGTATCTAAAAATAAATACTAGTATCTAATGAATAAGTACTAGTATCTAACAAATAGGCACTAGTACCCAAAGAATAAGCACTAGTAGCTAATGAATAAGTACTAGTAATGGAGAAGATACTAGTATCTAAAATATAAGTACTAGTAGCATGAAAATAGAGACTAGTAGGTTTTAAGGATTAATTGTTAACACTAGAAGTGCCAGAATTCCATAACTACTAGAACTGCCGCAAGCGGTCATTTTGACCGCTAGATTCAAAACTCTATATCTTTTATGATAAATACCCAATTGAGAGATTAATGCATTTATTGTATTAGGATATCTTTTAAAAACAAAACAACACCAAACTGTACATTTAAACAAGTTTAATTATACATCTATCAATAATAATATCAGTAGATGTCCTGAACAAAATGACGGAGTAGCCTGTTTTCATGTTTACACTCGATCGCGTCCGCGCCCGCCGACACACAAACACACACGCACACACACACACACACACACACACACACACACACACACACACACACACACACACCATATTCCATTGCAATCTTGACATCGCAGCCCGTTCATTACAGCCATAATAAAATATAATAATAAAATAGCCTAGTCAACCTAACATATAAAAATTCCACTGCTCGAGTCAGTAGCCTAGGCTACAATTCGTACCATTTTGCGCATGTGAAGGATGATTTTTTCCGTCGATTTTGGAACACGAGTGAAGTACAAAGCCTATAATAAAGAATAGTTTACCATCCAAATACATCGCATGTTGAAACATTTTAATTCTAATTAGAGAGTTACGTGAGCCCAACAGCGCTTACTTTCACTTTCGCTTGAAAGTAGCCTAACCGATTTCATTTTGGCTTGTTTATGGATTATTTATTTGTTTTTGTTCTGTTCTGAATATCATTACATTTAAATGATTTGTTGTGGAATATGTTTTGTGTATTTTTTACCACTTTTTATTGTTGTGTATATTGGTATATGTATAATAATACCGCGAAATTCAGTGCGGTCAATATGACGGTTTATGGCCGAAATAGGTAAATATGTTCATTTGTTTTTTTGCCTTATGTGTAATTTATATGAAAAGCATTTTAAATGAAAATACAGACACTTTTAGGAAAAGTCAGGTACCAGCAGGATTTTATTTATTTTTTCAACAAAGTTATTGCAGATATAAAATTCAAAACGGTCAAAATGACCGCCATGGCAGTTCTAGTGTTAAAACGGCTTGCCATACGCAATGGCAGAACCTGGAACAGAGAAAGTAATCAATCCCACACTGACAACTGATTGGTTGATTTACCGAAACAGGCCAATCAGATGCTCTCTATCTTACATGCGCTTCATGAGGCACACACACACACACTTGCACACACATACAAGGTCTCTCGCTCCCTCTCCCTCGGTAGATTTGAACTCATTTGCGGGCATCAGGGAGCCGCTATCAATATGCGGGAGACTCCCAGAACTTCCGGGAGACTTGGGATGTCTGCTATCAAAGCCACTCAAGCCAAACTTGCATTACAGCAGAAGAGAAAAGACAAAAAAGGAATTCCCTTGAAGTTTAAGCGATTAGAGGAGTTTTGGATAAACAGCAAGAGGAAGCATCGAGATGACACACGACTCGCCAGACTCAGACAGAGACCTCCGCCGGCCATGCCACCAGCAAAGAGCGGTCTGGTGTTCGCTCTCCGCATCAGAGAGATCAAAGGTGTGAGCCCCAAAGTAATGAAGGTCGTTCAGATGCTGAGGCTGGGAAAGATATTCAGTGGCACCTTTGTGAAGGTCAACAAGTCTTCCATAAAAATGCTGAAGACTGTGGAACCTTATGTTGCCTGGGGGTATCCCAACTTGAAATCAGTCCGTGAGATCATATTAAAAAGAGGCCAGACGAAGATTGCTAAGAGAAAGATTCCTCTGACAGACAATGCACTTATAGAGAAGCATCACGGACAATATGGGATCATATGTTTGGAGGACCTTATACATGAGATCTATTCTGCTGGAAAGAACTTCCGGGTGGCAAACAACTTCCTCTTGCCTTTTCATTTGTCAGTACCAAGACATGCTGCTAGAGACAAAGTTGGACTACTGAAAGATGTTGGAGACCCTGGACCCAGAGCTGAGGATATAAATGAAGTCATCAGGAAACTCAACTGAGCTAATGGACTCTCATGGACAGCGGCGGCCTTAAGCATCTGGGGGCCCGTTTCAATAACTAATATGGGGCCCACATAAAACATAAACATAATAGAGCAGAAAAAGCAAGGATTCCTGTTGGTTTGCATCATAGACGAGAAGCACCTGGCTGCAGCCTGCAGATTTGGGCGGGGCTGCACATCTCTTCCCGCCAACATCTCTTCTCATTGGTTAGTGGCGTGAAGTCATGACGTCGATTCTAGCGTTTGTCGATTCTAGTTTTCATGTCTACTGTTCATCGCTGCATGATGAGTACAGACAAGCTACTCTTTTTTTTGTTCTAATTTTATTTACAATTTTTAATTCTGAAGTGGCGTTTAGTGTGATGTTAAAATTAAGTGGTGTAAAAATAAGATTGTGTAACTTTACTCACCATATCACACAAATAACTAGGGCAGCGTTTCCCAAAAGCCAAAATCATCGTAGGCCTAAGTATATATATATATATATATATATATATATATATATATATATATATATATATACATATATACATATATATATATATATATATATACATATATACATATATATATATATATATATATATATATATATATATATATACATATATATATATATATATATATATATACACACTCTATACACATAAAATGGCTTGCCATACGCGATGGCAGAACCTGGAACTGAGAAAGTAATCAAGATTGTTCCTGAGAATCTTCTCAAGAAACGCAAGGCGTACCAGGCTATCAAAGCCACTCAAGCCAAACTTGCGTTACAGCAGAAGAGAAAAGACAAAAAAGGAATTCCCTTGAAGTTTAAGCGATTAGAAGAGTTTTGGATAAACAGCAAGAGGAAGCATCGAGATAACACACGACTCGCCAGACTCAAACAGAGACCTCCTCCGGCCATGCCGCCAGCGAAGAACGGTCTGGTGTTCGCTCTCCGCATCAGAGAGATCAAAGGTGTGAGCCCCAAAGTGATGAAGGTCGTTCAGATGCTGAGGCTGGGAAAGATCTTCAGTGGCACCTTTGTGAAGGTCAACAAGTCTTCCATAAAAATGCTGAAGACTGTGGAACCTTATGTTGCCTGGGGGTATCCCAACTTGAAATCAGTCCGTGAGCTCATATTAAAAAGAGACAAAGATTGCTAAGAGAAAGATTCCTCTGACCGACAATGCACATTTAGAGAAGCATCTCGGACAATATGGGATCATATGTTTGGATCACGAGGGTGAGTAAATGATGACATAACTTTAATTTTTGGCTGAACTATCCCTTTAATTTCCATAACATTTCTAGAGGAAGTCCCATATTTGATATTCCCTGATAGGGCAACAAGGTGAAATTCACCTTCATCACAGTGTAACTGATGGTAATGGGAAAACGTGTATCAATACAACCTGTTTTTAGCTTTGCCTTATGTTACTAGCTCGTTACCGAATCAAACTCAATATATTTTAAACTTTACCAGTATCGATATGCTTGATAGTGAGTACTAACAGCCATGTTAGTTGTTTATATTCATAATGATAAAGTTAGGTATTTTATTATGTGATTCTGACATGATCATGATGTCACTACATGCACTGCGCTCCTCTCCGCTCGGCGCTGGCAAACGCGTCCTCCTCTTGCTGCGGTCGGCATCGCGCGTTCATGTGTTTTGGGGCGTGGCTTTGGAAGGAGCCCAGAAGGGAGGGGGTGGGAGCATAGACTGTAAAAAAATAGGGTGGGAGTGAATGGAATAAGTAGCGGTGTTTATTGACTTTATTGACTACAGACACTCGATTTTTATACTCTCTTTTAACCGATCGCAAAAGACGCGCGCGTGCACACGCACTGAGAGGGAGCGCGGTGTGGCAGTGTTCACGGGCTATGGTAAAATAATGACGCAGTTACAAGGTGTGTAGAATTTAAACTACTTAGTCAACACTAAAAGTACTGCTGTTCGGTTTTCAGACTGCTGCTCTCCTTCTAGTCACTTCTGAGCTTGATGAACTTGACACTTCAATCTGAACTTCTCTTGATTAACCCATTTAATCACAAATTTTTCCCAGACACAAAAATATCCAAATCATGTGTCATTAGTATTCCTTTGAAACAATCAATCATATTTCCATGAAAGAAATGTTCATGGAAAAGTGTGTGAAAAAGTGTGTTTTTGTGACCGGTGGGATACTGTGTGGGATACTGTGTTTACTTCAAACAGGAAGTAAACAGCTCTGGTCATGTGACAATTTACAGTAAACATGCGACACTGCACATATTTCATTGAGACCCTTTATTATTTCAATATCTGCTGGAAATGCATTGATAGATCATTCAGTAACATTTTTATAGCCTTAGAAATGAAACATTTTTTTACGGTCACAATTAAAGCTCCAGGTGACGGGGTTGCCATATCGCAAAAGGAGCAAAACAAGCCCCTTAAAAACGCAGTATAATAAGCTGCAGACATGGCAAAAATGTACCGGGGAACACATTTAAACATAACTAGTATTACTAATATCATACAAAATTAAAAGAAAGTAACTAATTTATTATGAATAGAATAGTTAAATATAAAATATTCAGATTTTATAAACTGATTGATGAAGTAAAGCAATAACATGAGATTGAAAAATTATTCAACAACACTTTATTTAAAGTTTAATTACACCTATGAGTTGTATTTAATATCAGTCAGTTGGGGGAAGTTAATCTAAAAGTTGATGAGTGTGTTTTGTTTACTATGTTTAGCTATCAAAACCAAAGAAATAATTTACCAAAGAAATAATTTACCAAATAAAAGAAAAATCAAACAAGGTGAAGTACTTTTCATTTCTAAAGTAGGCTATTTGGGTTTATTTATTATACAAAGCCCTTTTTGTCAATTTCTTGAAATATATCGTTACCGTGAAATAAAATTAGTCATACCGTGAAACAGAATTTTGGTCATACCGCCCACCCCTATTATAGCCTATTGATTTAAAATGAAACATGTTTCAAATTAGGCGATTATAATGATGTGTTGTTTGCCATTTGCCAAACCATTTAGCGCATTAGCAAGGGGTGGGACCGTGAGACCTTAGATAGTCTTTACTTTTTGTATACAAAATGTAGTCAATCAACCAAGTTATTCAGCCAGTTCACTAACTTTACATTTCATTATGAAATTTAATTAGGAATTGAAAATATCCATGTAAAATACACTATATTCCAGACTTTTCAAGGACCCTCTCTCCCCTTGGGGCCCTGGTAATCAGTACTGGTTTTACCCCCAGTCCACAATATGGAAACATGAGACAGGAATGTGCCTATGTACGGAAATGTACGGAAACAGAAACCGTGAAGCATGTACTTCTGACATGTTGTCAGGGACCAATCAAGCTCGGTCCCATCCACCACTCAGCGTTCACTCTCACCTGAGTATTGATCACAAACACCTGTTCCCAATCAGCACAGTCATTATCCAGCACTATAAAACCCATCTCACAACAGCACTCCAGCGTCAAGCCTCGAATAGGACAGACCACTTACCTGCCTGTCTCCTTGTCTTCATAGCCCGTTCCAAGTTTACGAAGAGAAGTATACTTATCTGAAGATTGTTAAACTCTCTGTCTCTGTTGATCTTCTTCCAGATTCGCTAAGTGATTCCTGGTCTGATCTCCCAGCTCCTGTGTATCCTCTGAGACTCTGTTTCCATCCGATTTGTCCGTATCTGTGAGGAAAAAGACCAAGTATTAATAACTTTTATCCACTACAATACAACGTATTGTACCGCGGATATACTCACCTGCTCACCTCCAATGCATCGTGTGATCGCCACCAACTTTGCCACTGTTTCACCTAATTACTCATCTTGCACTTTATTCTTGTAAATAAACACTGTGTTTGGATTCACTTACCTGGTCTCTGAGTGTGTATCCTGACACATGTAGGCAGTACTCTGAAGAGAGAGAAGTACTTAAGAGGATAACAAAGAACTCTGTTACTTTGAGCAACAACCAAAGCAGTGATAGAGTTTCTAAAAGAAACACAACTAGCAAGAAGACTTTAGGCCATTTTTTTTTTCTTTTTTTTTCTCTTCTCTGGAGGTTGAGCTGAGTTTGAAGCTGGAGGAGCTGAACACGCAGCGCCAGCTGAAGCTTGGGCTCTGATCCTCTTTTTTTTTTTTTTTTTTTTTAACTGGCGTCCCCATGTGATCACACCTCAGTCCAGTAGATGCCGTTTAAGCACAAAGATTGCAAGCTGCCAATAAAATTCACTGAAGAAGAAAGTCTGCCAACACCACACATTTCTCCAGTGAAGAGGAAACAACGATCTGTGTGCGACGGGTCACAGCAAATGCGATGTATGGCAAGCCGTATTAACATTTAATCTTTAAAACCTATTAGTCTCTATTTTCATACTACTAGTACTTACTGTAAAACTTCAAATAATAGCCCGGGCTTTTATTTTCCCAAATCGCCGAACTGCACCGGCTTGTATTTGAGACAGGCGTCTATATGAGACAGGCCTTTAATTTAGTGTTGAGACTTCACCCTGTGCTGCAATATACATTTAGTTTTACATTCATTTACAGAAATCGGCTGGTTGAATGAAAATTGCTGATGTTATCGGATTTTCAGGTGATATTCTCAATTCATTCAGTTAAAGGTGCTCTAAGTGATGTTGGGTGACGTCACTTGTTGATGTTTAAAGTATTGTCAAACAAAACAGAGGCTAGCTAGACCCTCCCTCCTCCTCATCCGCGCACTAACCCCCCAAACCCCACCCAAGATCCTTCTTGTCGGTGATTGGCTGGAACAGTTTGTTATGTTTCGTGGTGGGGGTTAGCCCAGTTTGTTTTTGTTGCCATTTGTGGAGCCTGGGCTGTCTACAGAAACCGCGTTATTTTACAGTGTGTTCAGGGGACAGGCAGATAGCGGATAGTGAGGAGATGTTTGCTGTATGTGACAAAAAATGTTTTGGCCTAAAAAAAGCGTGACATCGCTTAGAGCACCTTTAACGGACGCTGACGGGTTTTAGAAGATTAAATACAACCCGAAACTAAAAAACAGACCAGGCCTCTATTTGAGACCGGCCTTTATTTATCCAAACCTGTAGCCACACCAGGCGTGTAAAAGAGACAGGCGTCTAATTGGGACTCGCCTATTATTTGAAGTTTTACGGTATTTTTTAGACACTAATATCTATTGCATTAAGTACTAGTGCTTATTCTTTAGATACTAGTACCTTTTTAAAAGATACTAGAAGTTATTCATTAGATTCTAGTGCCTATTAAATTGGTACTAGCACTTATTTATTAGATACTAGTGCTTATTCATTAGTTATTAGTACTTATTCATTGGATACTAGTACTTATTTCAGTAGTGAGTAGTAACTATTATTTTGTTACTAGTAACAAATAAAAATTTTTGCCATTGACTTCTATGGGGATCTGTCATTTAGATATCAACTATTCAGTTCTGACTAGTGTATTCCAATTGTGACTAATACATATATATTAGATACTAGTAGTTATTCATTAGATACTAGTACTGTACCTATTAAATAGATGCTAGTACTTATTCAATATATACTAGTACCTATTTATTAGATACTAGTATCTTTATTTTTATAATATAAAGATACTAGTACGCGATGGCAGAACCTGGAACTGAGAAAGTAATCAAGATTGTTCCTGAGAATCTTCTCAAGAAACGCAAGGCGTACCAGGCTATCAAAGCCACTCAAGCCAAACTTGCGTTACAGCAGAAGAGAAAAGACAAAAAAGGAATTCCCTTGAAGTTTAAGCGATTAGAAGAGTTTTGGATAAACAGCAAGAGGAAGCATCGAGATGACACACGACTCGCCAGACTCAGACAGAGACCTCCGCCGGCCATGCCACCAGCAAAGAGCGGTCTGGTGTTCGCTCTCCGCATCAGAGAGATCAAAGGTGTGAGCCCCAAAGTGATGAAGGTCGTTCAGATGCTGAGGCTGGGAAAGATCTTCAGTGGCACCTTTGTGAAGGTCAACAAGTCTTCCATAAAAATGCTGAAGACTGTGGAACCTTATGTTGCCTGGGGGTATCCCAACTTGAAATCAGTCCGTGAGCTCATATTAAAAAGAGGCCAGACGAAGATTGCTAAGAGAAAGATTCCTCTGACAGACAATGCACTTATAGAGAAGCATCTCGGACAATATGGGATCATATGTTTGGAGGACCTTATACATGAGATCTATTCTGCTGGAAAGAACTTCCGGGTGGCAAACAACTTCCTCTTGCCTTTTCATTTGTCAGTACCAAGACATGCTGCTAGAGACAAAGTTGGACTACTGAAAGATGTTGGAGACCCTGGACCCAGAGCTGAGGATATAAATGAAGTCATCAGGAAACTCAACTGAGCTAATGGACTCTCATGGACAGCGGCGGCCTTAAGCATCTGGGGGCCCGTTTCAATAACTAATATGGGGCCCACATAAAACATAAACATAATAGAGCAGAAAAAGCAAGGATTCCTGTTGGTTTGCATCATAGACTGTCAAAAAAGATGGATGACGCCCCTTTCGCTCCGATTGGTTCAAAGCACGTTTTATGGGTAATCACTTTAGTGCCTGGTTACAAATCATACAAAATCACTTTATTATAGAAGACGTTTGTACTACGTTATAGCGAGTCATTAATGTATTTTAACTTATACGTTTCATATACTTAGTATTTAACCGAAGCTATAGATTGTGAAATTAAACATTTCTCGTTGTTAATGTGTTTTTTAGTTAGCTTAGATAGTAGCATAGCATAGAGCTAACGTTATCTTTATGTTTATCTTTTCTTGTATCTTACGTTATGGCCCCGTAGAAGCAGTTTTTGTAAAAATGGGCTAACGATTGCTTCATAACCACGCGACTCTCTGTCACACAGTAGAGAGATTACCGTATAGACAGGAGGAGAAGCTCGCGGGCAATCGGGGGGACGTGGAGGCAAAATGACAAAATTATTAATCAGAATACTTAGCAAAAGTTGCTCCTAGCTCATGGACAGCTCCTACTCACACTCTCCGTCTCTGCAAGTTTCGGAAGGGAATGATTCAGATTTCTCTTGGCACAGCTACTAGAACAGGGGTTTTCAAATTGGGTGAATGTGAGCCTCCCCTTAGAGTAAGTAAGGACAGCCGAGCCCCCCCTTCCCCAAAATCCCGTCCGTCCTGCCCTAACCCACACACGCCTCTGCAGTAAATGACATCTTTTGTGTGTTCCAGGCAATGATGAGTTTCAATAACAACTGATAAAATGTAAATATTATTTTATTTCCACAACTTTCTTAAAAGTGCATTCATAAATGATTCTTTGCAACAGCAAATAATTTCCAACTTCATGCAGGCCTAACTGAGGCTACTTTTAAAATCACTGAACATCAGTAGGCCTAACCACAAGTCAACAAAACATGCTTAACGTGCAATCGGTGCCAAAGCTACCGCCGACGACACCTGACGGCTGAAATCGGCACGGTGTGTCTGGGCTTTAAGCTCACATTTGTAGGAGATGCACATCATCTTGTTGCCTTTGGCTTGCTCAGTTGGGGATATTTTGGGGATATTTAATTTTATTCTATCAATCAATAAATTCCACTAGAAACAAACTTTGTTGTATTATTTTATTATACTGTGAAGCTGCTTTGATACAATCTGTATTGTGAAAAGCGCTATACAAATATACTTGATTTGATTTGATTTGATTTGATCTTGAACAAAACCAGCAGTGGTGGAAAGAGTACTGAAAAAACATACTCAAGTAAAAGTACCATTACATTCCAAAAAATGTATTCAAATGTAGTGTGAGTAGAGTAAAAAGTACTTGTCCCAAAAACTACTTGAGTAAGAGTAAAAAAGTAGCTTATTTAAAAGTACTCATGAGTAGTGAGTACTGAGCTGCGAATTTTACCCCCTTATAAATAAACACTGTGCACTACAATTAATAAATTAAAAAAATTGCACTTACTGTAATTCACATTATATTTTGTTCTTTGTCAGAAAGATTGAAGAATATCTATCATCCATCTTTTTAAAATGCATCAAATCAGTACACATCACCATTTAAATCATATTACAGTATTTAAAAAAAAAATGATTAAAAATTAGGCGAAAGGCCACTGAGCCTGAGCATGCTATTGTTGCACATAAAATATCAATATTCATAACTGTGCAAATAATTAAAAAACCTTTAGAAACTCGTATGATAGTTCAGCATCACACACCATGAGATGGGTTAAATAGAGAGATTAAAAAATACCCAATTTCTCTCCAAAATGGTACCAATTTTAGTGTTTTGATAAATGAGAATCACTAATATTATATAATAATATTATCAGTTTACCTCACCTAATGCACTGAAAAAGGCTAAGATATGAGCTAACACTAATTACACTGTAATTCCATGCTATTAAATATGTTACAATTTAAATGTAAATGCACATTGCTCTATAAGGGTGGCATAATTCCCTTACATTTTACACGGCTACATTTACTCACATTGTAATGCTGATCATATAATTTGTAAGGAAAATTGTGCATTAAAAAAGGAAGTTATAATCGGGAAACTTTTACAAAAGAAACAAACAAACAAACAAACACACAAACACACACACACACAAATGCATGTCTCTTTGTAGTCTCTGGAAAGCTGCAGCATCCACACAAAAAAACAGTTGAACATGAAAAAGGTTTTTGCGCAAGTGCACTTGCCAAATGAAGACGGATTGTATGAAATGGATCAATAAAAAAAACGAGCTGTTGTTTATTAACGAGCTGTAGTCACGCACTGACAGAAATGCAGTTCAAGTTAACGCCATGGTTCATAAGGTGCTCTGAATCTGAATCTGGCGGCATTGCGAGCGCGAGACGCGGCAGTGCACAGATCGTGACCCGCGTCTCTCTATAGGCCTTTTCAGAATGTTTGTAAACAATAGGCGCCGAGTAACTTCCGGGTGGCAGAACGCGAGCGGCTTCCATTGACTAACTGAAGAGATCCAGCCGGCGACTGCAAGTTACATAGTTAAAAACATTGTTGTTGATCAAAGTTGAAACGATGATGAAAACGTGTTGTGTTTGGGGTTGCGCTGCCAGATACACAGCAAAATGTGTAGGGTTTTATCGATTTCCTGTGGGTGAGGAGGTTATAGCGACGTTGTGTCGTCAAAAGTAGGAAATCTTAACGATCCCCTAAATTATATGATTCATCCAACGTTTACATTTCTGCTGCCAACCCTGCTTGCCCTTCAACTCTACTTCGTGTATTCTCAAAACGGTCCATCTACAAAATCACAGCAGAGCATTTATCTTCCGCCGGGGAAATTCGAGACTAATATTAGTAAACTTGTCTCTTTTGATGAAGAGACTCATTGCCAGTCAGTCACTGCCTGAAGTAAAAGAGGGCTGCCCACTCTCACGCACTGACCGTGAGACTCACGCAATTGTATGAGGCGCCACGTAGGATTTAAATCAAACTTCGCTTATCAATACATACATAACACACGTGCATACCTATAAATTACTCGCATATACATGTAGGCTATACTATTGGATGTTCAAAATACATATATGAAATACACGTGCACACTAATATGAAATTCATACCAATACATTTAGTATTAATGCATGCATACACTTGTGAATAACTTGCATATCCTACATAAACTTGACGCACGCATACACCTATAAATACTCGCATACATATAGCCTACACAAGTAAAGCATGCATACACTTTTTATTTTGTATGCGCGAGTGTTTTATGGATGTGTATGCGCGCATCGAGTTTATGTATGTGCGAGTGTTTAGGTGTGTCTGCGTGCAGCGAGTGTATGTATGTGCGAGACGAGTGTTTATGTATATGCATGGAAGTTTATATGTAGGCTATATGCGAGTATTTATAGGTGTATGCGTGCGTCAAGAATATGTATATGCAAGTTATTCACAAGTGTATGCATTCATTACTAACATAATATGTATTGGTATAGATTTCATAGTGTGCACGTGTATTTCGTATTTTGAACATCCTATAGTATAAATGTATATGCAGTAATTTATAATTGTATGCACGTGTGTTATGTATGTATTGATAAGCGAAGTTTGATTTAAATCCTACGTGGCGCCTCATACAATTGTCACTTTTCACACGCTCTCACTACACGTCCATTTTCTCACGCAACTTACCGAAATGTATATTCCTCATACATAATATCGACCAATCAGTGTTTTTCAACCGCGCAAAGGTCGATATAACAGCTGGAGAACAATTGTCACATAACATTTACCTCAGGAAAGCCATTTAATGACCATGATAGGCTATATAGCACGTTATTTTGGCTAGAAAAAAGAGCTATAGAGAGTATTTTGCTAATTATGTGTAGGCCTACTATATTACATATTTTTTATATTTTTTACTTGTATCATTAAACACAGTTGTTATTATGATAAAAAAATGCATTATATTTAATTAAATTTTTTTTTTTTATTACATTTTTACTGTCGACGGTGGGCCTCCTTTCCAAGCAATTTACTAGCGTTGTCATAGGAACGCTTCGGCTTTTGCCACCCGGAAGAACGTCTATTACTGTTGTGACGTCATGGTGAATTGTCGTATAATGAGATTGTGAAGTAAATGGGAGCGGGAATTCACCGCATTATGAACTCGTCACGCAATACTACGTGGGAACGGATTGCGAAAGCGTGGGCACGGTTTATGAATTTGTGGGTACAGATTTCAAAAACTGAAGGCACGGTTAACAAGTCTGAGAGCGTGGATTAGAAAGTCGTGGGTACGGTTTATTAATCCGTGGGCACGATTTGTTAAACCGAGGGAACAGTTTGAGAATTCGTGAGTAGGCTACTGTTTATAAACTGAGCGGACGGTTGCAAAACCGTCGCCACGGATCGTTTTTTTTACTCACACAGGTGACTTTCCAGGCTCCGTATCCTCCCTTAATGCTGACTTCTGTTGACTTGGGACAATGAAACGACACATTTTAAAGCTAATACGTCGCACACACAATTACAGTTATTTTTTTCTTTGCGTGTCGCGCCTCCCCTGTGGCTCTTTGGCGCCCCCCAATTGAAAACCGCTGTACTAGAAGACAGACGGGTTGCTCACGTCACATCTACGTCGTCAAGCTCAGTTTGAGTCTGCAGTCGCTCAGCCATCAGGAAGTGAGCGCTTCTAATTGATTTCACTTTTCTCTGTTGAATCCAATGGGGTCGCTGTGTCCATTTCTTATACTGTCTATGGAAAGCACCAAAGTGACTGAAGGATTGCCGTAAAGCAGTATCTCTGGTCGTACGATGTGTATGACGTCATTGACATTTTAAAATACTTTTTAAAGCAAATAAGTGACTCTAAAAAATCTAACACCCAGCACTGTGTAATTTCTTTGCATATCCTTTCGAATACAACATTCATATTACTAGACAAAAAATTATATCCTGAGAAAAGTGGATTTTGAGAGGTATAGAGCTGGTAAGTCCCGCCCCTTCCGTAAAACCCCGCTGGACCTCAAAGTTGAAAAACCGTCAATGCAAGTGAATGGGAGAAAATAATTATTTTCTGGTCCCGTTTGAATTGTGCCATGAATGTGAACATATGTTGTCTGTGAATTTTTTATATAACTCTTCATGTTACGAGTTTGACAGTATATGGTATGATTCTTCAGCTAGCAGTTGTGGAAAAGACATAACGAAAAAAGACTACATGTCGCCTATGTGACGTCACCCCATAAAGTTGACTTACCCGTGGTTTTCACCAACCTCAACGATTTTGTCCTCTCCCTGAAAGAAGGCGGTGAAGTGCACCAAAGGCACAGCCATGTTTAGCGGGATCCGTGAGCTAGTCCGTGTGCTAGTGGTGTTGACGTTTCAAACGCGTCGAGAGTTGTAGTCCACAAAGTGCTCTCACACAAAGTCTAACCGTATCAAACTTCTACCCGCTAAATTGTAGCATTCTTTACACGAAAAGTTATATAAAAAATTCACAGACAACATATGTTCACATTCATGGCACAATTCAAACGGGACCAGAAAATAATTATTTTCTCCCATTCACTTGCATTGACAGTTTTTCAACTTTGAGGTCCAGCGGGGTTTTGCGGAAGGGGCGGGACTTACCAGCTCTATAGCGCCATAGACCTCAATTCATTCTGCTCTCGTCCTGTGAGCGCCCTCATATGGAACCAGAGTGGAACTGCAACCAGTTCAGAAGCCGGAAGTATACTGAGAGTGGTACTTCTTCCCTTATTAGACATTCTCTGAATACACTGTTAAAGAAGCAATCACTGCAGCTCATGTCTAACCAGAACATTGGTTAGACATGAGCATGTAATTGATATCTCAGCTGCCTTGTTGTCATCAATTTCATACTGTCATTTAGTGGGTCCAGGTAAATATTTAGTCTAAAAATGTATTTTCTCTTTGTAAAGAACGAGTGTCACTGTGTTAGTTGTAAATGCCACACGTCTCTAGTGTGATGAGACATGCTTGAAGTTACTTATATTTACAGCTAGTCATTACTTTGTAAGAAAAGTTATTTATGCTCTGATAATGTAATACTGAGCATCTGTTATACATGTATGCTTTTATTATTTGCCATTCAGAATCAATACACTGTTAAAGAAGCAATCACTGCAGCGCTCTCTCTTATTTTATTCTTCTTTAATCTTCTTGTACTTCTTCTTCAGAGGTTCTACATCAGTTCTCGGTTACGGACGTGAGCACTCTGAAAGCGGCACTGAAAGACTGCTTTAAAACTTTCACAGAGACCTCAAACAGAAAGCACAAAACCTTTCTTTAAAGTGAATCTCATTTTGTATTAATGCTAATTTTAATCAATGTTTCATCAACCAATTACCTGGATTTAAAAAATACATAAATATAGCAGACAATAGATAATCACGACACGGAGGCGCCGGCGCCTGAACTGGAGCTCGTCTCATAAATGAACCGAAACTCACTCAGCATAGTTGCCTCACAGACCTGAGAAATATATCTATTGTCTACAGAAAGCTTGAAATCTCTAAAAAAAAATTCTCTTTTAAACAGAAAAATTCAAAAAGAAACAAAACTATGTAGTCCGTATGAAATGTGCATTTCTCTCTGGCGAGTTCATACTGCGAAGATCACGAATCAGCATCGTCAACTTCATCTTTGCAGCCGACACAGAAAACACTTGTTTATTAATAAACAATTAAAATGTCTCCTTGCTATATTTTACATAATCAGTACTTTTGCCGGTTCTTTGTGACAGCTTTTAGGTGCTTTATTGGCAGTGCCACCCACATGTTACATGAATGTTATAGCTTTGGCTATTTATCTATTTTACTTAGGTATTAATAGGCTACCTTTAAATCCAATAATCTTTTGTTGTCCAATATCTTTAGTTTTTCAGCACCACTGGCATATGTACGTTTCATTTCCTCTTAAAATTATTTTCCTGTTCAAAATAACATTTTAACCTAACGGCAAAAAAGGCAAAGGTATAAACACATAAACTACCGATATTATACTTCAGATCGCTTAAGCCGTTCGCGAGTTCAACCAATCAGAGACGTCAGTATTTTGCTTAGAATTGTGGGTAGTGTCCAGAAGATCGCAAATAACAAGGTTGATTTCATACCTTGTGGCTTTTATAGGAGCAGAAACATTCGTTTCACAACCTCGTAGCTCGTGGTCAATCTACCTTGATGGTTTAGACATTATGGCTGAAAATCAATATCCTACGGAGAAAATGAATGGGATTTTGCTGGTCTGTTGGGGCCCCCCTTAAGGACGGGGTCTGTTTCAATTGAAACAGGTGAAACATAGGTAAGGCTGCGTCTGCTCATGGACTGTTGTTTTGTTGCCTTCCTCCAGATTGCACCATCAAAAAGGAGAGAACAGAGCCTGTTTCTTCTGTTAGCAAAAAAATTGTTTGATTTGTTCAGTTATATGCCAGACAGTCAGAAATTAGCCGTATTCCCACTGTCATGCCAAGGCATATTTTTACATTACTTTTTTTTTTATATTTAAACATTAATATCAAAATTATTTATGCAATTATAATTGCTGTGTAAATATATTCATGCCACCAAAGCTGCCCAACAGTACGTGTTAAACCATTTTGTTGATACTGGTTTCATTTAATTTAAATGGCCATACAGTGTCTTTTTTATTCTGATTGAATTTATTGATTAAATTTAAGAATCTGACATAAGAGGACACATATTATGACAATACATTTAAAAAAACTGTTCATCTCTGGCTTTATTGCTCTGTGTTATTTCAGATTTTCAATTGAGAGAGCACATCCTGTACTTTATTGTATTATAATGACTATTTCATATTACAGTACTAGTAGCATTGAGTTTAGGCTAGCCATGTTGCATGTTAATTGTTCAAGGAATCTCAAAGCATATTTTAATTTTTGTGTATTTTGTGCTACTCCATAATAATGCTCTAGTTGAGGTAATTTGTAGTCAGTGCTAGAAGTGGGAAAGTTCCGGTGTTGTGCCGAATTTCGACCCCCTGCCAAATGATTTCCCCCCTCGTTGAAGTCAGTACCTGATTGCCTAATCCTAACACCACCCCTAATCCTAATCCCTCCCCCACAACTAATCCTGAACCTACCAATGCTAGGGGGTAATAATTTGGCGGGGGTCAAAATTCGGCACAACACCTGTACTCCCGAGGGATGCTCACATGAGATCAACCAATAGCAAAGCACAACCATCCAACCATAAATTCCTCAAATCCCACTCTCATGTTTTCTTGTTCCAGAAGATGTTTCGGATAAACAGTATGTCACTATATAGAGAAGAAAAGAATATTGCAACTTCTTTTTCATGCCAACTTTAATACCACTAAAATCTGATGTTTGTGCTGATGTTATGCCATAGAAGATTTAACCTAGTTGTATTTTGGTATTGTCATTGTTTTTAAATTATTCCAAAGTGCAGATTACGTTATTTTGACATGTAAATAAAATGATTCACAAAAGTTGCAGGCTTCTCTGGTTTTGTTTTCACAGTAAATACATATGATATTTACTTTACTACTTATAAAACATTTCAGGTTGGTATTTTCACAATGAAATACATGTTTTATTTTGGTTACATTATTTCGTCATTTTACTGGTCAAAATACAACATTGTAAAAAGTTGTAAAAACATTTTGGTTGCTGGGTATCACACCTTTTATAGTCCCAAATCTCCAACAGGGGAAAATAGTTACAAAACATATGCATTCATAGCCTATATCTAATCTAATAGTTCCCTTTCAGTTGCTGATGCTGAACCCAGTGTCTGAGGCACATGCAACTTCACGCCAATACTTCACAGTGCGCCCGAGCGGATAAATGAAGTGCCTGCTAACATGTCATCAGCTTCTTTGTCTTCAGGAAGCCGCATGTGTAGGTGCTGTGTATCAAAGCAGTAGGTGCGTTTCCATTACAAATTTGTGCAAAACTTTTGCGATTTTTTCTAAAATGACGGCGTTTCCATTAACCGATGTTATGCGACTAAAGAAAAAAAATGTCCTCTCGCGATAAGTCATTCCAAAATTCATGGCAACGGACGTTGGTAGGTTTATGTATATCCCAGCCACCGCACTGGCCATTATTATTAATCCAAGGAGACGTATGTGTGTTATCCAATCATTAATTGCAAGGAAAGACCCTTATACTTGAGAGCGGCTCATTTGAGGTGTTTCTGGGTGTTTCTCCCTCATATCTGCCTCGAGGTCTTGATTGTGGCATTTCTTTGAGGTTTAGAATCCAGTATTCCTGTTATTCTTTTGTCTTTTATGAATTTAATTAAGAACTCTGTCTCGTATTCTGGCCAAACATACGGCGTCATCTACGTCAGGTGACCTGTAAATGCGCAAAAACTGTTTCCATTGCAGTTTTGCGGAATATATCTTTTTCGAATTGCCTGAAAAACCACCTCATGCGAACGTGTAAACTTTTTTGGATAAATGGGAGTTTTTGCAAAATTGACGTGTTTCCGTTGGGCGTATTTTCAATTCACAATTTCAATTTGGATGGGATGGGAGCAGTTTGCTCGCTTCTGCTTCAGAGAAACTAGTCAGTTTCAGCAAAAAACAAAAACAAAGACAAGTCTAAAACCTCATATAAAACTTTTGGAGCTTATGACTCGAGCCAAGGCCTGACTCATTCTAGAATGGTCCAGTGCGAAGTGCAAAGTCTCACTTGGTTGATTAGATGAGAAATATCTGCCTTATTGTAAGTCTCCAGCTTCGGTGAGCCTTCCATTTCTCCCGGACCTACAGCGGTTCATGAAAACACCCGTACTCTGCTCGCATAGTCTCTTCGAAATCGAGTTACGCAAATATTGAGGAAACAGGGCTATGCACAAATGCCTCGGGTTTAAGAGAATTTGGCTAGCTATCTCTACCCAGGAACATCTTCATCTTTGAAGGCTCCCGTTTTCCCATCTAAGCCGTGCCAGACAACATCGAGGCTGGTTGGCAAATCATATGCGATGCGGTGGCAGGTCAGGTCAGTGGTGCCCTGCACATCATCCAATACTTCAGGCATACCAGGTCGACCTTCTTAAAGACCTGGACCAAGGCTAGGGTCTATCTCCTATGGTGGCAGTGGAGAAGCATCTGAGGCTTAATCTGTCGTGCATCTGGGAAAGTAATAAGATCGTCCTCCTCGATTCCCCAGTCTCGTCTTCCAGACTTTCCGGCACTGCTGTTGAGATGGTGGTGGAGAAGTTTAGGGAGGCGAGAGCGCAGTCCACTGCCTTTAAGAAGTTTATCCCTCACCGGGTCAGGCTCCTTCGAAGACTTTGGGTCTTTCTCGTCCTTCTCTGGGAACGAGTTCCTGAGAAAGAAGTTCCTTCCTACAGAAGACGAGTGTTGTGGCGAGCCCCTCCTCCTCCGAGTAGCTGGAATTGGACCTCAGGGCTGTGATTTTGGCTTTAGAAGGAAAAATCGGGAGATTGAGCAGGATAAAATTGAGCTCTCACCCCAATCTCTCTTTCCCTTTCTAGTGGTCTCTTTACTTCTGTGACTCTCCCCTGTGGGGCTAATGAGGTAGAAACGGTTTTTACCCACTCTCAGTCAGTGATAAGGCCTAATTAGGGCTAGGCTCTCTTGTGAACATCAGGAACTTACTATATATGCATCACAAGTGGACGACGCTAAATACAGGTGTAAACGGGTTCTAAAATGTTTTAAGCTTATCCACTTTCGACCACTTCCAGAGGCAGTCGAAAATACATTTGACCAGATTGCTTTCGTAGTGTAAACACTCATGTGGTCGAATGTGTTCAAACAGCCACAAAAGACCGTCTACTCTCCGCCTACTGACCTGATGCATAAACATTATGGGAAGAGCTGTAGGCAGACGGGATTTCAACATTGTTGACTGAAGACCAAAGTTTCATTTGAAGATGGAAAAACGTACCAAGCACAATTTTCTTTCACCATTCCTGATTTCTAACACACACTCACAGCGTTTCGGCTGATCTTACGTCTGTCAGAGCAGAAAAAAAGCTGCTGCTTTTTCCATCGTCTTGGGTCGCAATCAAATGTAAATTGCACAAGCTTATTTTGTCCATTAGATTGAAAACCCATACATTTATCCGCCCATAGACCCTCCCCTTTGAAGAAATTACGACAGAAGTGTTTAAAAGTGGACAAAAGAGACGAAACACCAGGTGTAAATGTGTCTCCCTCGTCTATTTGTGATCCGATCGACCAAAACGCATCTTAATAGCAGCGGTAAACAGGGCCTTAAAGCCTGGCAGAAAAAAATGTGTTGCCCTTCTTAGTTTTATTCTAGGAGTTGAGATTTTATTATGCTCCCGGGCGGCCCAATTTCTCCCATTCTATATGGGGGCCAAGTCTCCAGGGGCTACAGCCTTGCTACAAACTCATTTTCATCTTTAATAGGAAATTGATTGCTAAAGCAGCAAATTAATGAATGAAACAAATGAAACGTTATTTTATGCAGGGTGCATTACATTTTGGAAAGGTGATTTTTAGAGTAAATTTACATAAAAACTGTCTTAAAGTGCTAATAAATTGTACCAAATTAATGAGCTAAATGAATAAAATTTGTATGCTGGGAACATTTCAGCAAAATGGCTTCTACTTTCCCTGTTATCACTGTTATTAGCATTCAAGAATGAACTATAACCACAGGGTTTTTTTCTGCCTGTTTTATGTGAGGGTGGATATGTAGAGCTTAATGAATTTGGGCAAGCATGAGAACACAACAGTTTTTTATCAACTAGCCTTTTTTAAAAGATGTTAATCATGTGCCCAAATTAAACAGTAGGCCAATCCAATACTTATATTGGATATAATAATATAGCCTACAGATATCTGCACTTCACATAAAAGAATCATTAATGATTGTCTGGTCACTAGTGTTTTATCAAACCTCACATCATCAAATATTGAGGGCGGAGTAGAGATTCAAGGTTTAAAATCAAGAGGATTGCACCTGTTTCTGCGCATGCGCAGTTGAGCCGCGCTCACTCATTGCTGTGAGAGTCTAGGGGAGCGACCCGAGAGCCGCAGTGATGCCAGTAACCCTCTAGGATGCTCTACACACCGATGCTTTTATTGCCGTCTGTTTCAGCCACAGGCCTTTGAGCAGATCCGGATAAATCCGGGAAGAAGGTGTTCCTCACAGCACGGAATAACGGGATCGCGCGACCTTGCGCTGAATGTCATTAGAAAGAGATTTTAATCTCGCTACGGTAAGAACGGAAATCATCATTATCGCATTCGGGAACGACGCTAAATGTCAGTTTAATGTGAAGTCTGTGATGCTGTTAAGTATTTTAGGGCTATAAGAGAGAATAGACGGTAAACGCAGCAATATTGCGCGTTTGCCGCATCGAAACGTTTGCGCGATTGATCCCTGAATGTTTGCCTTGCATCTTTCGTTAACCTGTCGTCATTTAGAGGAACTAATAATAAAAGCCTTCTTGGTTCTTCTAATGGTGATTTGGGAGAGGCTGTGATGGCGTTTGATATGCAACGACATATTTGACCGAAACCTTCATATTGGCCTATACAGTGTGTTCAACCGGATGCAAGTGTGTCTCTTCATGAATAATGTGTCATTTATTACCATTGTAATTCAGATCGTGTTGAGCAGATCTGTGCTGCTGACACGTGCTGTTCTAGTCTTTGTGCTGATGCTGAATTACACCCCACCTCCTCCCCATCACAATAAAGCCTTTTCCCATCCCCACCATCACTGTAATAAAACCTTTCCCAAACTACACACCAATGTTTTAAAGCATGGCCACATGGCTTTCCAATTCCATTGTGTGTTTTATTTTACCATTGCACTAACTTATCTTTCTTATGTGTTCTCAGACCATTGAGATTTAAGTCTCGGCGATGGATATTTTAAAGCATATAATCAACGACACTGTGGAATTCTACAAATGGAGTCTCACTATTGCAGGTAAACTGGTCTTGACTTCAGTGATCTGAATGTGATGCATGATATCCATGCGAATTAATAAAGCCGGGAGCAGGAAAGGCCTGTTATTAGATTTTGACCATAAGACAGAGCGACTGCAGGTTTCACTTTTGGTGAACAAGAACAGATGCTGGCAATTATCGATCGGACTAGAAGTAGAATAGATACAATACCTGTCAAAAGTTTGGAAACATCCCAATTAATTAATGTTTTTTAAAAGTCTCTTCTGCTCACCAAGGCTGCAAAAATACAGTTAAAACAGGAATATTGTAAAATATTATTACAATTTAAAATAACTGTTTTCTATTTGAATACATTTTAAAATGGAATTAATTCCTGTGATGCAAAGCTGAATTTTCAGCATCATTACTCCAGTCTTCAGTGTCACATGATCCTTCAGAAATCATTCTAATATGCTGATTTGCCAGGAAACAGGAAAAACTGATGCAAGTGCTTTTTATAGACATTTGTAGATAACAGATAAAACCGCAATAAAGGGATCTCATGTCTGTTTGTAGACAAGCGTGTGCAGAAATGGCCTTTGATGGACTCTCCGCTGCCCACGCTGGCCATCAGCTCCTCGTACCTGCTCTTCCTCTGGCTGGGACCGAAGTACATGCAGGGCAGAGAAGCCTTCCAGCTGAGGAAGACCCTCATCATCTACAACTTCAGCATGGTCATCCTTAACTTCTTCATTTTCAAAGAGGTGAGTTCACCCAAACTCTCAGCAGGGTTTTATGCTTCATGCATACATATTTATTGCGTTTATCTTTTTTGAGAATGATTATTTAGTTTCAGTTTAAATCTGCCTATGGTGAATACACACCTCGTTTATTAGAAACTGCATATTCATCAGCGCCAAATAACTGCAGTACAGTGGTGCTCGTGCTAGCTGTTATACATGTACCATTACTGCTATATTTAGCAGTAAATTGTAACTACTGTACCATCTCTCTGGGTGTTTATGATTCAGCAACATCAACTTCATTTGGACAGAATACATGATGGTCAGAAGTCAGGTTTGAGAAATTAATTAAATCAGCCAACATTGATTGAAATGTCAAAATTGTCATTTGCTGATGAGATTCTATTTAATCTTACTTTATATTGTTTTGGTTTATTGCTCATTTGCTCATTATTTTTTGCAAACTCCCATTTTTATTACCATACACCATAAGTTTATAGACCATAATGTCTTATGCTGCATCCTTTTTCGCCTACTTCTACTATGCACTAAAAGTACGTACTGTTTTTGTGAAGAAAAAGTACATACTTTTAACTGTGTAGCAGAAGAGCAGGCAAGCTTTGGGATGAACTACTTCGTCATAATTGCGTCTTTAATGGACAGCTCTGTCGCTTTGTTACATGCATCCTGTCACCGCTTAAACTGACGTCAATCATCTTGTCACAATTAAAATCGTACACATTCAATTTAATTTACAATGTAATAGAGAGAAATGTATTAGCATGTTGATCTGCCAGTCATGGGTCTTTCATGCGGAGACTCTCCTCATGTTTTTGCATAATGATGCATTTAAAAGTTAATGAACAAATGTATCTTTTATAAAAGTTCATAATGCTGTTGCAGATTATATATAATGTTGATATCATTGAATAAATATCTTTTTGTCAGGTTAGATACTGATTGTTAATCACTCAAACCCTTTATCTAAACCTCTCTACTTAACCGTTGGACTTGCATATCCGCCATGTTTGTAGTTTTTTTAACACTTTTTATTCATTCATGTTTGTAGTTCTAATCGAATCCTTGTCCAGCGCGCAGTGGGTTGTGGGCAATGTTATACGTTAGAGTGTATACATGGATCCGTTCTTCTGATTCTAAAGCTACGTTCACACTGTAAGTCCAAATACGATTATTTGTGTGATTGGAATCTGATCTGAAATTATTGAAATTATAACTGTTCAGATCCGATTTGTGTTTGTGTCCACAAACTTCACAGAAAGGGAACCGAGACGGCAGAAAGCGACATCCTGATTGTTTTCTTTATGTTACAAAAGCACAATGATTTCGAATGATGTCTTTCTCTTATCTGTATGACACTAAATGATGGAGTATTTTAAGTTGTTTCCGCTATTATAATTAGACAGAATCATTTGGCATTGTGCCGATTTGTGTCGTGACTTGTATAAGTCTCACCAGTACAGTCCAGTGATGAAATATGTGTGTTCTGGAAATGGGAAGCCTCAGGTGCCACTTTACTCACTGTCTCCTCGTGGAAAGGTGAAGTAGGCTCTTTATCTCCTTCTCTTAAGCAATCAGAAATCTGGGAGAGGGAGAGGGAGAGGGAGAGGGAGAGGGAGAGGGAGAGGGATAGGGAGAGGGAGAGGGAGAGGGAGAGGACATGTAAATGTACCCAACTCGTATCGAACCTTGACCCCAAAACTGAGAAATGTACCGAACCATGATTCTGTTTACAGTTACACCCATAGTTGATAATTATATATCAAAAGCAACATCAGCTGCAACATGAAGGGGTTTGCAATACAGATGATGTCTTATTTAGAGCCGCTTTATTCATATATATTTTTCATTCGACTTTCAGCATGTTTCCTATGACAACGTCTGACATTTACGCTTTACATGGCGTAAGAAATTCACATAAATTATGCGAAAAACGATCAGATCAGTCAGACTGAAATGTATTTCCAGAAATTCAATTTGAATAGGATTTCAAACAACATATCAATGTAGCTCTTTGTAAAAATGTAATATCATGTGATATCTGCCGTTCACACTTGCTAAATCTGATTGGATTTGCACTGACAGTCTGAACGAGGCTTGACTGTAAATAGTAGACCATCCAGGTATCTTTGGAATTCTCATTTACAAATACTACGATTTGGGACACACCAGTTCTAATTTCAAATACTATTTAGGATGGATGGTATGCGATTTGGGATGCAGCGTTTGTTTTTCATACTAGATCTAGAAACTTTGCTAGTCCTAGATCTAAATTCGCCCTCTCTTATGCATGAGGTGAAGAAACGAATGAATAGGAATTATCCTTTATACCAATCGCAGCTCAGATCAAACTATTTTTACATCACATTCAGTGCCATTCCCTCAATGAAATAGTCCAGATGTCAATTATTACCTGTCCTATTCCAGCTCTTCCTTGCAGCACGGGCGGCCAACTACAGCTACATCTGCCAGCCCGTCGACTACTCAGATGATCCCAATGAAGTGAGGGTGAGTGTGCTTCCCACATAGGATCACAATGTTACCCGGACTCGGCACTGAAACTGGACACGTAATTCTGCTCTCCAGTTACTCGATACACTAAAGACGAGTGTTCCCGGAGTGGGATAACCGGGGAGTTCGGTTTCACTCTGAGACTTCACATTATTAAATTCACAAACACCATCTGACTTTCATGCAGATACTAGTGTATTTTTATAATTATTATATGTATAATAATCTTATTTTTCAGTATAAATTAACCATCGTGATGTTATCATGAATTTTGAGTATTTCCAGAAAGATTAAATAATATTAATACATTTGTTAAGCTGTATTGCACAATGAATGATTGATGGCTGTGTTTCTCTTCTAAACTTGATTTCTTTGCTTTCAATTCATGTAATTCTCTAAAATGTGCAATCTGCTTGTCACAACTGGTAAAACAAGAAGAAGAGCAAGATATCTATTAGCAGCCATAAAACTTTAATCAAACTCTATGAAAATCCATAGTGCAGGACCCGTTACTTTTTTTAATTATGCAAGTTCGACCGAATATGACATAATTGTTATCATTGCTTAATTAATATTCAAGTTTAATTAATTTAGGCAAAATGAATCAAAAGGTATTAGCATTTTTTTGTTTTATTATAAATTTTGAATGCTGCACTGAATCAAAAGAAACCAGTTTTATGATTTTGGAGCAAACCATTCAGAAGTTATAGCCAAACACATTAGCCATTTTCAAAACTCCTGACCAGTAGGTGGCGCTGTGCCGAAATGCTACATGTAGCCTCAGGTCATGATGACATGTACCAAGATTCCTTTCAATACGCTAAAGTGTTGTGGAGATATAGCCTCAAATCCATTTAAACAGGCTCTTTATCAAATTCGTTTGCATGTTATTTGAGAACAGTTGGGTTTTTCAAAAAGCTTTTGGTCAGCATGGTCTGAAGATGATATGGTGAAAATCAGATGAACCGTCTTGGCTAGTTCGAAAAAAAGTTAGTTAATGTAATTACTGCTTTGTAACACAAAGACAACACTAAACAAAGAGAGAACCAAACTGAGGGTTTGAATACACGGGATAATGAGAACTGAACAAGAAACAGGTGAAGAACATAATCAGTAACCATGGGAACAAATGAGAACATAGTTAGAAACCCTGAGGCGTCACAATCAGCTCCCGAGCTCGTGAATCAGTATATCGTGTTCATGAATTCGGGCACTGGACAGTAAAGGATGCTGGCTCACTACTCATTGGGACACTGACGACTCTATTTCCGTAACAACGCATTTGTACAACATCACTACTGGTATTTATGAACAACAGCAGAACTTATATCTTTCTGACATTATTTGTAATGTCATTTAAAGACTTTGCTTGTTTCATATACGTGCAACATTTCAACCTTAAATAAATTATAGATGTTAGCTAGATAATGTTCATTACCTGTTTAGCAGTGTATGTTTATGCTGAAATATAATAAAATAATGGTTTGTATTTTTTAAAATATGTTTTAGTCTGGGACAAGACTTAAAGGAACACTCCACCGTTTTTTGAAATGGGGCTTATTCACCTTCTTTCCTGCATTTAGATAGGTGGGCAAATGCATTTTTGTCTCAGTGCATGCATTGTTTTAGTTTGACAGGGTCGGCGCTAGCTTAGCTTAGCACAATGAATGGAATCCTTTGTTGCCAGCTAGCATGTCCTGAGTAAAAGTAATATAAAAAATAAAAAACCCCCACCTAATTACTTCTTGTGGCCTGCGTATTCACAACGAGTACAAATAGCGATGCAGATTAACACTAGGCGATTTCCTAGGCAGATATTGACTTATATATTAAGGACTATATTAGGGGGAAACACAGGCGAAGCACTGCTACTTGGGCGTGATATCTCTGCGCCCAAGTATCAGTGCTTCGACTGTGCTTCCCCCTAATATAGTCCCAAGTCAATATCTGCCTAGGAAATCGCCTAGTGTTGATCTGCATCGCTATTTGTACTCGTTGTGAATACGCAGGCCACAAGAAGTAATTAGGTGGGTTTTTTCTATTTTTATATCACTTTTACTCAGGACATGCTAGCTGGCAACAAAGGATTCCATTCATTATGCTAAGCTAAGCTAGCGCCGACCCTGTCATATTAAAACAATGCATGCATTGAGACAAAAATGCATCTGCCCACCTATCTAAATGCAGTAAAGAAGGTGAATAAGCCCTATTTCAAAAAACGGTGGACTGTTCTTTTAAGCCTTGAAACCGGGGGTATGATACTTGAGTAAAGACACATCTTTTCTTTTGACGGCAGGTGGCAGCAGCCTTGTGGTGGTACTTCATTTCTAAAGGTGTGGAATACCTCGACACTGTGTTTTTCATCTTACGTAAGAAGTTCAACCAAATCAGCTTCCTGCATGTCTATCACCACTGCACCATGTTCACTCTGTGGTGGATTGGCATCAAATGGGTCGCCGGTGGACAGTGTAAGTATTAAATACACAGGCACCACACGCAGGAATAGAGAAATCCCTCAAGTCGCTACAGAAACATTTTTCACATAGACAACAACACAAATGAGAAATACAGACCGTGTCTGTCAAGCTCAGAAAAGAACAACACCATAGAAGTTGTTCATTCTGTATGATTCATGCGCTATATTACAACAAATCTGTCTGAATAACAGATCAAATCTGACATTGTACTGATAATCTTCTGGACTGAATATACATCTGTCTGTTTTGCAGCATTCTTCGGGGCTCATATGAACGCAGCCATCCATGTCTTGATGTACTTGTATTATGGGCTGGCCGCATTTGGTCCAAAAATACAGAAATATCTGTGGTGGAAAAAATATCTGACAATCATCCAAATGGTACGTGTTCACAAGCATGTGTGAAAAAACAAGTGCCGCTTTTGAGACTGATGTGGAATACAAGGTTGGTTCTTCAATTAGGGGAACTTCAGAAAAAAAAAATTATCATCAGAATTTCATCATTCCAGAATTTACTTGAGGATTCTTTACTTCAGTATAATTTATTATTTATTATAACGTCCCCTTTGTAATAAATTTTTTAAAAAGTGTTCAACTGAAAATTATTCTTTCTTTGCACTTTTTTCCCTAAGAAGTAAAAAATACATAATTTCCATTTATTTGATATTTATAGAATGCAGCTTCCGCTGTCATTACCATCACACTACCAAGCATTTTATACAATTCAGTTTTCCCAAAAACATTTAAGCAGAGTAACTGTTTAAACGTCAAAAATGCCATAAATTTTCACCTTAGAAGCTTTATTATGTTCGACATGTGACTAATGACTTATTTTTTATGTGAAAAATGTTTTAATATAGATAAAACCTACACTACTGATTAAATGTTTGGGTATTTTTTTTTTTTTTTTTTTGGAAAGAAACATTATTTTATTAAGTAAGGATGAAGTAAATTGTTGTAAATATAAAAAATTGTTATAATGTTACAAAAGATTTCTAATTCAAATAAATGCTTTTTTTTGAAGCAGCAAATCATCATATTAGAATGATTTCTGAAGGATCATGTGACACTGAAGATGTAATGATGCTGAAAATTCAGCTCTGATCACAGGAATAAATTACATTTTAACATATAACATGGCTGGGAGCATCAGACCAATTGTAACAATGAGTAATTAAAGACATTTTTATTAGATTTTAGTCAAAATTCAATACCACAAATATGATTTAATTGCATATGGTATTTGACCAATAGGTGGCACTGTTACATAATTGATGTTGTGTGGTCAGTGTGAGGATAAAATGACACATACAGAGTTTGGTGTCAATATGCTGAAGCTTTGCAGAGTTACAGCCTCAGAATCAGCTTGGCACCATGCCATCAAATTTGTTGATGCTTTATTCGAGAATGGTTCGGTCAATCCAAAAGCTTATAATAACTTTTTGCCAGCATGGCCCGAAGATGATCAAAGCCGAATTTGGTGAAAATCGGACCAACACTTTATGAGTTCGAAAAAGTAGGTTTTCAAAGAAATTCAAAATGGCGGACAACAAGTTTGACATAGTTGGTATCATTGTTCTTGGTATGTGAATCTATCAACAGTTTCATTAAATTAGGCAAAAATAATCAAAGGCTATTAGCATTTTTAATTATAGCAAATTTCATTATACATTTTTTGAGTACGTTCAGGGTTTGAGAACATACCGAGTTTAGCAACGATTAGCTAATGCATTCGTAAATTACACCCTTTTACGACCGAATTCAAAATTGCTGACTCCCAATATGGCCGATATGGGAAAATTGGATATCATTCGACTCGGTGTGCTGCACTGAATGTTTTATGATTTTGGAACAAATCATTTAGAAGTTATAAGTGATCCCCCAAAACTCTTTAAAAGCTCCAAAATTGCTGTGGTTAATGTTGAGACTGTCCTCGATCAGTGTGCCAAATTTCATAATATTAAACAACAGTTTTATGGGCTACCGTAGACTCAAAACTGGAGGAAAAAGAAGAAAACTAACCTTTGGTGCTTGGCCCCAAAATATATTCACATTCAATATACACTCACCTAAAGGATTATTAGGAACACCATACTAATACTGTGTTTGACCCCCTTTCGCCTTCAGAACTGCCTTAATTATACGTGGCATTGATTCAACAAGGTGCTGAAAGCATTCTTTAGAAATGTTGGCCCATATTGATAGGATAGCATCTTGCAGTTTATGGAGATTTGTGGGATGCACATCCAGGGCACGAAGTTCCCGTTCCACCACATCCCAAAGATGCTCTATTGGGTTGAGATCTGGTGACTGTGGGGGCCATTTTAGTACAGTGAACTCATTGTCATGTTCAAGAAACCAATTTGAAATGATTCGAGCTTTGTGACATGGTGCATTATCCTGCTGGAAGTAGCCATCAGAGGATGGGTACATGGTGGTCATAAAGGGATGGACATGGTCAGAAACAATGCTCTGGTAGGCCGTGGCATTTAAACAATGCCCAATTGGCACTAAGGGGCCTAAAGTGTGCCAAGAAAACATCCCCCACACCATTACACCACCACCACCAGCCTGCACAGTGGTAACAAGGCATGATGGATCCATGTTCTCATTCTGTTTAACGCCAAATTCTGACTCTACCATCTGAATGTCTCAACAGAAATCGAGACTCATCAGACCAGGCAACATATTTTCAGTCTTCAACTGTCCAATTTTGGTGAGCTCGTGCAAATTGTAGCCTCTTTTTCCTATTTGTAGTGGAGATGAGTGGTACCCGGTGGGGTCTTCTGCTGTTGTAGCCCATCCGCCTCAAGGTTGTGCGTGTTGTGGCTTCACAAATGCTTTGCTGCATACCTCGGTTGTAACGAGTGGTTATTTCAGTTAAAGTTGCTCTTCTATCAGCTTGAATCAGTCGGCCCATTCTCCTCTGACCTCTAGCATCAAACAAGGCATTTTCGCCCACAGGACTGCCGCATACTGGATGTTTTTCCCTTTTCACACCATTCTTTGTAAACCCTAGAAATGGTTGTGCGTGAAAATCCCAGTAACTGAGCAGATTGTGAAATACTCAGACCGGCCCGTCTGGCACCAACAACCATGCCACGCTCAAAATTGCTTAAATCACCTTTCTTTCCCATTCTGACATTCAGTTTGGAGGTCAGGAGATTGTCTTGACCAGGACCACACCCCTAAATGCATTGAATCAACTGCCATGTGATTGGTTGATTAGATAATTGCATTAATGAGAAATTGAACAGGTGTTCCTAATAATCCTTTAGGTGAGTGTAGTTCTTTTAAATGATAATACTAATTCACAATATTACAAATTACACAATATTAAACAAATGCAGCTTTAGTGAGCATAAGAGACCAAACCCAAACTTTTGAACTGTAGAACTTTGAAGATGTTTCATTTTTCAAAACTGCCCCTAACTGAAGATCAGTCATGTCTAAACCAATGATCAGGCTCTGGGAACTTATGAGTTATCATGTATCTTTTAATTTCTTCCACAGATCCAGTTTCACGTCACCATTGGCCACACGGCCTTGTCGCTGTACTCTGACTGCCCGTTCCCGAAGTGGATGCACTGGTGTCTGATTGGATACGCCCTCACCTTCATCATCCTCTTTGGCAATTTCTATTACCAGACGTACCGTCGACAGCCCCGCCGCGAGACCGCGTCCAAACCCGGCAAAGCCCTTCATAACGGAGCCTCTAATGGAGCCCTGACGTCTAGTAATGGAAACGCTGCCAAGATGGACGAGAAGCCGGCAGTGGCTGAGAGTGGGAGGAGAAAGCGGAAGGGCAGAGCAAAGCGCGAGTAAACGGAGGAGAGGGAAGCTAACACAAGAGGCCGCTCTGAAAGATTGTTCAGCTCAGATCAATCCCAAATTGTTACGACCAAACAGTATGGCCACTCTCTGCAGCAGGCGGGGAGAAGTACGAGCCTATATGTAGAGAGACTGAACAATATGATATCTTTCCATATCGCCCTCCTTAAGTTTAGTACATTATTGTATGTATCTGCCTTTTTTACATCACTGTTCTAATGCCAGAAAAGACCCGTGTTTCATCAGTGTGCAATGATTAAATGAAAGACTCTGATATCAGAGGGGTTTTTCATCAGTTGCTATAGTGGGGTTCAAAAGTTCTTCTATTTTGCAACATAAAATGCTTCTTCACTAACTATTATCAGAATGATCATGAGATGAACTGATCTAGATCCTGACGTCGATGTTCTCCAGCATGATTTGAGATGATATAAAGAGCATCTTGAGCTTCAATGGAAGAAGAAAATCGCTTGAGAAAAGCCGCTTATTTGATTAGGCAAAAATAAATTGTGCATATTTCGTCTTCATTTTACAGACTTTTGGACCCCACTTTATATGGTTTATTTGTAAAACATATTCATGTGTTTGTTTATTTCAAACTTTTGTATTTCATGTAAGTTGAGTGTTGTTTAGCTGTTGGCAGGATATATTGCCAACAGTACTGTACTTTAAAACAGAGATCATGTGGCACTGCATATTTCAGCTTCTTTCAAAATTAGGGATGCAACTTTACCAAGGCCATTGACTGATAATATACAGTAGTGGGCAAAAGTGATGTCCGGCCTTGGGAAATTGACATCTTCACCCTTTATTCAGATATTGTTCAAATTTGTTCAAGATTTTGTAATCATTTTATGTAGTTGTGCTCAAAGTCAATTGTTTTATTTGTGATAACGCATTGAAACATGCCAAATTGTGCGGACATAATTTTTGGCCAGCCAGGCTGTCATACAAATAAATTATGACCATGCAAAAACCAACAGAATATTAATAACTGATTATATTGTAGTCAGTGTATGATTTTTCCTGTGAACCTTTTGTTTTTCTATGCATTTTTTTTTTGTTTTGTTTTTTGTATTGTAAAATAGCAACTGTAGCTGTAGTTAGCTGTTTTTTGCCAAATAATTTTGTTTGATAAATACCTTAACAAAGTTTAGTGTTTTGTTCTTCCTTCATATTTAATTTTATTTAAAATATATAAAATATTTTACTCATATTTTGATGGTTTAATCAAACTTGTAGGATCACTAAAAACAAATATCCCCTCCGGACATCACTTTTAGCCACTACTGTATCCTATATATATTCTGTTGTCTGTTGTCTTAAAAACAGTGTTCACAATCAAATCTCTCATCTAGAAGTGAAATCAGACATTGTAACATCTAACATGAATGATAGGAAAGATAAATAACAGTTCAGTGCTTTTGTTGCCTGGCGTAAAAAATCAACTGACTGAAAAGGATAAAATATCGGCTTGTGTTATCAGCCAATTCAGACCAATACTGATAAAAAAAATATATATATATATGATAATGGCTCAGACAGATATATCATGCATCCTTATTTAAGCTTTTTGATATAACAGGGTTATCATCAAACATCTCACAGGATAAGATAGCTTTTAGTTTTCAGTGGGAAATTACAACATCACATTGGGAAAAATGTTTGTAGCTGCAATGTTGCATTGTGCGTTAATAAAGTCTTGAGCTCCCTGTCATAGTTTTTTTTTTAATAGTTCCTAAATTCCTGAAATATATCATGTGTTTTGTCTTGAATTTTTTATAATATTGTATATTCTGTGCAATTTTGTACATTGTGCTTTTGAAAACGCAATGATCATCATCTACTCGTTTTCTTCTTCTTTTTTTTCAAATGACAGATATACATTGCTGTATATAATAATAAAATAAATGGCAATACATAGTCAATGTTATCTGGCGTTTCATTTCCCAAAAGCCTCTCACTCTGCTGGCGTCATCACGCCTTCACTCGTGAGCAGGACATAAGTGGTTGGCATGACATTTCAAGCAGCGTCCTGTCATGCAACATCTGGTAATTAACATTGTTCAGATTTTTGTGTAAATGCTTGTATTATGACTACTTATGTAGACAATGGAATATCTGTTCTTTTAAAAAGTAATAATAAGACTATAATAATAAGATGAATAGGTTCATCTTCGGAACACAAATGAAAATATTTTTAATGAAATCTGATCAGTACTCTGGTGAGTTTGAACGAGTGGGTGGGGTTGCAGGGTCTGACACTGGTGGAATGGTTGAATACTGTCATGATCCTGGTATTCTCTCTCTTTCTCCCTCTGCTGGTCTCATTCACACACTCACACACACCCTCCTTTTACACACACACATACACTCACTTATACTCAGCTGTTCCTCATTACCTGTTGCCATCACGCTCATCTATTCCACACCTGTCCCCTCTTTCTCTCTGATTAGCACCACTACTTCTAGTTCTCTTCTTTCCTTTGTCCTCTGCCAGATTATTAACGTTGTATACGTATGTGTCTGATCTCTCTACCACCAAGTCTTGTCCTGTCTGGTCTATACGACCTTCTCGTCTACCTCCACCGCCTTAAGTGTTTGCGCTAAATCTGTGCTCTGCCCAGCTCACCTGCCGCTAAATGCTGTGATCGGTTCCGTGAGTACACCAGTCTACGGCCGCTGCTGCTAGCCACCGCTGTCCTCATCTACGGACCTGTTTTACCCTTCTTCATCTGCTTTTGTTGATTATTTATGAGAGACTTTCTGTTTTCCAGCCAAAGCGGCCAATTGCCTAATTTCTATTAAAGACATTATTACCTGCTTTCGCTTTTGGGTCCTTTCTCTCAACTCTGACAAATACGTGACAGAAGGGAGAAAAGAAGGTCGGTGAGGCTAAAGCTCTGTATTGTGAAGATAAGTTGAGATGGTAAGTGACTGGGTTGATCTGCCTTTGAATGGCAAATGGTCCAATGTATCTGGGACTCAGCTTGCGGCAGGGTAGCCGGAGGCGTATGTCCCTGGTGTAGAGCCGGACCTTTTGACCAGGTTGGTAGATGAGTGTTTCAGCTCTGCATAGGTCGGTCTGACTCTTGTGCCTCCTTACTGCACTTTGCAGATGGACATGTGCTTATGAGTCCCAGAGCCTCTCGCTCTCCTGGAACCAGTGGTTGACAGCTGGAACCTCTGAATTGATCTCCTGACCAGACAAACATGGGCGGTTGGAAGCCGGGTACACACTGAAATGGTGTTAAGCCAGTGGTAGGTTGGCGCAGAGAGTTTTGAGCATACTATGCCCAGGGAAGATACCAGCTCCAGCTGTGTTGGAGGCAATGGCATCTCAGGAAGCATCCTACCTCCTGTATCTTCACTCTGTCAGCCCATTCGATTGTGGATGGTAGCTGGATGTTAAACTCACTGACACACCTAGGAGACGGAAGAATGCCCTCCATACTCTGGAGGTGAACCGAGGTTCACAATCCGAGACAATGTCCACAGGTAAGCCATATTTGTGAAACACATGAATAGGGCCTCAGCAGTCACCACAGGCGATGGTAATCCTGTAACGGGGACAAGGCGGCAGGCTTTGTAGATTCGATCCACGACCATAAGGATACAGGTAAAAGAGTCAGAGACAGGTAGGTCCATGATGAAATTCACTCCTAGGTGTGACCAGGGTCGGCCAGGAATGGGCAGTGGTTGGAGCTTTCCTTCAGGAAGATGGTGTGGTGACTTGGAGATGGCGCATATGGTGCAGTCTTGGACAAAGCTGATGACTTCCTGAGACATGCCAGGCCACCAATAACAGTTGCAGATGAGCGAGAGGGTTTGATGACTGCTTGGATGACCGCACCTCAGGGAAATGTGTTCCGAGTCCACGAGGGACAGTTGCAGAGCAGATGGAACATAAATCCATCCCTCAGGACCTCCCGGCTGTGCAGGTTCAGTGCAGGTGGCTTCCACGATCTGGTCGTCCAGGGCCCATTAAATAGGACAGATGAAGGCGGCTAGAGGGAGGATGGTCTCTGGATTACTGTTAGGTTGATCAGGTGCATGAATACAAGAAAGGGCATCTGCTTTCAGATTCTTCGTGCCAGGATGGTAGGGAACAATAAACTGAAATCAGGTGAAGAATAAGGCCCAATGGGACTGGCAAGGGTTCAGACGTTTAGCCTCTCTGAGATATTCAGACTTGGGGTTCTTGCATAACAGGAAAGAGGAGCTGATAAGGTGTTGATTGGAGATGAAGCGTCGGTAGAAGTTTACGAAGCCCAGGAATCGCTGAAGTTCTTTCACGGAAGTGGGAAGTGGGCCAATACTGCACACAACTGCATGGATGAATGATGGAACTTGCATTTCTCCAACGTGAGGTACAGGTTGTTGTCTTAACTTTTGAAGGTCCTGTGCAATGAGGAGACCTCGTTTTGGGAGTAGATGAGGATATTGTCAATGTAGATGATCACGAAGCGATGGAGGTACTCCCGGAACACCTCATCCATGAAGGCCTGGAAGACAGAGGGTGAGTTGGACAGCCCGTAAGGCATGACTTGATATTCCTAGTGCCCATATGGTGTTATGAAGGTGGTCTTCCATTCATCTCCCCTTCGGATCCGGATGATATTGTACGTGCTGCACAGGTCCAACTTGGTGAAGATGGTTGCACCTCATAGTTTCTCTAGAGCCGCTGGGACCAGAGGAAGGGGATATTTGTACATGCCAGTCTGTTTGTTGAGGGTATGAACCTCTTCTACATACTCCTCCATGGCCTTTTGTTCTGGAATGGATAATGGGTACACTCTTCCTTTAACCAGGGTGGCACCAGGCAGTAATTCTATTACGCAATCCCATGGCCGATGTGGTGGTAAATGTGTGGCTTGTTGTTTACTGAACACATCCTGGAATGACCCAGATTCCTCATGAATCTTGACCTGGTGGTGTTTCTCTGGGCAACGGTGGTTGCTTGTAAGAGCACATTGGAAGAATCAGCTGCTGGTTTGATTCGGATAGGAAGTTTTAAACAGGAATTAAAGAAGTCCTCACCCCATGAGAGGATGTCGCCGGTAGTCCAGGAGACATGAGGGGCATGTTGTTGTAACCAGGGGCGTCCCAGGATGATGTTGGCCATTGATCCATCCAGCACCAGCAGCGATATTGATTCAGAGTGGGTTACTCCGATGCGTAGTTTGAGGGACGGAGTGCAGTGAGATATACAGCCTTTTCCAAGCGGCTTACCCAGGATAGAATGCACATTCAGTTTCGTAGGGATCTTCAGGATGCGATTTGGAAGCGGTTGATGAAGTCTCTTGAAATGAAGTTTTCTGCGGAGCCTGAATCAATAAAGGCCTTTGCTGAAACATAATGATGGCCAGACATCACTGATACAGGAATATGCAGCAAAGAGGTTATTCTGGGATGTACATTAATGTTACTCACCACTGGGTGAGGTGGTCGTACAGGACACTCAGACGTAAAATGAATGTCCCTCAGCCCCGCAAAAGAGGCATAGATGTTGTTGAATGCCTCTTTCTCTCTGTAGGTGATAGATGAATTTAATTAACTTGCATGGGTTTGGGGACTGGTTCTGGAGGTGTGGTGGTGGCATTGGTAGGAGGCAGAGAATGCAGGGCAGGTAACATGTTCACAGACAGTAAAGCAACATGGATGGATCTTTGAATGAGGTTTACCAAACCAAAGCAGTCATCGTAGATGGCGAGATGAGTCCACAAAGAAGATGACAATACTTGTCGGTAAGCAGTGATAAGAATAGTTTCATTCCATCCACTAGCAGTGGCGAGCGTACGAAAGCATACTCAGCCACCGAAGATTTGCCATGTTCTAGACAGAACAGCTGATCATGAACTGATAGTGAACTTGCCTTTTGATAAAATACCTCTTTAAAGTGAGTGATGAAGGCATCTAGAGTGTTTGTCAGAGTGCCAGTTTGTTCCTATATACACTGCTCAAAAAAATTAAAGGAACACTTTGAAAACACATCAGATCTCAATGGGGAAAAATATCATGCTGGATATCTATACTAATATGGACTGGGTAATGTGTTAGGAACGAAAGGATGCCACATCGTTTGATGGAAATGAAAATAATCAACCTACAGAGGATTGAATTCAAAGACACCCCGGAAATCTAAGTGAAAAAATGATGCAGCAGGCTTGTCAATTTTGCTGAAATTTCATTGCAGCAACTCAAAATGGTTCTCAGTAGTTTGTATGGCCCCCACGTGCTTGTATGCATGCCTGACAACGTCGGGACATGCTCCTACTGAGACGACGGATGGTGTCCTGGGGTATTTCCTCCCAGATCTGGATCAGCGCATCACTGAGCTCCTGGACAGTCTGAGGTGCAACCAGGTGATGTCAGATGGACCGAAACACAATGTCCCAGAGGTGTTCTATTGGATGTAGGTCAGGTGAGCGTGGTGGCCCTTCAATGGTATCATTCCTTCATCCTCCAGGAACTGCCTGCATGCTCTCGCCACATGAGGCCAGGCATTGTTGTGCACCAGGAGGAACCCAGGACCCACTGCACCAGCATAGGGTCTGACAATGGATCCAAGGATTTCATCACAATACCTAATGGCAGTCAGGGTGCCATTGTCTAGCCTGCAGAGGTCTGTGCGTCCCTCCATGGATATGCCTCCCCAGACCCTCACTGACCCACCACCAAACCGGTCATGCTGAACGATGTTACAGGCAGCATAACATTCTCCACGGCTTCTCCAGACCCTTTCCTGTCTGTCACGTGCTCAGGGTGAACCTGCTCTCATTTGTGAAAACCACAGGGCACCAGTGGCGGACCTGCCAATTCTGGTGTTCAATGGGAAATGCCAATCGAGCTCCCTGGTGCTGGGCAGTGAGCACAGGGCCCACTAGAAGACGTCGGGCCCTCAGGCCACCCTCATGAAGTCTGTTTCTGATTGTTTGGTCAGAGACATTCACACCAGTGGCCTGATGGAGGTCATTTTGTAGGGTTCTGGCAGTGTTCATCATGTTCCTCCTCACACAAAGGAGCAGATACCGGTCCTGCTGATGGGTTAAGGACCTTCTACGGCCCTGTCCAGCTCTCCTAGAGTAGCTGTCTGTCTTCCTGGAATCTCCTCCATGCTCTTGAGACTGTGCTGGGAGACACAGCAAACCTTCTGGCAATGGCACGTATTGATGAGCCATCCTGAAGGAGCTGGACTGCCTGCACAACCTCTGTAGGGTCCAGGTATCGCCTCATGCTACCAGTAGTGACAGTGACCCTAGCCAAATGCAAAACTGGTGAAAAACAGTCTGAAAAGATGAGTAGGGAAAAAATGTCAGTGGCCTCCACCTGTAAAACCATTCCTGTTTTGGGGGTTGTCTCACTGTTGCCCATCTAGTGCACCTGCTGTTAATTTCATTAACACTAAAGCAGCAGAAACTGATTACCAACCCCCTCTGTTACTTAACTGACCAGATCAATATCCCAGGAGTTTAACTGACTTGATGCTATTCTCTGATTAAAAAGTGTTCCCTTTATTTTTTTGAGCAGTATAGTTTAGCCCACTGGAGAAAGTGGCCTGATAGCTGAGAAATGATGAATGCGATCTTTGCCTTATCCGTGCAAACTAATTCTGGTTGCATTTCAAACAGCAAGGTTCATTGGAGAGAGAAGAAAGCCACTGCAATTCTCCCCCATGCCAGAGGGCCATGTCGCTGGGAGGGCCATGGGACTGGCAGGAAGATCGGGTAAGGAAGAGGTGGCTTGCGGAATGAGTGACTGACGAAGTTGATGGACCAGATCGGTGAACGGATCCGTTTGAGAAGTTGAAGGAGTCCCGGGATCCATTTTACTTTCTTCTTCTGACAGGTCTTCTGTCAGTGTGCTGAAGAATAGGCAACATGAAGAACTTTCTTAGGTATTTATTGAAGAGATTCAGAGAAAAAGCACAGGTAAGTATCACAGAGTTGTGAAATGCACTTGAATGACTTAACTTGATGATAACAGTTCTTTGTCCTTTCATGATGACCCGGGATTTGATACAAGGGTTGGAGACCGCACATGAAGATGGCAATGGCAATGGTAAGATAGAGATTAAGGAAAGTCTATGCACATGATAGAGACCAGACCAGACACCTAGATGTGGGTGAGTGTGGGTATATATGCAAGTCCCAGGTGATTAGTGACAGGTGCGGGGAATCAGTACTCTGGTGAGTTTGAACCATAGACTGTAAAAAAATACGGATGTAGTGTTCGTGACGTCACCCGTAGGTTTCTGAATACCGTTTTTGAAGCCTAAAGTGGGCGTAGCCGACCGTTGCCATCTTGGCAGTGTGTCACTCCCGAATTTATTTATTTTTACAGTCAGACAATTAGCTGAGGTAACGTGATGGCAGACAAACGGCTAATGATGACTAATGACCACAGCAGCGGAAATCCACCTGTCACTCTAAAGTGGACACCCTTAATTATGCAGAAATTTAAGGCTTAATATAATTTAAACGGATGAGTTATAAAAAAATTCACCCCCCTCACAGTTGTCATGAAAGGCAAAATTAGCTGTAAAGACCAAAGCCACTTTTTGCTCCAGGCTGTAAACATGTTTTTTTCTGCTGTAAAGCTGGGCACTTCAACATGGGGGAAGATGCAGATTTGACTCACTTTTTCAGCCAGCCTCAAGTGGCCAGTTGATAAATTGCCGTTTAATTCACTTCCGTGTTGGTTTCAAGAGAGAGACAGGGAGGTTGCCGCTTGGTTTGAACAAGTGGGCAGATTTGCAGGGTCTGATGCTGGTGGAATGGCTGAATCCGTGACATAAACCTACACATACCACCTAACCTATCCCTAACCTGTATCCCACCTCAATAGCAACAGAAGTGTTTTGCAATAAAACATGTTATTATTATTATTGAAGTAATTACAAAGTAGCTTAGTTAAAGACCCCTTATATAAAGTGGGACAAATAAATTGTCACACTGAAGAACTATTTAAAGAGGAAGCTGCGATAGTCTTTTCAGCATCTCGAACAAGAAAAATGTAGGGTGGGGTGTGTTTTTGCACATGGGGAATTGATTGGATGGTTGTGGTTTGTTATAGGGTGGTGCAGGTATGGCGTCAGAACCAAGAAGACTAATTCGCCGCTGGTTCCTATCGAGGTTTTATAATGGAGTTTTTGAATGACAGGTTGCCCCAGCCTCATACCAGTAAACACATCATCAACATTTTTTAATAAAAAATAACAAAAAGATTTGTCAATTTTGATTTCATGGTGACTTGGTAAAAAGCTAACAATATTATTGCAAATGATTAAAAAAAAAGAACAACAAAAACTGTTACAAAGATCAATGTGTTCTTTTCTCTCTTCTCTGTCTTGTGGCTTCATTCTGTAATATATGTGATGTTTTTTTCTTTTCCTTTCCCAGTGGAGACCTCTTCTGTTCAACCACAGCAGCACAAGTGGCCTCTCCTCTCCATCTGTTCTGCTTCCGGTGTGATTTCCAGAGACACATCATGCTCCGCCCCCTCAGTCATTCACAGACCACCTGGGTCTCAGAGGACCAATCAGAGCACTGCCTCTCCTCCTCCTCAGCAAAGACAAAGGTTTCCATGGTAACGGTACACACCAGTTTTTAATGCAGGCTTGTCTCTCTGACTGATGGGATTTACCATCTGCTCTTCTAACATCATGTATTCCTAATGAACGTGTGATTCATTTATACTACACATTTAGTTTCTGCTGGTAACTGAAGAAAGGGGATTATGACTGTGAAAATTCTACTTGAGTCATTCCATGAAAGGAGTGCCATTTGATGAAGTGCACAAAACACAAACATGCTTTTAACAAAGATAAAATATAAGAATTTGTTCAAATTATTTATTATTATTCAAAAAATATTTTTAATGTGTTGATGGTATATTTGAATACAAGTTTATATATCTACAGGAGTATATGCATTTTCATATCGCCAATTATATATGGAATATATATATATTAAAGAATGTACCAAATAAATTGCCATGATAAGGTTTATTGTTAGCAATGTTGGCAAGTTCAACATGATCATTTAACATGATCATTATCTTGATTTGATCATTTTTATTATCTTGATATTATTATCTTAATTAAGAAAACTGTTATTTATTTGCACTTATAGACTAAAGATCCTTTGTCTGAAAGAAAGTTTAAAATCATACAGATGTTTTCTCTAAAAACCCCTTTCCAAAAATGCACCATTTCATAAAATGACTCTGATGCAAAAAGATTTACTGCAGGAAAGTTAACCAAACATTTCTGTGTAGCAATTCTTGTGATGTATAAAGTCTCCCTCTCCAAAATCAATAAGAAGTGTTTCCTCATGTGACTGAGTTAGGAGACAGGCTTCCTCTGTTCTGTTGAAAGGCTTCTTCCCTCCGGCAGGACGCAGCGGCTTCAACTCTCTGCTCTGATTCTCCACGGATGCCACAGTAATGTAATCCTCTTCCTGTCAGTCGGACGCTGGAAGGATTTTTTTTTATTCCTCCTATCAGAGAGGTGAAGCTCAGCCAGTCACAAATTCAGTAGGCCTAAACAAAAACAGTAAAGAATGCAGAAAACAAGGGAGAATAAAAGCTCACAGAGATCAACATGTACACCATATAAAGTACACTGCAAGTACACTACCGTTCAAACGTTTGGGGTCAGTAAGATTTACTGTAAGAAATACATGCTGTTCTTTTGAACTTTCTGTTAAAAAAAAACGCATCACAGTTTCCACAAAAATATGAAGCAGCACAGCTGTTTTCAACAATGATAATATAATAAGAATTGTTTATGAGCATCTCATAATGTCATTATCATCCCATATCCAGCATATTGGAATGATTTCTTAGAATGATTAGAAAAGATTATGGATATCTCATGGCATTTATTTATTTTGCCCATGATAACCTTCCTGTAGCAATGTTAAAGGCTCAGGGAAGAAGGAGGTGGGAACCGACGAACGCTCAACATAAACTTTAATCCCAAAAATAAACATACAATAAAACGAGAGTAAAGTGGTAGCCCCTCAAGGACAACTGCCACAAATAAAAATAATAAAACAACATAAAGTCCAGGCCTTGTCCTCTCTCGTCTTGCACAGTCACCACTCCTCCTTTTATCCTTCCGTAGCTCCTCCGTGGGACTGGAGACCAGTGTGGAGCGCAGGTGATGCTCATTAGCACTCTCACGCCACCAGCCTCGCTCCATTCCCACAGCTCTCGGCTCCACCCTGCTTGCCACAATACCTATATTGGTATATTCATTAAATTTTTGCCAGCTCAACCAACGAACTGCATTTGATGATGAGACTATGAAATCTCTGTATTGGATTGGGGCGAACTATCACAGCCCTCTTGACTATCACAGCCCAATGAACAAGCCAGAGCCTACAATGAGGACAGAGCATAGACTGTAAAAAAAATATGAACGTAGTCTCAGTCACCCGTAGGTTTCTGAAGATAATTTTTCACTCCCGTCACTCCCAAATAAACGAAAATGGGCAAAGAGGTGGGATTAGCGGAGGTGACGTGACAGCTAACAGACAGCAGACAAACGGCTAGTAGTGACAGCAGTGGCAATCCACCTGTCTCTCAAGTGGCCACTCACAGTTGTCATGAAGGGCAAAATTAGCTTTATAGACCAAAAACTATCTTTGTACCAGGCTGTAAACAAGTTTTTTTCTGCTGTAAAGTTGGGCATTTTAACATGGGGGTCTATGGGACTGACTCGCTTTTGCAGCCTGTCTCTAGCGGCCAGTTGATGAATTGCAGTTTAAGTCACTTCCGTGTTGGTTTCAAGAGAGAGACCGGAAGGTTGCCGCTTGGGACAGAGCCAACCATCGCCTCGGAGCCCGAGCCCCACTGTGAGTCTGACCAGGTGTGTGAGCCGGCACCGCCGTGGGATGTTTAGTGGAGTTCGAGGGTATGGAGGATGACCCCAGCCACAATCTTATCTTCTTCTTATCTTAAGCCTGTTACTCCAAGGAGGACCATAGGCCACTGACAATATTTCTCCACCTCGTTCTGTGCCAACTTCTCCAGATCTTGCCATCTGTAGCCAGCTCTTTCCATCCTGGCTGTGACAATCCTCCTCCAGGTGTTTCTTGGTCTCCCTCTACCATGTTTGCCCTGTGGGTTCCACTGCAGGGCTTGACGTGTGATGGAATTCTTTGGTTTCCGCAGTGTGTGCCCAATTCATCCCCATTTTCGTTTCTTTATTTCCACTTCTATTGCAGGCTGATTTGCTCTTCCCCACAGCTCTTCGTTCTTTATTTTATCAGACCATCTGATGTTAAGAGGCAGTGGTTGGTGAAGACTTGTAGCTTGTTCAGGAGGTTCTTTGTTGTTTTCCACGTCTCAGATCCATAGAGGAGTATGGTTTTTATGCTTGAGTTGAATAGCCGTATTTTGGTTTTGAGTGTGATGTTACGTGCTCTCCATATGGCCCCCATCATGCCAAATGCATCTCCTGCCTTGCCTATTCACCTCTTTACATCTCCTTCTGATCCGCCATCACTCGCTACCTCACTTCCCAGGTAAATGAAGGAGTTGACGTCCTCTAGTGGTTGGTGGTTAACCATCAAGCTTGCCAGCGTCTTTGTGTTTTCACTTTGGTCTTCTGTATGCTAATACGGAGTCCTGTCTCGGCTGCCTTCTGTTCTACCTCTCTCAATTTCTCTTGCATTTGTTGGTGGTTTTGGGACAATAATGCGATATCATCTGCGAAGTCTAGGTCGTCCAGTTGTGTGAACAGGGTCCATCCCATTGTGCCTGTTGTCCGTGGCTTGCCGCATGATCCAGTCGACCGCTAAGAGGAATAGTAGTGGGGAGAGTAAGCAGCCTTGCCTTACTCCTGTTGTGATGTGAAAAGCCTCTGTCAGCTGGCCTTCATGTATGATTCTACATTGCATTCCCGAATAGGTGTTCTTGATGATGGTGGTGAACTTCTCTGGTATACCATAGTGTCTCATCAGTTGCCAGAGCACTTCCCTATTCAGACTGTCGAATGCTTTCTCGAAGTCCAGAAATACTTTGTAAAGTGGTGACTTAAACTCTTGTGACTGCTCAAGGATGATTCACAGGGTTGCTATTTGATCGGCACATGATCTATTTTGCCTGAATCCAGCTTGGTTGTCTCTAAATGCCGAATATAATTATTAATTATGGAATATGATTATTTTGAGGATGTTTTGCTGAATCTCCTGTGTTTTCTCCTGTGAAGTCTTCTGTGTTTTCATCACCGCTGGTCCTGCCCATCAAAAAAGCCTATTTTGTCGCCCAGTAACAAGAATGCTTCATTGTCGCCGATTCCACCCAGCCTCCCTCTCCCACCTGGAGAGATTCCTCTTCCTGATTTAGCCAGTCCGTCAGCCTCACCTCCGCTGGTTCCCTTCAGCTCCTCGACTTCTCCTCAACGGAGTTATGTGGATCTGCCTCGGGACTTTCGGTCTCCAGCTTCGCTTGTGTCAAGTGGATCCCATGGCTCCACCTCCAGATTATGAGCCCATCACTCCATGCCTTGGCTCCTCCCTCCCTTGGCTCCACCAGTTACCGATATCACCAGATACAGATACAGATATCGTCCTTATCCATCGGGCTCCCTCATCCCTCCGGATCCTCCATGGTTAGACGCCACTTTGCCTATCCCACAGACTTACGGGCCTTCAGCTACTCTTCGTCCCTCCACCCCTTCGGCTCCAGGGGGTCTGCCTTCCCACCGGCTCCACGTCAGACCTCTGGCACCCTGGCTCCACCTCGGACACTTGTCACGGTGGCTCTGCTGTTCAGACTCCCTTCATCGACTCCCTTGTGGGCTGTCGACCGGGCGTACTGTAACAGTTATGCTCAGTTTTGGTTTCATTTTTATTGTGATTCAGTTTCTGTTTTGCCTGCCTTGGTTATCTAGTTTGTTTCCCTTTATTCTCAGTTTCCCGCCACTAGTTTGCTATCATGGTTGTTCATTAATTAGATCACACCTGTTTGTATTCTGTTTGTTATCTTGTGTATTTAAGCTCTCCAGTTCCTTCAGTTCATTGTCCGGTGTTGCTTGTGTGTAGACACACAAGTGTTTCATTTCACTTGTGTGTTTCGTTGTGTTTTATCTGTGCGGATTACCTGAGTTATCCTTGTTTAAATAAACAAACCTATTATTTTGACATTTTTCGTCAACCTTTTACCCATAACAATAGAAAACAGTTATTCTAATTTGTAATAATATTACACAATGTTACAGTTCATACTGTATTTTTATCAAATAAATGCAGCCTTGGAAACTTTTGAAAAGTAATGTACATAAAAACAGTGTGTTTCTATGCAGAGGATGATTGTGGGTGGTTGCTCTAGTGTGGCTAGGTGGTTTCTTACTAGTCAAAAGAATCCACCCCCATGTCTCTTTGATATTCTGGTCTCTGCTCAAGTCACTCAGTCAATCAAAGGGATTTTTATACGTTTTATTGTCCACCAAGTGGATAATAGATGATTATTTCCACACTGAAGTTTAAAACTCAAGTTTAGAGGTTTGTTTCAATCCATATGAGTGATTTGTGCCCAAATTAAATAAGCGAGTCTGTCACATAGTTATACTTCATCATTGTAGATCCCCAGCTGCCATTACACTGAATAGATTCATCTCAAATGTGTTCTTCTAATGGCAGCAATTAGAACCCGTCCCTTACGTTACCCAGCTGCCACACACCCTGTCATTCAGCTACCAGCTGGCCAGAAAGGTCACATGTGACCATCCCCCGTCCCACCACGGCACACACACACTTTATTACAAGCCTCAATTAAAGCATCTTGTGTGGAACAAATGCACTGACCGTAATGCTTTTTGCTAGTGTGTCATGGATACAAGTAAACAATGAGTCAATAAGACAAAGGCAAAAAGTAGTAATCACACATTTTGCCAAAATTGAGAATCAGGTCTTATGATCTGTCCTGTGATAGATGGGTTTGACTCCACTGTGATCAGATTCAGAGAAAACGCATCAAAAATCTTTTCAAATTCAATCAAACAATTAGAAGCCTTTGTAGGGCAGTGTGACTGGGCAAGAAAGGAAGACAGACATAATGCCAGTGTGTCTGGATGTGATGGAGTCCCAGATGGTGTGTGACTGCAGATGCACTGGGGTGGAGCCCGATGTATTGATCATGTCAGTCTGGTAGAGGAGAGAACACAATCCTGGCCTCACACAAGATCTAAAAAACATAAATATTAATTATGAAACGTCTTATAGAAGTTACTGTGCAAGTTACAAGATTTTATGCTGTAAAGATTTTTATGTTTTAAAAAAATGGCATCAATGTAATTGTATGAGTTACCTTTTTATGGTAAACAAACAAGAGCTAGACAGATTTCCTGTGTTGATAGACAGACAGACAGACAGACAGACAGATAGATAGATAGATAGATAGATAGACAGACAGACAGACAGACAGACAGACAGATAGATAGATAGATAGATAGATAGATAGATAGATAGATAGATAGATAGATAGACAGACAGACAGATAGATAGATAGATAGATAGATAGCCTACGTGCTCAAACGTCTCTGATGGTGTTCAAGTCTCCGCCCAGCAGTGACGTCACCTCGTGAATATTGATCCATTGTGATGGTGGTTTCAGGACGCTGTACACTGCCATTATTTTTAGCCTGCGCCATGAAGATGAGAAGATGAGATCTTGAAAGGTAAGAATTGTATTCATTTGTTATTGTGGGATGTTTAAGTGTGTTTTCTTTAGATCTGTTGCTCGACCGGGTATAAAGAATGGCTTAAACGATTAATTCACCTTGGAAAGGTTACAAGATAATAACTCATCATCGTTACGTCAATATATTAAATTACGAATCAGTATAAGAATGACAGAAATAAAGTCCTAGTTTACCTGGACACGAGCCTCTAGAATCTAAGATGTAACGATAGCATAACTTAATTAGGCCTAATGCAAAGGAGCCGGTGCTTTAGCAGTGTCTCTGCACATAATAATTCATAATGCTTCTCATTTGAATCTCAGCTGCTGGCACATGATCGATGCCTTTATTGTTTTGTATTTCTTTTTGTATTCCCGTCCATACGAGTCGTCATGATATCACTCGGGCCCACATGAAAAATACTCGGTACAGTGAACGAAATAGGCCGATTTTATCAAAAAGCCGGGTATGCTACCTCAAATAATACTCTGTTCTTTTATCAGAGACTTGATGTAAAGGTTTACGTGCAAAAGAATAGGCCAATCTGCTATATGAGCCCCACCATCACTGGATGATGATGACAACATCTGATCTACCATTATAACATCATCTGACTTCAGACAAATCAATCAGATCGACACCCTTTTAGCCTCACAGTTTTTATTCAAGTCAGAGTCAGAGTTTTGTTCAATTGCATTAGCCAGAAAGCATTAGATCACGTAGGCTATGGCACCGCTGCCTTTATTTTTTAAGAGCCTACCATCAATAAAATATTAAAGCTGTTTTCCCCCCTCACAGCTGCTGGAAGAAATGGATCTTGCACACGTGAACTCGCACAGATGACAGAATGGACTCTGTGGAAAGCATGAAGCAACAGCAGCGCGCGTCCTCGCCAGCCAGATTCAAAGACTCGCCGTCAAAATCGGCGTCCAAAAGCGCGGCTGCTAAAGGCGTCGTGTCGAAGCCCGGCGGTAAAAGCAGCCGCAGTAATTCTCCAGTCACCGTCCACGCGGGAAAAGATAAACACGCGGCTAAAGGCGCGGCCGCTGTCCACGCGAGCGGTGCTGAAAGCCCGACACTGAGAAGGGCGGAGAAGAACAAGAGCATCGAGGAGCGCAGCAGCTCGTCTGAGGAGCCCTACGCCGCAGAGGAGTCGCTGTTGGGGGCCGAAGCTGCTCGGGTGGTCTCCGATCAGCCGAGCTCCACGAAAGCCTCTCAGGGCAAACGAGAGACCGCGAGAGCTGATGGAGGCAAGCAGACGGCCAAGAGCGCTGTGGGATGCGGCCCGGGCTTCTGGAGGGAGGGATGCTTGCAGTCTGAACTCATACAGTTTCACATGAACAAAAGCTTGAAGAAAGAAAGCGGAATGGCAACGAAGACGCCGAGCTCGCCGGTGACCGAGCCGCAGATGATGCCGCACGCGCCGCATGCGGAAGCGAACCGGCCCTCGGAGGCTTTACCTCCGCCAAACCTGGAGCTGCAGGAGGACATCGAGAGACTAGAGGAGGAGAACGATTACCTTAAGGTAGGATAAGATCATACTGATGGTGCTTGTGTTAATGTGAGTGGAAATATGGGTCTAAAAAAATTAAATAAATGCATGCGATAAAGAACGTGTTACACCTCTGTTGTAATGAACGTCATTTTATTTTTAAATTAAATGAATTAAACCATTCTGAGAACAAAGAAAAAGTCATTTAAAGTTGTTTTGCCTCAGAAATGGCAATTAATTTGACAACGTATTTAAAGAAAATATTAATACTTCAAAAGATATTTGTCCAAATCAAAGTGTGGTATAACTATAACGCAGGGATGTGTTGTCATTGAAGAAAACAATCAAACCCTTTACATGACTGATTCAAGGGCGGTTGATCACTTAAAAAATATCTGATAAATTTCCCGTAACCACAAGAAAAATTATGATATACACTAGCCTTTTTATGTTTTAAAAAAAGTCTCGTATGCTCACCTGCATTTATTTGATCAAAAATACAGTACAAACTGTAATATTGTGAAATATTATTGCAATTTAAAATAACTGTTTTCTATTTAATATATGTTAAAATGTAATTTATTCCTGAGATCAAAGCTACATTTTCAGCATCATTACTCCAGTCTTCAGTGTCACATGATCCTTCAGAAATCATTCTAATATGATGATTTGATGCTCAAGAAACATTTATGATTATTATCAATGTGGAAAACATTTTTTTTTTTTGTTTTTCACTTAGATGAAAAAAAAAGTTTAAAGGAACAGCATTTATCTGAAATAGAAATCATTCGTTACATTATACAATACCATTCTTTTCTTTTTAAAAGAAATTAATACTTTTATTCAGCAAGGATCCAATAAATTGATCAAACATTTAAAATAAATTGATAAAATAAAGACATTTATAATGTGACAAAAGATTTCTGTTTCAGATAAATATTTTTCTTTTGAACTTTCTATTCATCCAATAATCAATCAATCAATCAATCAATCAAGTATATTTGTATAGCGCTTTTCACAATACAGATTGTATCAAAGCAGCTTCACAGTATTAAAATAAAATAATACAACAAAGTTTGTTTCTAGTGGAATTTATTGATTGATAGAATCAAATTAAATATCCCCAAAATATCCCCACTTTTTAATCCTGAAAAAGTGTACATAACTGTTTTCAACACTGATAATAATCATAAATGTTTCTTGAGCAGCAAATCATCATATTAGAATGAATTCTGAAGGATCATGTGACACTGAAGACTGGAGTAATGATGCTGAAAATTCAGAGGAATAAATTATGTTTAAAACTGTAATCATATTTTTCAATCTCACTGTTTTTAATTTACTTTGGATCAAATAAATGCAGCCTTGGTAAGCAGAAAAGACTTATTTTAAAAGCATTTAAAAATCTTACAGATCCCAAACATTTGAACAGTAGTGTATACTTCTGAATTCATGATTAGGAAAAAACTTTATCCTGAAAAATGTTTGAAAACTGTAATCATTTTTTTAACAATTTTGTTTAAAGTGCAATAAAAACAGATAGATAAAGTGTAATAACTTTTTAAAACCTATCCAACAACTTGTTGTTTGGCGCATGGATGTTTAACTAGATTTTACAAAGATTACTCACCTTAGACATTTATTTTTTTTGTCACTAACCCTGCACATAAAAATGATATTTCGCTATTTTAACATGAACTTTATGAATGATTTATTAGCATGAAATTGAAGAAATGCGAGCAGAGATGGACGAAATGAGGGACACATTCTACGAGGAAGACGCCTGTCAGTTGCAGGACATGCGGCGTGAACTCGAGAGAGCCCATAAGAACTGCCGAATCCTCCAGTATCGCCTGCGGAAGGCAGAGAGGAAGCGGATGCGATTCGCAGAAACAGGTGAAATCGACGGGGAGCTGCTGAGGAGCCTGGAGCAAGACCTGAAGGTAGACTCAAATCCTCAAGGCAAACTATGATGCCTGTAAACAAGAAATGCACAGCTTTAACTTTTCACTGTAGAAACAGTCCAAAATACTGAACCACAAAACAACAAGGAATGAGAGAAGTGTCAGTAACAAGACAACGTTCTCTCCTCTGCCAGGTGGCCAAGGATGTGTCTGTGCGACTGCACAATGAACTGGAGAATGTGGAGGAGAAACGAACGAAAACAGACGAAGAGAATGAAAGACTGAGGGAACAGCTGATTGAAGTTGAGGTGACAAAGCAGGCTTTACAGAACGAGCTGGAGAAGACCAAAGAGGTGAGAGCATTTTAACTAACCAGTATAATAAACTATAACTATATAGCCTATAAGATTTGTCATCTCTCCATACACATTTGAAATTTGCACAGACACATGTTTTCAGGGCATCATATGTTTTGAGAATACAGATATGTACTGCATACACTGAAAAAAATATATACTTTGGACTAACTTAAAAAACTTTAATTTGTTACAGACAAATTAGTTTTACTCAAATAATATTTATGGTTTGGTTCAGACTATAGTTTTGATTTAATATGAATCCAAAACATTTATTTTCCCCAAGACAAAAAAATTTAAATAAATTAAAAAGATTATTTATTTTAAAGACCATACCATACTTAATCTATATATTTTCTTTAGACATAAGCCAAAATGTTACTTAAAGGGTTAGTCTCGCCAAATTGCAACCTAAACTATTTTTGAGTCAAACATTCGTGTAAAAGCATAATTAGAATGGAAACGCCACTTTTAAGTTTGATCGTATTTTCGTTTTTGGTCAAAATGCCTTTTGAATGGGAGTGCTTGGGGCATGACTATGATAGCATCAAAAATCGCTATTTTTAGAACATTAAGAAGGCTCGACACAACATGAAACTTTGCTGGAAGTATCACCACGGGCTCTACGCATGAACTCCAGCATTGAGAATATTGTTTGTGTACACAGAGTTTACTGAAAAGAAAGGTTTTGTACGACTCACTTTATCAGTTAGTGTTTCCGGTGGCTGGAATTTTGTCAGTCAAAAGTAGTCGATCTCCGAATGCAACGTAACATGAGGAGAGTAAAGATGGAAAGATCTTTACTCTCCTCCTGTTACGTTGCATTCTGAGATTTTGACCGAAAATGAAAATACGGTCAATCTTAAAAGTGGCATTTCCATTCTAATTATGCTTTTACACGAATGTTTGACTCGGGTAGATTAACAAAAATAGGTTACAGTAGGTTGCAATTTGGCGAGAGTTACCTTTACCGTTACCTTAATTTCACCTTAAACAAAACATAAAGGCTGGCCCACAATAAAATATTTTTTAAAACTTATCAGATTTTTTAAATGTGAGCGCAAACATGACGATACAAAAATAATAGATTTATCATAGATTTATTTAGGTTTTGTTCCTATAGTGTGTGGAGAGCCGTGATGTGACCAAGATTACATTCTCGAACAACCCGATCTCGCCAAATCTCTCGTGGTCAAAGACATGTTTTGCAGAACAAAACATTCAAGTATCGCTAAGTTCTTTCATGACTGCTCTCAGGAGATTGGTATGGTAATAGAGATTGGTATGGTAATGGATATGGCAATGTTAATGTATTTGGTCTTGGCGGAATAGATTTGCTGCTGCTGCAGATCAAGTACCGAGACTTGCTATTGCCAATACATTCACAGACACTGATGTGAGCATGTAAGACATGTTGCTGCTGCTGCACATGTAACATACATGATTTAACCCCCGTAGCAGATCTATACAGGTGGAGCTGGGGAAGGTGGAGGGTTTCTTAAAGCGCGTTGCATACTGCTACCAGCAACACTAGCGGTATTTGTTTGAATGTTGAGCCGCAGCTCATTGGACGCTGATGCAACAGCAACCAATCAGATGTGCCATGTAGATAATGTGATCGCTACCAAATGAGTCAAAGACTTATGAGCCTGTGCCATGAGTTTCATGCCAGAACTAGGTAATTATGTTTACCACGGATCTTATTTTACTTATAAATTGAAAAACCCCATTATAAAACCCCATAGGAGGGAACCAGCGACGAGTTAGTCTTCTGGGTTCGGACATCACGCCTGCACCACTCTATTGTGTTGTGATGTCTTTTAAAAATATGTATCGTATTTTCTGTTATATTCTTAAAAAACATCAGATTTTTTTTTAAAACCACAAAAATTTCTGCTTAAAGTTATGTGCTTTTAGACAAACTGAACAAAACCATGATTTTTGATTAGACCAATATAAAAATGCATTTTAACTAAATGACACAGTCGTTTAACTTTTTTCAGTGTAGATAATGAAGTTCCATCATGTTTATTCCAATGCATTGCAGCTTTCTCTGAAACGAAGAGGAAAAGATGTAAAGACATCAGAGAAGAGGACTCCACAAACCCCAACAGAGGTAAGAGACATTCAGAAGTTGGCAAATGCATCAGCAGCTTTTGTAAGAGTAGAAATTTCTAAGTCCCCCCCCCCCAATATACACTTTTTGGGAATTAAAAATTGTGGTATAAGCACAAGCAGAATCCTTTGCCAACCAAACAGAGGTGGCTGCCTAAACAGAGGTGCAAGCAATGCCGGCACCGGGACGAGTGAGGGCACGGTAACTCTTTGGGGGGATCACGAGTTACTGTGCCCCCCTCGCTCCCCTCCCCACTGAATGCATGTGAAAGTGAAAAGAGAGCACGTATTTCAAAACGATTACAAATGCAGGTGTGTGCAGGTGGTAAATGGTAAAAAGTGATAACCTGCCATTTTTATCTGATTTAACACATACACTTTTATTTTGTGGTATACATTAATGTATTTAAGTTGATTGAGTGATGCTAAAAATATATTTTTTGATTTGAATAAAAGCAGTTAATGTCACCTACAAATTTTCATGAGCCATGTAGACTTTTCAGAGTCCTACCTGTTCCTATGCGCTTGATTTGCACCAACAACATCAATGCATTAACAATTTGACAGCAAATTCGACACCATTTTCCAAACTATATTTTCTTCCATAGGAGGAAAATGAAGATCTAAAATGCCAGTTGGCCTTCATCAAGGAAGAGGCCATCTTGATGCGGAAGAAAATGGCTAAGATAGACAAAGAGAAGGACCGTTTAGAGCAGGAGCTCCACAAGTACCGCTCCTTTTATGGTGATGTAGACAGTCCTCTCCCCAAAGGTGAGGCTGGAGGTCCCCCCACCACCCGAGAGTCCGAACTGAAGCTCCGTCTGCGGCTGGTGGAAGAAGAAGCCAATATCTTAGGTCGCAAAATCGTGGAGCTGGAAGTAGAGAACCGCGGGCTGAAGGCTGAGTTGGATGACATGCGCGGGGATGATCTGGCCGGTGGGACGACAGACCCGTCGTCCAGAGAGCAGAGCGAGGCGCTGTCCGAAATGCGGCAACAGCTGCAGTTGGTGGAGGATGAGGCTGAACTTCTCCGCCGTAATTTGGCTGACGTGGAAGAGCAGAACAAGAAAATGACCAGCGAGCTCAACAAGCTCAAATACAAGGCAGGGTCACATGAGGGCTCACGCTACAACAGCGGGGCGGTCGATGGGGCAAAGTTTGAAGCGCTGCAGGAAGAGCTGAAGGTCGCCAGGCTGCAGATCAACGAACTGAGCGGGAAGGTGATGCAGCTGCAGTATGAAAACCGCGTGCTGCTGTCCAACATGCAACGCTACGATCTGGCGTCCCACCTGGGCATCCGCGGCAGCCCGAGGGACAGTGACGCAGAGAGCGACTGTGGCCGCAGGGAAAGCGACGATGACTGCTCTAGGCTCACGCCGCATCGCAAACGTGAGGGTCCCGTTGGTGGTGAAAGTGACTCCGAGGAGGTCCGCAACATCCGGTGCCTCACTCCTACTCGCTCCCTCTACACCCCGGAGGGACGTTTTTTACCGAGAAGTTTCAAGGACCGCCAGCAGATGATTGATATCCGTATAGAGGCGGAAAGATTGAGCAGGACCATCGATAGACTCATTGCTGATACCAGCACCATCATTGCAGAAGCTCGAGTTTACGCGACCAACGGTGAGCTGTTTGGAAGAATGGATGATGATGATGAGGGCGGTCGAATACGAGAGCACGAGCTGCTTTACCGCATCAATGCTCAGATGAAAGCTTTCAAGAAGGAGCTGCAGAACTTCATCGACCGCCTGGATGTCCCAAAACCAGAGGATCGAGAAACTGAAGAACCTCTGTCAGTAAGTGCAAATAAACACAAGATTTACACAAACCTATTATGCTTTTTTGGATATATCCTTTTGGTCTGCAAAGTTTCAAAGATCAAAGTGCTTGATAAATGGAGTTATTGTCTCCGAAAAGAAAGAAGTGATTCTGAACTGCCTGAAACAAGTCATCAGTAATTCCAGTCTTCCTGCTCAAACCTATGTAGGTTTGTAAAAAAATTGCATAACACCAGCCTATGGTCTTCATTGGCTTCCAGTGAACAATGTCTACCCGGCTCAGCCCTCAAACACTGTATACAGCTGGGGGCGGGGCAACATACACATACTATATTTGTAGTTGAGGCCTGGAAGAGTTTGGTTCGTGTTGTTGACATGGTGAGACGATGCTGTTTTCTGCGCTGCAAAGGCAAATCCACATAGCATGCACTTCCAAAGGATGAGGACTCGCGCTGGAATTGATACAGTAAAACCGACGCCATCGTTACTGTTCGTATCACTGTGTTTTAAGCACTGAGGAAGATCCAGAGCTAAAATTCAGATATAGAAACGGGTATTTGGTTTCCGACACGTGGCGTAAGCGATAGACCAATCACAACAGACTGAGCCATCTGACCAATCAAAGCAGAGTAGACCAATCACAACAGACTGGACTATCTGACCAATCAGAGCAGAGTAGACCAATCACAACATACTGGACCATCTGACCAATCAAAGCAGAGTAGACCAATCACAACAGACTGGACCATCTGACCAATCAGAGCAGAGTAGACCAATCAAAACAGACTGGACTATCTGACCAATCAGAGCAGAGTAGACCAATCACAACAGACTGGGCCATCTGACCAATCAGAGCAGAGTAGACTAATCACAACAGACTGGGCCATCTGACCAATCAGAGCAGAGTAGACCAATCACAACATACTGGACCATCTGACCAATCAAAGCAGAGTAGACCAATCACAACAGACTAGGCCATCTGACCAATCAGAGCAGAGTAGACCAATCACAACAGACTGGGCCATCTGACCAATCAGAGCAGAGTAGACCAATCACAACAGACTGGACCATCTGACCAATCAGAGCAGAGTAGACCAATCACAACAGACTGGGCCATCTGACCAATCAGAGCAGAGTAGACCAATCACAACAGACTGAGACATCTGACCAATCAGAGCAGAGTAGACCAATCACAACAGACTGGGCCATCTGACCAATCAGAGCAGAGTTGACCAATCACAACAGACTGGGCCATCTGACCAATCAGAGCAGAGTAGACCAATCACAACAGACTGGGCCATCTCAAGTCAAGTCAAGTCATCTTCATTTATATAGCGCTTTTAACAACGTAGATTGTTTCAAAGCAGCTTTACAGAGATAAGCGGATAATTTAAGGTAGCAGATATTGTTTTGGCTTTATAGCAGAGTTAAGTTATTTTCCATCTAAAGTTAGTTTTGATTGATTTGCTTCCGTCGCAACGATAATTTGCTATTAAATTAGGGGCCGCTAAGACGACACCATTCTCTCTACACAGACTTTAAACGCGAACCTGTGAGAAACGCTGATGGCGTTCACATGCGCTTTTAGAATGGGTTCTATAGTTATGTGCATTTGAAAATACGCAGGTTTGGAATTCCCTACAAGCCAAGCCTAAACAAAGTACTTGTCTTTCCTTATAAATTTTGATAAAGAATTTTATTTTATTTTGTTGCTTTGGGGTAGGAACACGAAACGAATTTTCCCGACAACTCCTTATCTGTAGAGTGGTAGAGGGATCCTCCATATGGAGAGACTAGTTGGCACTTCAGCACTGCGTTGTCATCGGTCCAGGCGAAGGTCCTTCGTCAGATCTGGATACGGCCTGGATCCGGCAGGCTGCAGGAAAACCTCGGGATAAACACAGACACTAAAATTAGCGTAGATGCCATTCTTCTTATGATGTAACGAGTACATCAGGGTTTATGGGAAGTGTTCCCGGTTCCGGCTGATCTAATCTATGCAGCCTAACATTAAATTATAGAAGTCTATAATGTATTATGTGAATGCTAGGTCAAAGAGATGTGTCTTTAATCTGGCTTTGAACTGACAGAGTGTGTCTGCTTCCCGAACAATGGTAGGAAGACTGTTCCAGAGTTTTGGTGCTAAATAGGAAAAGGATCTACCGCCAGCAGTCGATTTTGATATTCTAGGTATTATCAACTGGCCGGAATTTTGAGATCGCAATAGACGTGAAGGACTATAATGCGTTAAGAGCTCGCTCAAGTACTGCGGAGCTAAACCATTTAGTGCTTTGTAAGTAATCAGCAATATTTTAAAATTTATGCGATGTTTAATAGGGAGCCAATGCAGTTTTGACAGAACTGGGCTAATATGGTCATACTTCCTGGTTCTGGTAAGAACTCGAGCTGCTGCGTTTTGAACCAGCTGTAGTTTGTTTATTAAGCGTGCAGGGCAACCACCCAGTAGAGCATTACAATAATCTAGCCTTGAGGTCATGAACGCATGAACTAATTGTTCCGCATTTGTCAATGAGAGCATATGACGTAATTTAGATATATTTTTAAGATGGAAAAATGCGGTTTTACAGATACTAAACACGTGACTTTCAAATGAAAGATTGGTATCAAAGAGCACACCCAGGTTCCTAACCGACGACGAAGACTTAACAGAGCAGCCATCGAGTGTTAGACAGTATTCTAGGTTATTACGTGAGGAAGTTTTTTGTCCAATAATTAGAAACTCTGTTTTTTCAGAATTTAGAAGTAGGAAATTACGAGTCATCCAATTTTTTATATCCGCTATGCATTCCGTTAATTTTGTGAATTGATAAGTTTCGTTAGGTTTTGAAGAAATATAGAGCTGAGTATCGTCAGCATAACAGTGAAAGCTAATTCCATGTTTCCTAATGATATCTCCTAATGGTAGCATGTACAGAGTGAACAGCAGCAGTCCTAGTACTGAGCCTTGTGGTACGCCATACTGAACTTGTGATCGATGAGACATCTCATCATTTACTGCTACAAACTGATAACGGTCAGATAAGTATGATTTAAACCATGCTAGTGCATTTCCCCTAATGCCAACATAATGTTCGAGTCTATTTAAAAGAATGTTGTGGTCAATGGTGTCAAATGCAGCACTAAGATCGAGTAACACTAATAGAGAGATACAACCACGATCGGATGATAAGAGCAAATCATTTGTGACTCTAACGAGAGCCATCTGACCAATCAGAGCAGAGTAGACCAATCACAACAGACTGAGACATCTGACCAATCAGAGCAGAGTTGACCAATCACAACAGACTGAGACATCTGACCAATCAGAGCAGAGTTGACCAATCACAACAGACTGAGCCATCTGACCAATCAGAGCAGAGTAGACCAATCACAACAGACTGGGCCATCTGACCAATCAGAGCAGAGTAGACCAATCACAACAGACTGGGCCATCTGACCAATCAGAGCAGAGTAGACCAATCACAACAGACTGGGCCATCTGACCAATCAGAGCAGAGTTGACCAATCACAACAGACTGAGCCATCTGACCAATCAGAGCAGAGTAGACCAATCACAACAGACTGAGACATCTGACCAATCAGAGCAGAGTTGACCAATCACAACAGACTGGGCCATCTGACCAATCAGAGCAGAGTAGACCAATCACAACAGACTGGGCCATCTGACCAATCAGAGCAGAGTAGACCAATCACAACAGACTGGGCCATCTGACCAATAGGCTCTCAGAAAGGAGAGGTTTAGAGCAAACAAATTTCAGACACTGAGAAATTAGGTGATGTTGCAATGTATATTATGAGAAAACTAAAGTGTTTTTTTTTAAATCTTTTTTAAACCTATTGTAGGCAACTCTAAAACAAAATAAGAAACCTTTACAATCATATATTGGGGCACTTTAAAGGAAAAGTAACAGAAATTAACATTCAATCATTATTTAATCTTCCTCATGACATTCTGATCCTGTATGCCATTTTTGAGTATGTATTTTTTCACCAAATAAGACATTTTGAAGAATCTCACAAGAAGTTTATTGTAATTTCATCTGTCAAGCTCCAAAAAGGTCAAAAAACACCATAAAGCATGAGTAAATTAGTCCAAATGAATTATATTCATAAATAAGTTTTGCATGATGAACATACTACATTTTAAATTCATTGAACAAAATCCCATTCTGCCATAGCTCCCAAATCAAATATAGCACCAGTTTAGACCTCAATGACATTTTATCATAAGAACAATCATGTTTGAAGATACTTGAAGTGATGTGAAAAATGTGCCATGTTTGATGTGACATTTTTAGAGAATAATGATGGTCTGTTTGTCTCACAAGGCAATTGGGATATAATGCATGAGTCAAAAAATGTCATACAGATTCTTCAAAATTTACATAAATAAATGCATACATAAAATAACAGCATATGGGTTTGGAACAATGATGAGTAAATAATGACAAAGTTGTCACTTTGGGGTGAATTATACCATTCATTTCTTACATATAATAAGGTTTGTTTAATGGATGATTGTGATCTTCACTTGTTTTCCTCAATCTTGATCATATGTAATGAACATTGCACTCTTCTGCCTCTCTATAGACTCACTGATACTCTCTTTCTTCCATTTCCTCTTCCATTTTGATATCAACCCAGATGTTTCAACCTATTATTTTGCTTATTCTCATTCTTGTTTTATTCTCATCTTTATCGTATGCCACTATTTTCAAACTAGTCTTTCTTTTCACTCTTTTCTTTGTTCTGTAAATTTCATTTCTTTAATTTATTGTACAGTTTTGTTACTTTCTTCCTTTTCTTTTTGTTCTGTTTTCTTAGTTTATCATATTGATTTTGGACATGTCATCAAGGTTACACATGGGACAGGAAGCGATGATCATTTCAGGCACAGACTACAGTCACTCAACCGAACACAAGCGTCCACTCACAATCTGCTTCACTGTTTGTATATTCAGTTTATTTGGTGAGTATTTTTTTGTGTATTTCATTAACTTATTACATTTAATATAGTTTAAATGTGTTAGCATTGTGTCCTGATCAGGGCTTGACATTAACACCCACAAACCCACCAAATGTGTGTGTATTTCAACTGTAGTCTTTTAAAAAGGCATCTGAAATAATAAACTAAGTGCAATGTAGTGTACATTTTTTTACGATACATATTAATATTGAAATATCTGAAACGCTTCCAATACTCCTTTATCGCAGTATAGATACATGATACCAGCAGTTCTTTCTCACTCTCTCTCATCTCTCCGACAGCGAGTTACACACAAATCCTCCTCCTCTCACTCGTTTCATTTGCTCTGGATGAATATTGTTGCTGTTACAGGGCTTGAATTTCGATGTGGGATTGAGCGTATTGCGCATAATTTTAATCATTTCCACAGATGTTGTGCTCACACCCAAAGAAAGCCGCCTCTCAGGACTACATTTTTTCTTTTTCGCTACTTTTTGCGCTTAAACAGTCAAATACACACAAAATAATGTCTCTTATCTTCACGTAAACACAGTCAGATATGTTTTAAGTGAACGTAAACATTTGAGAAAGAAAACGCATGTGTAACAGTATGGATCTGTGCATCAGGTCTTAAAGTGACAGCAGCCTAATATACCTGCTGCCAAATTATGAGATAATATTAAATATATATATATGGCAATTTAAAAAGAGCAAAAAAGTTCATGTCAAGCCCTGGTCCTGATTATCTGAATATTTATACAAAATATGAAAGCTTTCATTTTGTGGACTGTAAAACATGTTAAAACATTTGAGCATCGTACATAAGTAAAAATAAAGATTTGTCAGTGCTTCTTTGCAGCATGCATATTCTCACTGAGAATCATTTTACCAGTTCTCTCAGTAACCTTCAGTTGGCCATTTGGTTCTTTGGAAATTAAAAAGTTCTTGATGTTACATTATGTGATGAGTGTCCTGGCAATTATCAGATGACAAAGTAAAGCCTTTCTCTGAAGCTCCAGTGCATTTTCTAAAGAACCATGCAAACTCTTTTGGCATCAAGCTGTAAAACACATTTGAAACCTTTTAAAAATAAAGAGTGTGTGATATATATTTATATTTGTATTAATGGTTGATGATCACATGATGACTATCTACTGTACACTGTAAACAGTGAAAATTGGCAGCTGTTGTTTTCTACTTTTCTACTCATTGTGAACCTTAAAAATGAACATTCTTACTATTTCTGTTGAGATTGAAGTTTGTGTTCTCTGTCTTTTTTGATTCTCGTGGTTATCATTATCTGCATGAAACAGAAGTTGAAATAGCTTCCCTATTGTTTTCTCAGAATTGTGTGATCTAATCTCACAATTGTGCGTCATAAAGTCAGACTTGCGTGATCTAAAGTCACATTTGTATGTTATAAAGTCCGAATTATGAGAAGTTAGTCTTTTTTTCCCCACAGAATTGGACTTTATAACTCACAATTGCTAGTTAATCAGAATTGTGAGAAAAAAAAGTCAGAATTGCAAGTTATAAAGTCAGAATTGCGAGATCGCAATTGTGAGAAAAAAGTCAGAAATGCGGGATGAAAAGTCGCAATAATCTTTGAAATGTTTTATTCTGTGGCGGAAACAAGCTTCCATATATATCAGAGTGAAACTGCATCTCAAACAAGAACAAATGTAGGGCGGGACTTGATTTTGTCCAAGGGGAATTGATTGGATGGTTGTGGTTTGCCATTGGTCAATGTCGTGTAAGTCATCAGAGAAAAGATGTCCTGCAAGAGGGAGGGGAAGTTTTTTTAATTAAAAATTACATGAATATAAAAATTAATGATGTGCAATTGTGCACAGATAAATAATTTATAATAAACACTGCAGTATTCCATAAAAAAAATAAGAATCATCATTTTTGATTTAATGGTAACTTTAAAGTTGAGCTTTCGGTGTGCACAAGGACCCCGAATGACAACAAGGTAGGCCTACGACATGGTTACAGAGGTAAAAATACATCAGTGTATTTTAGGCTCTTGACTCTTGAGTCTGTCGGTGTCGTTTTCAGTCTGAAGCAGAGTACGCTAATGGATAACTTCAATCTGCAGTTCACTAGCTTATTTTATTAAAGCAAAATGATGTAGACTGAGAATTTATAACCTAAAGGATGCAGTTTAGAGGATAGTGTGTACACTATACTGTTTTCAGTGTGAAATCGGCGTCTCCGGAGAATGACAGGTTGACCTTGTCGTCCTTTATTGACATGGAAGGAAGAAATGCGCCCGGCGCAAAGACACCAGCCTGGGCTGCGGAGGAGATGGCACAAGTGGCTGGTTTCGGATAATAGAGTGTGTGTGTGTTTTTTTTTTTTTTGTTTTTTTTTATGGGGACTGTAACTGCAGTGCAAATAGTTAAAAAAGAGAGAGAGGTTGTTATCCGTGTTTAGTTGTGACTGAAAGATGTGGAATGCGTTTGGAAATGGATCCAGCGGGTATGTGAGCAAGGCGCAAGGCTGGGAGTTCGTCCCGTGTTCTCGTCTAGAGAGGCCCGGTAAGAAGGTCCAGAGTCCCGCCCGGGTTCGTTCGTTCCCGAGCAACTTCCTGGAGCAGCTTCCACCTGGACCATCCGAAGCGCCTCGCGCACAAACCCCGAGTCACGAGCTGCACAGTCCACACACACGCCTTAAAAAGAAACTCGAGGACTTAAAAAAGCGCTACGATCACGAGAAAGAGGAGTGGAGGATGGAGAAGGAAATGCTTTTGAGACAAGTTGCTGATATTCAAGTAGCTACAAACACAAGCATGCGACACCAGTGGGTTTTGACCAACCAGCAGTGTGCGTTTCTCTTATTCTGCGTTGTGTTTACAGGGTGGAGAAAACAGAAGGATATTGTTGGACCTGAAGTGTGTTTTAGAGGAGGTGCAGTCGGGGGTGAAGCGTGAGGAAAGTAGACGGGGTGAGCTGGAACTGCAGAGCATTAAGGATCGATGCGCATGGGAAGTGGAGCGATCAGAGCTGAAGAGGCGCATTACTCAGGTATAAAACATATAGCTACTATAGCATAAACATGTCCCTATTTATGTGACAGGGGATGTCTATTTCTAAAGGTGGGTTTATTTTTTTAAAGTATAGACACAAACCGAAAGTGTTGAAAACGAGCTATTCAGCATTTGCATCGTAGGGTAAAAAACTAGTTAATTGAACACAGACTATCGAGGCATGTTGCCACACTAGATGGGGTAAGTTGTCACAATGTGAACTTGTTGTTTATTGATGCTGATTTGAGAGGAATAACTTTTTTTGCCATATGAAATAGAACTAGCCTTTTATAAAAATCGAAGATAAAAAATATTTCCTTGTATTTAAAATGTATTATACATTATTTAATGTCTTTTACATTATAATGAACAATTATGAAACACAAAGCAATTCAGAAAAAAAGGAAAATGCTAAAATATCAAACCAATTCTGTTGTTTTGGCCAACAGAAACACAAATAATAAATGATTTAATAAAAAACATACAGCAAATAAAACATGTGACACTGCTTCTGCTGAAAAACAAACAAACATAGTAACCTAAAAGTGTAATAAGCAAATTAACTGATTTAAAGCTAAACATATTATATCACATACATACCAACAAAATTATTATTTTTTGGGGGTTAAATCATGTAGTAATAGATCTTTATGGTAACAATTACAGGTTACCACCTTTTTTTACAGTGTATGAAAAGTTTTACACTAGATATTGTTATATGTTTAAAAATGAAACAAATCTTAGATTATTGGCATAGATGAAGCACACGGATAATGTCAAAGTTTTATTTATTTGTGTGTTTTCTAATGGTTGTCATTGAGCATAGCTCAGAGATTGCATTGGCTTTATGTAACACAAACACTATCAAGTGCAAATATATCCTGTCAACAGAAGCTTTGTGTGCAAGTGGCCACAGAAGACCAGCTCTTTTGCGGCATTAGATCATATATTTCATCAATTAATGAAAAATAAATTTGGCATGACACAGATGCAAATGTAAGAGTAATGTGCAAAGCAAACTAGTGTGGAAACTACCAAACTAAAAATAGTATCTTGTGCTTAGTTTTCACCTTTTTTCCTCTCGTATAGAAAGCCTTCATTTCTTTTTATGACATCCTTATAAAGACACTGTCCAGACCGCCTTGTATTTACTAACCATTGTGAGAGATTTCAATCCAGTCTAAGGCTTTATATTTTATTGTAAGTGTGAGTTAGTGACTCTGAGAAACTCCTAATACAGTAGCACAGTCGGCATTGTTGAGATAAAGAGGAGAGGAGCTTTGGATTGTTGTGTGAAGGCATATCTTGTGACGGACTACACCTCAGGACATACACTAGACTCAGGACTCAACTTAAACATACTGCAAAAATACACAAAAGAATAACCTAATAATGTGTAGTGGTCTTGTAGTGATGATTTGAGGTTTTACATTGTGAAACTATGGACATGCTTGACCGCATGTGCACTTGTTTAAATTCAGAAAACAATTTGGGTTTAGCCACACCAATCCACCCAAAGTATTGGTTGGTGCAGAGAACAGAATTCAGGGAGGGGTCGGAGTGAACCTTAAAAAAGTTGTTTTCTTTGCAGTCAACATCCTACCACAGCACATACTTTTGTCCCAGTGGATTTCTTCGGTTTACCACTTTCACAGCAGGGTATTCGCCAGCATATTTCTGAGCATATTTTTGATCTTTAAAACAGAGATGAGTTGCTCCAGGGCCCCACCCTTAGGAATGTGAGATGCTAAAGGATTGGTCTTGCTGTCTATTAATAGAGGGCTGTTTTTGTGACATTGTTACACAGACACAGACAGAGTGCACTGCAACCAGGGTAATTATATTTTAGTCTTAAAACTAGCAGCACTCTTGCACTCTCAACTCTGGTTACATGTCACATCAGTGTCTCACATGCCCTCTGCTTGTAAAAACATGCGGTTAGTGCACCCAGGAGAACTCATAGGGTTAAGGACAGTGTGCCAGCACATTTTAGTGCTATTGGAGCGCACTGTTTGTGCAAACACTGCTTTGCTCTGGACCGTTGCTATATGAACCATAAATAAGATTCACCTATTTTTGTCTTTGCGGTCGCCCTGATGGTGGAGCATGCAGGTTCAGTCCAATCAAGACTTCACTTCACAGCTGAGTTGTCAGCTATATTATTAAGAATTTCATATTCATTAGCTGTTTCCATCCAAAGTTGCGAATTTAGCTTATGCGCAAAATTGGAATATTGCATAAAACGTTTGTGAATAAAGCAGGGTTTACATCTAATGAGTCGAAGACAACAAAATCCTCACTTCCTGATAAAATTAAAAAAGTAGGAAAAGCCACTGTATATAACAAGTTTTGTTTAGAATAAGGCAGCGACCATTTGCACTAAGCAACTCGATTCTATTTACTTTAAGTGAAATAGCAGCATTTTCTTAGCGATATGCTAATTACACTGCAATAGATTCTATTTACACTATATAAAAATAGCAGTATTTTCTTTGCAATAAGTGTAAGTTAGAGGCTATTTATATTTATAAATAGTGGCAAATACTATCTGCACCTCAGTCTTGTTGTATATTAAAGGGGAACTATGCAGTTTTTTTTAGCTTAATTTACCTTAACTGAACAGCTTCGGAGTCATTGGAATGTTTATATGACTTTTTTCGGGTTGAATGGTGGTCTTCTTCTCTGTGAGTGGAAAAACCACCCCTGCAACTTTAGGCCGGCGGGCTGGCGGCCTCAGCGTCAGGAAGTATCGTGTGATATCAGGTCTCGCGATGTAACAAATTGCTTTACGGCACTGCACACATACACTATGCAAACATTTATATGCTAGCCTTCTGTGTATCATACATACCTCAGTGGACATGGCTCCGTGCGTTTGCCGGCTTCTTTGAAAACAAATGCACATGACTAGAGGGAGAAGATGGCAGGGGGGAGAGTCGCCAACGAGTTTTGACGACAGTGTTGTCAAATATCTATTCCGAAGCTGTAGGAGGAGCTCTATAGAGAAACCCAGAAAAAGCAAAAAGCGAGAAAACAGTGAAGAAATTGCCAAAACTGCATAGTGCCGCTTTAAAGGGTATGCAGTAATAACATAGAGTGTAAATTATTATATTTATTAAAAGTATTAATTGGATGCCACCTTATTGGGACAATAAAGCCGCGCCTACCCCTAACCGATAAACACTTTATTATTAAACACACATTAGACAATTTATTTCCATTTTTCGAATATTTTCTTCATTTTTATTGAAAATAAATGACTTTTTCTGGTCTGATATGTGACGGGGCTACAGCCATTTCGGCAAAAGATGGATTCGAACTTGATTTGCGCCAAAACATTCGGCTACGTGCCTTACCCCTATACTATTGCTACTGTTGATAATCTAGCGTCTTCTGTAATTTTGTCTGGCCCAACCAAATGTCAGTGGGCGGAGTTAGTGTAAATAGCCTCGCCAACAAGGCGGGTTATTTGCACTCAGTGTAAATAGACACTCCGATATAATAAATGGCTTGCTTCTTAGAGCACAGACGAAACGCAATAACGTCGAGTTTATGTGCATCTTGACATTTGCATCCAGCAGTTATTTTTATTCAATATCCCAAAATGCGCATAAAAATAGGTGGATGGAAACATAGACAATAGACAAGGCACTGACTGACCTTTTGGGGAGCTGTCTGTTCTGTTAATCGGCCAGTCTGATTTTGTTGGCCGTAGCAGAATAGTGGCATCATCATATGTTCAGAAGACTGTAGTTTGGGGTATGTAAGTTTTTTAATGTTCTTGACAAAAGTCTATATGCTTACCAAGGTTTCTTCTTCATTTTTTTTTTGCGGAAACAATTTTTTTTCAGGGTTCTTTGATGAATACAAAGTTCAAAAGAACAGCATTTATTTTAAATAGAAGTCTTTTGTCACCATTGATCAATTTCAATGCATCCTTGCTGAATAAAGTATTAATTAAAAAAATCTTACCTTTGGAACAGGAGTGTATAGAAATCTCTAAAACACAACCGGCATAATTATGTGTTTTAACTCATGTAGACTATAGGTCTCAATGACATCAATAGCTTCCATCAGCTGCAGAGTTCAATCAAGCTCTGTGATAAATATGGTTTTAGTGTTTGCTGTCTAGTGCGCTCTCTCCAGGGTCATCGGGGGGTCAGCATACCAATGTGGCCTCTCCATTACATGCAAAACTCTCAGCACTAGTCTGAGCTGTTTTTGTCTGTAGGCTTAGGCTGGGCATCCAATAAGGCCTTGGTCAGGACACAAGGTCCATTTCATCCTGTTGCCAACTAAACTCCTCATGATTCTTCCTGTTCAAATGTTTTGCTTTCTTTGTACAACTATCCCATACACCCATTTCCTCTTTGGTGGTCAGCAAATCCCTGCCTCTCTTCTCCCCACAGCTAGAAGCGCGGGGATGTGGCGTGTTGGGGGAGACTGTGAGGAGTAATGAACTAGGGGACACTCTGAAGCGGGAAAGAGCGGAACAAAAGAGGCTTCTGGAAGACACTCACAGTGCAGCGATGGACCTCCGCTGCAGGCTGGACAGCAGTGAGAAGGGCTGGGTGAAGGAAAAATCTGAGCTGCTGGAACGCTTTGAGGCTGAGAGGAAGGAGTGGGAGAACCAGCTCATGGACATGCAGCGGAAGATTGAGGAGGTGAGTCTGCGGATGTGCGCCACTCCCCACATCTCAGCAGAGAGAACCATATCTTGTTTCAAATTAAATGATTCCCTAAGCGCTCCTGTTTACTTCCATGCTAAATGAAAGCTCTGCCAGTAAGCCTCAATGGATAATGGTAACACCTAAAATTGGAAGCAATGATGTCACATTATATAAACCTTGGAATTTCAAGTGACTGCCAAAAGAAGTTAAGCTCAGTTTAGCTCAGGCATTCATCAGACTTAAGCTTAGAGCTCCAAACTAGAGGTAGAGAAAATGCATCAGTGCATTTGGCAAATGATTCATCCAAAGTGCGTTCAAGCTATGCATCTTATCAGTATGAGCGTTCCTTCAGAATCAAACCCACAACCTAGGTGTTGCGAGTGTTCTGTGCTCCACCAGTTGAGCAGCATGTCCTTGGTTCAATAATGGAACTTTCCATAGGTCTGTCAAAGTGTAATCCCATAGAGCCTGACCAAAATTCTTAGCTCTAGACCAAGTTTAGTTCAAACACTGATCAAACCACCTATGTTTAATTTTAATAACTCTGAAGACTTTTATTAGCTTGCTCAGGTGGGCGATATACCAGTAGACACAATCAACCAGTAGAAATGTGTCAACCAGTAGGGATTTTGGACTATCGTCTCTATCGCAGTTACGCTCACGTGATGTTGCCCTTGTGTGCCATCTTGAAAGCTTATCGTTGAATGCGTTTTTAAGCTTTGCGGTTTAAAAACAAGTGATTTTAAACCGTTCAAGCACAATAAGCAGCAAAAGAGGACTCATTTTGTTAAATGCGTGCACTGTCTGAGAGACAGCGCCGCGTACTGAACTGTTCTTTTTAGCGCCTTACTGAACAGTCAAATTAACACACTTGCATGTCAAAATGCCATTCTTTCCGAATATCCTCATAGACAAAGTCATTTATGTCTTAAGTGAACGTAAATGGTTGAGAAAGAAAGCACATGTTTCAGTATATTAGATCACTGTGTTCACTCTTAAAGTGACAACAGCCTAATAAACCTGCTTTGTTCTATTGTATTTTTTTATAGCTTAAAGTTTTTCAGGTATGTCTATTTCATTTGTGTCTTTGTTGTAGTTTTTTGTCCTATTGCTTATAACTATTTTCATTGTTCCTATTTTATAACTGTTTACTTGTATTCAGTGAGCTTTCTTCTTTTCTTTTTTTAAAAACTTACATTAGTTAGGCGTGTTAGTTTTTTATGTGATTTTGAAATTGTTGATGAGATTTATGAAATTTCAATACAAATTTTATATCGTAAAAAGCAAAAATAACTATATCTTGATATGTCATTATTGTGAAATAAAATTGTTCATATTCTAATATAAGATTTTGGTCATATCGCCCACCCCTATGCTCAGGTGTCTTTTATTAAGGCTGCAGCTAAACTCTGCAGGACAATGGCCTTCCATGGCTGCATTTGTGGGATCCTGCTCTAGTCTAAACCATGACTTAGATTTTTGGTATGTGGTTACATATGCATTTGGCAGATACTTTTATCCAAAGTACCATATTCAAGGTATTTTATCAGTTCATGCATTCTCTGGGAATCAAACTCACAATCTTGGCATTGTGAGCACTATGCTTTACTACAGGAGTGTCCAAACCTAATCCTGGATGGCCAGAGTTTAGTTCTAAAAGTAACTAGAAACTTCCAGGCAAGTGTGTTGGAGCTAAACATACTGTAGGAAGGACGTTGGCCCTCCAGGAGCAGGATTGGAGATCCCTTCTCTACTGATATGGTGTGGAATGGTGGGTGGTTAAATGTAGAGCAAGGAGGGGCAGCGTTGGTCCTGGAGGGCCGCTGTCCTGCAGAGTTTAGCTCCAACCCTGAAAAAAAAAAACCTCACCTGTCTGTAGCCTTATAATCTTGAAGACATTGATTAGCTGTGATTGATTAGGGTTGGAGCTAAACTCTGCAGGACAGCGGCACTCTAAGACCGACGTTGCCCATCCCTAATGTAGAGGAAAGGGCCTGGCTGGGTTTCTTGTGGAGGTCTGGCATAACAGATTTAAACTGGCAAGAGGCAAATGTTTGGGTATTAGAAGATGTGCCAAGGACTACATTCACAATTGTTTTGTCTTTTCCAGTTGTACAATGAAGTGAAGGCTCACCGTACAGGATGTTCTCTCAGACCAATTACTGATGGACAAAATGCACTAAGGATCAGCTCATGTTCTGTCAGCTCTTTGTCAAGTGAAGTTACCTATCCCTCAGATGCCCAGAGCAATGAATATTCTGAGGCTCTAACCCAGCAAAGCAATGCAAGCATCGACTCCCAAACAAGTCAACTCAGTCACATCACCAGTGAATCCAGTGACCAGTGCAGCGATCAAAGCAAACTATTAAATCAGCAAGATACTGGTGAACAAAAGGCTATAGACACTGCAGAGCTGGAAGAAATCCTGGAAACCTGTTTGAAATTGAAAATGGAGAACAAGTCCTGCTTCGTTGGACAAGAGGACCTCCTTAACCCTTTCAAACGATTTCAGAGCATGGAAATAACCTGTGGAAGTGACAAAAAGAAGAACAATACTGCCCTTAATGCGGTGAGACTGTTGTTCATAACCCTCTAATCTCAATCTAATCTCTCAGGTGTTTAAATTACTCGATTGCATTACTTTCATGCTAATCCTCCTGAACTATTCCTTAATAGAAACACAAAACAAATCGTAAAAAAATTCACTGTTCATCCAGTAATGGATGAAATTCGCTGCCGTGTTTGCAATGTTATATTTTGTGGTCTGAGGTCTAAGGTTTGCTCTTATTATTCTTCTTATTAATTAACAACTTGTAGGCACTTAAGGAAATTGCCAGTGTGAGTGAAGAACTCTGTAGCTACCAGGATGAAATGAAGAAGCTGCCTGATATTAAGAGGTAAACCTCATTGCGCACAGGTGCTGCATGCATCACAAATGAATCAGATCTTTGCTTCATAGTGATATCACTTTGTTTGGTTTCCCTTCTTAGAAGCCGCAGTGAGTCAATGTTTTTTCCAAGAAAGGCTGAGTTGGCGGAGAGGGTAAAGGATAATTTGGAAATGGAGGATACAGTTTTGTACTTGAAAAACATGAGTGAAGACCTTAAATCCCTTGATGAGCAATACTGGATGAACTGGGAAAGTTGTAACATGGAATCACAGCAAAGGGATGTGAAGCCACCAGACAACGTAAGACAACAAGCCCCACCCATACCAGCCCGTAGTACATCTTGGTACCTTAGCAGTCCTTCAGCTTCAGAATTAGAGTCCAGTGGCACAGAGCAATTATGTCAACGGCCAGGAACCCACCAGGACAGAAAGTACACCAGCCCCGCAATTGTACGAAAATTTGAGGCGATGCTTCAAGAAAATGAGGGGAAAATTCTGACCGACTCTGGGAATGTATCCTGCTGCGATCCTGTTGATTCCAAGTGCAATATCAGTTGCTGCCAGAGCCGGTGGTCCTGTGATGGAAGCAGATTTGCCAGCAACAACTCATCCAGATATGTACCTGTTAAAAGATGTCTTTCCAACATTGACATTGCAGCTGAAGCCACCGATTGCAGTCTAAACCAAACAGATGCTGTGTGCAAAAACGATCTCAAGAGTGCATCTCATCCCATGAACATGCCTACAGATTCTGTTGCATCAATAGACTTCATTTCGCCATATCCCTGCGCTACAGCTACTCCCAGAAATGAGAGACTTGAGCAGAAAACTGCAGAGTTAAACCGTACACTCTTCCAGGCAGGAATGGGTCTTCGGTGTGATGAGGACATTTCTATGAATGTTTCTACTGATTGTTCTCCAAGTCTACCAGAGGTCATATCTAAGGACACATTTACAGAGAGCCCATCAATGTGTGTTGAAGACAATCTAAAGGTTGTGCTCTCGGGTCTTGTGCCGAAAGAGGAGGGAAGGAGGAAGGAAACAAAGGACCTTGTCTCTAAGTCTTCATCTCCAAAGCAGGAATGTATTCTACAAAAAGACATTGAAGTTAAACCTTTCCAGACTGAACACAACACACCAACTTCAGTTGACCAACTTGGCCCAAGTGTTGGAGAAACATGCTTTGAAATTAGCGCAAGTCCACCACAGCTGCAAATTCAGATGGAAAGGTGCAGCAAAGTTGTGGATGTTAGTACAGATCAACATCAAGCAGTCAAAAAATCCAAACAGGCCAAAAAGGACATGTGTAGCACCAGATCTCGGATTTTAGAAGAAAATCCATGGAAGCCCTCGACACTAGCAGCCTATCCTCGTCCAATGGAGTCTAGGTCCAACTATGGAGCCGTTGAGAGGATTCTCAAATGTTACGAGGATTTGGAGAGATCTCAGGAGCAGAAGCAGTCACAGCCCAGTCCAGGGAAGGAAGAAGACCTCATGGACCTCTTGGAAATGTTGGATATGCAACATGAGCCCAGATCCAGTCAGAGACTAACACACACACCGCACCACCAGGTCATAGCCCACAAAGAGACACATTTAACAGTGCAGGTCAGTACTGCACACACTCCCACGCAAAGACACACACCATTCAAACCACAAAAGCACACACTTTCACCCGAGCTCCACACATTCAAACACATGGTAAATAACTCAGCCGGAGAAGTGTATGAGGTGCAAGTGTAGATGACTATAGCGTATTAAGTAGTAGTTTGTTCCATATTTAAATGCATTTAGGTCTGAAAGCCTGTTGTGAATAGACACGGTTAAAGGGTGTTGTAGCGCCTGCAACAACTTCAGCCATAGCATACAGGTAAAAAAAAAAAATAGATACAGTATAATAAAAATATTAATGACACAATTTTTTATTAAACATTTTATACCATGATCTGACTTAATACTCGATTCTGATTGGCTGGAAGGTGTGCAATAAAAACGTTTAATGCACAGGTAAGTTCCAAGTCAGTTTAATCACTGTTCTATATTAAAGGTCAAATATTGCTCTGCAAACATCAATAACAGCTTTAAGTTGTCATTGCTGGCAAATGACCATGGTATAATCGGGATAATCCACAGGCGGTTCTTTGCTTCCACTTCGTGCATTAAAGTTGTTTAATGCACAGCTAGCCGTGGATTATCCCTTACTTATTTCTGACGTCTACTAAGGTTACTAGGTGGTTTCTTTGGGTGCTGTACAGTGATACACACAGTAATTGGTAAATCTGTTTTATCAGAATATGTTTTCATCAATAAATAACAGTAAATATATTAGCCATTGCTTAGAAAAATTCCCTCTAAATCAACAACCGAAAGTCTTTTCTCATGTCTGGAAATAGTCTATTTAGAATTTATTGTTAAAATACCTCATTCCCACAAAACCATCTAAGCAGCACAATTAAAATTCCTCAAGTTGAATTTCTGTCAGAAAATATTGGCAGATTGCTCAAAGCGAGAAGCCCAGAAGCTTCTTATTGTTGAAATCGGGAATTTGCTTCAAGGCTTTTAAGTGGAAAGAATTAGTGGCACCAAGTTTAATTTACATCTTTCATGTCTAGCTCTTTAGACAACCTCAATTAACTGTTTTTATAGGAGGCAAAGGTATGTGGTGCAATTACAGAAACGTACCATGGCCAGTATTCCTCTGCACGGACCGCTTTTGTACATTACACAGAATTGCTGGAAATGATTGTCAGATTATGACTCAGAAAGCATCAGAGAGATTTAATCAGTTCTTTTCATTTCAAGTTAGTTCTAAGATGGAGAACATATGCTGGAAACAAAAGTTAAGCCATTTCCTTTAAATGCAATGGCATCGAAAGAAAAATACTAATGATATTTTGTGTAAAAATTCTGTCTAAAAATAAGCACTCCCTCCCTTTAGTTTTCATTACTGTAATGCAATTATGAAAATGATCCTGTCTGCACACATTTGTAATTAAAATCAGTTGTACTTTATCAGTATACTTTACAATTTAAATATATACTTTATTTGCCGTTTGCATTATAGACTGCAAAAAATGAACGAGAATAATTTCAATTAGGCTCCTTTTTTTATTTATGCAAACAATGCATAATTTCTTTTGGGGAGAAACATGACCTGGGCGTCTCCTGACAGATCTCGTGAGATTCATTCACAAATGTTCTGTACATGAAAGCGCAGAGAGTAGGTGAGTGTGCTGTTGACAGGAATATTTAAATCCGATGATATTTCATAAAAATATTTGTCTCAACAGCAAGGCAAAGAGTCTTCTGTAACTATCAAGAAGAGCTTTTCACGCCCCGTGTGTCCTGCAAAGAGGCGTTTGCCCTCTCGCTGGGCTAGCCGCTCGCCCGTCTCATCTGCATCATCTCCCTCACCCCCACCCACAGTCTTCACCCAGAGACAAACACTCACCTACCCCACCTTTCACACAGAGACAGTGATCTAAATCTGCATTAGACACAGTCCAATGCCTGTGTAAATAAACACTGTGACTGTTCAAATGTTGTGTACATTTCTGTAACCATGAAATCTAACTGCCTTTTTCATTCTTTTGTGTACATTTTATTTCTACCAGTGTGACTTAAAAGTTCACAAATGATGTTTTCTGTTTTTATAAACCAGTCTCTTATATTTTATAGCTGCCAATGTAGACCTGTCTATGCTTCACATGTGGCCTCATGTGTGTGTGTGTGTGTGTGTGAGGTCTGATGTCTGATTGATAATATCAAAGCCTGTTTCACGTCAAATCCTTTGTTATACCTTTACCAACCTTAACCAAAATGACTCGTTATTATAGAAACAAATGGATTATACACTTAGTTTACGTGCTAATCTGATGTGAGACATATCATTTAGACAATGCCTTTGCAGTTCCTTTTCTTAATTAATATACCAAGTGTATTGAGCATTTATACAAATAAATAAAATATTGACACTCATTCCTAGACGTAAATGTGTTTTATTCATTACCTATTTAGTCTCGCCTGGAGCCACAGTACACATGGCCAGTGATGTAGCGGTGCCTGGAGAAGTGGGTATGCTCTTAATTTATGCCCCCAATCTTTTTTTAAGCGTCCCAGCAAAGGATGAACGCTCTGTGTTATAAACAGTGGCATGTAAGACTAGTCTTGCATGTTAGTTCACCCCAAAATGGACCAGTAGTATTTGCACATTATCACTTATGCTGCTTGACTTTACGGAGAAAGGATCATTATGAAATTAATATTAGCCACAGAAGAAGTGCAGTTTTTGCAATTAAAGGAACACGCCGACTTTTTGGGCCTTTAGTTTATTCACCGTATCCCCCAGAGTTAGATAAGTCCATACATAATTCTGTCTGATGCACCTACCGCTAGCCTAGCTTAGCACAAAGACTGGAGGTAAATGGCTCCAGCTAGCATACTGCTCCCAATAAGTGACAAAATAACGCCAACATTTTCCTATTTACATGTTGTGATTTGTATAGTCACAGCGTGTACAAATAACAAGGTCACATGAGACACAGCCATCTTCTAACTGTATACATACTGGGAACTATATTCTCAGAAGGCGAAGCACTGCTACTTGGGCGGAGTGATTTGCTCGCAGCGCCTGAGAAGCCTGTGGTGAGGAGCAGAGAGTTCGCTCAGAGTTGGAGTAAATCACTCCGCAGAAGTAGCAGTGCTTCGCCTAAAGTCTAAGCTAAAGTCCCAAAAAGTCGGAGTGTTCCATTAATACTAGCCCACAGACTATAGGAAGAGACAACTAAATAATTATTAGTTACTACCTTGCAAGTAGTCTGCGCCGGTAGTTTCTTTTGTGAACTATCTCTTAAACAGCTGATTTGTAACAGATAGTGTAAACTTATAATGGTGGCACACTCTGGCCTACACTATCTGTTGCAAATCAGCTGTTCTAATAGATAGTTCACAAAAGAAACCACTGGCACAGACTACTTGCATGGTGAGATAATAGTTGTCCAATTTTCATGTGTGGATGGACTAAGGAATAGTCACTCAAAATTCATAATTATTTAGTTGTCTTTTCCTATATATAGTCTGTGGGCCAGTAAAAATAAACTAATCTCTGACTGAAACACCATGCTTGCCTCATCTTCAATATATCATGTGACAAGGCCATATACAAAGTTAAAATTGATGTGTTCTTTTTTTGCATCAAATTCACTTAATTAAATGGATAGTTGACCAAAAAATGAAAATTCTGTCATTTGTTCACCCTCATGTCGTTTGAAACCCATAAGACTTTCGTTCATCTTCAGAACACAAATGAAGATCTTTTTAATGAAATCTGAGATTTCATTATTGAAAATTTGAGCTAAACTGCTCAATTCATATTGATTAGTTTGATACGATCTCTTTATGAACTTTTTGAAGTGTCAAAATGGTAGTTGTGTAGCAAAGATCAAAAAGATCTTAATTTGTGTTCCGAAGATGAATGAAAGTCTTACGGGTTTGGAACGACACGAAGGTGAGTAAATGATGATTTTTGGGTGAACTATCATTTTAAAAGCCTTGCTTGAACCTGTTTTACTACTTAATCTTTTCCCACAACCATAAGGGCCAAAAAATGTTACTTTGAATACAATGTCTGAAGTACAGTTCATTTTACACATTGAATTTGCATTCCTCACATCCCTGGATCCAAAAATCTATTCTAGTCAACTATGAGTGTAGACATTTAGTCTCCAACCTTGCTCTTTTGAGTCACTTACAGAATTAAGTCAGGAAAAAATGTTTTTGCAGCTGCAGTATCCTGTCAGAAAACCTTAGCCAACATGCCAGGACAAAGATCGCCGTCCCCCGGCGCAAACCAACTCATCCTTGTCCACATTTATTCCACTTCACTCAAACATCTTTCCCAACAGGAAGCCAGGAGCCTCACATAGGCATCTCAGACTGGAAGATGAAGCATCTGTCAACCTCTCACTTCTGAAATCTGATGACACTTGACTGTCATCCAAGGCTCCATATGTTTGTACTCCAAGAGTACTACACTCTTAGAAAAAAAGGTTCAATGGGGTTATAGAATTTTAAATAGGCTACTTTAATGTTTAACGGGTCATTTCAGTTCATTTTGAGATAAAGTATGTTTACGAGCTGTTTAATACAGAAATTCCCATGACGGGAACCCCTAAATGGTTATATGAAGCACCATATAGGCCTAGCCTAGAAATAGAACCTGACTAGACATTATTTTAATCGTGTATAATTGTGGTTGCATCATGTAGGCCTACATACCTGGCCAGGCTGCATGGTTTCATGTTAGAGAAGTTCCTCAAAAAAATCAATCAATAAATAAATTACATTATACTGCTTAGTGTAGGCTAACTTGTGCAAAAAATATGCAAGGATAAAACGAAGTGATAAATAATGCAGTAGTCTACCTATCTCTGTTGCCATGCTTTCCTCCTCAAAGCGTCTGTTTGGCGCCAGATAAAAATACGCGCGCAGACTCCTGTCTGTCCCGCTGTGACGGTAACATAAACCCCTAAAGACCTATAAATATTAACTAATAAATAAAAACTGCATCGCAGTCTTTTAGCCTACTTAATAACCGGTACTGTCAACCAGGCTGTAGAATTGCACAGAATGAGATAATCGTTATAATACATTAATGATAAACATAGCCTATTACAGTTTTCCGATGAAATTTTATTTTTTTTAAGTGATGTTGTGAACGTTAGAAAATGGTATAAAAGGTCAGATAAGGTTAATGTTGCCTCCACGTGCTATTGCAATCATATGGTGGTCAGTGCGTGTCGTAATGTCTTAAGATTGTATTTACGAGTTGAAAGCACATGAACGCCACGCGACAATGTTGTAAATACAAGTGGGAAGCTCGGGATTTTCTGCCCCGATCTTTACAAATTGGGGGCGTGTCACTGAGAAACATGGCGGAATACCAGAATACTTACAAATATTGATATTGCAGTGATATTGTCAGGCTTCTTTTTACAGCGAAGTTTATTGCCTGCACAAAATATGATAGCATTAGCCTATATGTTAAAGTGGCTTCAAAAATTAATTAAAAACATAAAAAGCAAAACACACCTGATGCATTCCTTGTTCTTCATTTTCTAGAAGTAGAGTTTAAGAATCTGTATTTTTGTGTCATTAATTAAGAGAAAGTACACCGCCATCTTCTGACGAAAGTGACTTGAACGCACCTGCCGTCGTAAACACTACTTCCCACCTCGTAAGTCCACCTGGGAAGTTCGTATTTACGAGGTGGGAAGTGGTGTTTACGACGGCGGGTGCGTTCAAGTCACTTTCGTCGGAGTTAGATGATTTCATTTTTTGGGTGAACTATGTCTTTAAAGACCTTATGATAGCGTACCATTCATAGACCAGCATAGCCTATAAACATTCACCGCGCTATCTAAATAGTCAGGTCTGATTAAAGTGAGTGAGGCGATTTCTTTTGAGGTTGGAGGGGGGAAAGGCTGATCCTGACATTTAATTTACACTAGACACCAGCAGGGTTGATGTTCAGTTCATGTATTCTACCTTTATATGCAGCAGTGTGTGAAATGTGAATTGGGGAACAGCTCCCCCCTCTGGACAATTGCAGCATCGCATAGAAAGTGAATTTAGATAAATCCTTTGACATCTCCTCTGGTTGGTATTTTTACAGTCTATAGTATTTACTCTGCTTTTATTTCTTTGTGATTTTTTTCTCAACACTTTGAGTGCATATATAGCAGCTTTATTCGGAATTTAAAAGGCGGTGTAGGCTATATATCAAAGCGGAAAGTTTACATTAATTATTTGTTTCTTTCAGGACCGTTTTTAAAGTTACTCCTACGGCTCGAAACAGGTCAAGTACTTTTAAAAAGTCATGCATTAAAAATTGAACAATATAATAGACGCGACATAATCATAATGAGTGTGTGTGGCGCTGCTCGGTGCCGGTGGATCCTGACCCGCGGTGCTGTGAGTCTCAGGGTCCTTCAGCAGAACCGAACCGTCTGCACGACTGGAGCTCCTGAGAGTATCAGGGAGAAGCTGCAGGCTTTCCCAGGAGGATCCATCGATCTCCAGAAGCGACAGGAGTCCGGCATCGCGGTGCTCACTGTCAATAATCCAGCGCGCATGAACGCCTTCTCAGGTACTCGTGTTTACCCCACACATTTATGGGCAATTTATTTACCGGTAGTTTGAGGACAGTTTATGCTGGAAATGGAACTTTTGGAATAAAATAGCAGAACCCGTTGACTTGCTAAGGATTTTCATACATATAATATGTCAAATATTATTGATCAAATAATAGCATTGGTTCCATATGTACTTAACATTTCAATAAAAAAATACATCAGTTTTTACATTGTACTATTTAAACACCTGTATGTATAATTACACTGTTGACCCTTCCCTTAACCAAACCATTACACCTAATCATACCACCAGACCTGTTCATAACCTTGACCGTTTCCCACCTCAGTCGCAGCACAAGTGATTTGCAATAGCCTACAACATCAACACAAGTACATTGTACATACAGTTTTATATGCACGTTCATAGTAAAGACACCTAATATAAAGTGTGATGAAAGCATTTTATACAAATAGTATTTGAAGACGTTTTGCATTATTTGACAAAATTAGTGTTTGATTGGAAATGATGCACAATAAAAAATACTTTGTCCTTATATTATATTTACCTTGATTTTCTTCACATGTCACATTCCACATGCTTTATCTCAAACTTACATAGTTTCCTAGGTAAACATGAAAAAACAAACTTAAAAAAACATTTAACTGAATAGATTTTAAATTTGCAAAATTTTGTTTATGTCTAATCCTTGTTGTGAAATTGTGTGATGATAATACTTGTTTTCTGAACATTCATATTTTAAGAATGATTGGCTGGTTCTGAGACAAAAGTTAAAGTCTGCTTGAAAGAGAAGTTATGATAGTCTTTTCTTCCCTATTGTGAAACACTCTTGAAGAATTTTTTGAACAAATTATATCAAATACAGTTTTAGTTAGTTTTGTTAGATCGAAAAAATAGATTGATTTTGTCCGTGGGGAAGTGATTGGATGGTTGTGGTTTGCTATTGGTGGATCTCATGTGAGTGACAGGTTGCCCCACCCTCGTCATCAGAGAAGAGATGTCCCTGGAAGAGGGAGGGGAAGTTATTTTGATTTAAAGATTACGAAGCACATGATTTAAAAATAATAATGATGTGCACAGATAAATCATTTAGAATAAATACTGCAATATTCCATAAAAAAATAGGATTTGTCAACTCCATTTTTGATTTCATTGTGACTTTATAAGATTGACAGTCTGGGACAAGAGTTAAACAATAAAATCTTTACATACAGTAAATGCATCTGAAATGTAGCCCAAATAAATGATGTTAGCATGTAAAAAAAGCAGATTTAATGTGACCTTCATATAAGGAAAAGGACATTCAAATGAGTTAGCTTGAAGGATTTCATTACGTGCTGTTTTCCCGCAGGCTGCATGATGCTTGAGCTGGAGCAGCGAGTGCATGAACTGGAGAGCTGGACAGAAGGGAAAGCTGTAATTGTGAAGGGAGCTTCTGGAAACTTCTGCTCCGGATCTGATCTCAACGCAGTCCGAGCGATAGCAAACCCACAGGTGAGAAGAGTTTATCAGCTAAAGATCATACTGTCATTATACACTGCCTGGCCAAAAACAAAGTCGCTGTTTGGATTTAAATAGGCAAATACTGAAGAGTCTATGATTGGATCATTATTTCAATGATTATTATGTTTCTAGCATGTTATATGTTTGGCAACAGTTCTTCTAACCCTAACTGATGGAGTGTGCAGCTTTTCATTTCTTAAACAACCATGTAGAAGACTCATCATAGCCATATTCCAGGATGACAATGTCAAGATTCATCAGACTTCAATTGTGAAAGAATGGTTGTGGGGAGCATGAAGAATCATTTTCACACATGAATCGTCTCCTCTGAGTCCAGACCTTACATTCACTGAAAGTCTTTGGGATGTGCTGGAGGAGACTTTACTGAGTGCTAGACTCTTGCATTGTCAATACAAGATCTTGACCAAAAATTGATGCAGCTCTCCATGGAAATAACATCACAACATTTATCACCAATGCTCCCTTTCTTCATGCTCCCTACCAACCATTCTTTCACAATTTGAGCCTGATGAATCTTGACTTTGTCATCCTGGAATATGGCCATGATGTGTCTTCCTACATGGATGTTTAAAGGGATAGTTCACCCAAAAATGAAAATTAGCCCATGATTTACTCACCCTCAAGCCATCCTAGGTGTATATGACGGTGTATATGACTTTCTTCTTTCAGACGAATACAATCGGAGTTATATTAAAAAATGTCCTGGCTCTTCCAAGCTTTATAATGGCAGTGAATGGCAAGTCCATAAAAGTGCATCTATCCGTTATGCTGGGTACACACCAAAAGATAATCGGGCTGATTTTGGGCCGATTTCCCCCCTTCCGACAATCCTAGTTATGTCCCGATTATCTTGATGGTTCAACAGATTATCTTATCAGATTTTCCCTTGGTGTGAGGTGTGTTAAGAGTGTCCTAACCTGCTCGGAAGAACGTCGGAGCCGCTCCGATCGCGAATCGTAAATATTCAACATGTTTAATATTTACGATCAGAAATCCTGATGTGTGAGGGGAACCCCGAGGACAAACGCGCACACGTTCTGGAGATTATCACGTGAAACAAAACAATATCCAATCAGAAAGCGAGCTGATGGAAGACAGACACGGTCATTCTCACACACTCACACACACACACACACACACACACACACACACACACACACACACACACACACACACACACACACACACACACACACACACACACACACACACACACACACACACACACTTGCAGGAAGCTGAGTGTTAAGATTTAATATTCATAAGTGTAAATTTGGAGGAAACAAGCCTTTGTTTTTCATTTTAAGAGCAGACATTTTACAATACCTAAACACAATATTGGGTTTGAAAAATAAGAAAGCTGCAAAGTGCATTTCAATCTGTAAACATTTTAAATTTTTTGTTTAACTTTTAAGTTTGTCACTGTTTATGTATATGTCTTTTTATGTTTGTTTATCGGCTTTACTCTTTGTACCCCCCTGACTGTAATTGTAATTCTTAAAATCAATTAAAAAAAAGATTAAAAAAAGAGGGATTATAACTTTTTCTAAAGAGACAATAAATCCAATAAAGAATAAATAAAGACAATAAAGAATGAATATATTTCTGTATAAAAGGTTATATATGGGCTAATGGTGGGTACAATGGGGTTTTTTTCACTTGAATTTTATGTGAAAATCATTCCAAACACTATCGCAATTTCTTCCTGCATATCGTCCGCCATGCTTATTCTGAAGTCTCGCGTCATTTTGCGAGAATTCCTGTGTTCACAGTTGAGACTCTGGTTGAAAATCTGTTTGTGTGTGGTGTGCTGTCTTTGTCTTATCATGGCACACCACACACTATAGGAGCAAAATGCTTAAATCTAGGATTTTTTGTCCTCATGTTTGTGGTCTATCACATTTTGAAAATCTTATAAGATGTAAAAAATCTTTTGGTGTGTACCCAGCATTATAAAGTGCATCTATCATTCATAAAAGTGCATCTACCCATCATAAAAGTGCATTTATCCATTAAAAAGTGCATCTATCATTCATAAAAGTGCATCTATCCATCATAAAAGTGCATTTATCCATTAAAAAGTGCATCTATCATTCATAAGTGCATCTATCCATTATAAAGTGCATCTATCCATCATAAAAGTGCATCTATCCATCATAAAAGTGCATCTATCCATTATAAAGTGCATCTATCATTCATAAAAGTGCATCTATCCATCATAAAAGTGCATTTATCCATTAAAAAGTGCATCTATCCATCATAAAAGTGCATTTATCCATTAAAAAGTGCATCTATCATTCATAAGTGCATCTATCCATTATAAAGTGCATCTATCCATTAAAAAGTGCATCTATCATTCATAAAAGTGCATCTATCCATCATAAAAGTGCATCTATCCATTATAAAGTGCATCTATCCATCATAAAAGTGCATTTATCCATTAAAAAGTGCATCTATCATTCATAAAAGTGCATCTATCATTATAAAAGTGCATCTATCCATTATAAAGTGCATCTATCCATCATACAAGTGTATCTATCCATTATAAAGTGCATCTATCATTCATAAAAGTGCATCTATCCATCATAAAAGTGCATCTATCCATCATAAAAGTGCATCTATCCATTAAAAGTGCATCTATCCATTAAAAAGTGCATCTATCATTCATAAAAGTGCATCTATCCATCATAAAGTGCATCTATACATCATAAAAGTGCATCTATCCATTATAAAGTGCATCTATCATCATAAAATGCATCTATCCATTATAAAGTGCATCTATCCATCATAAAAGTGCTCCACACTGCTCTGGGGGGTTAATAAAAGCCTTCTGAAGCGAAGCGATGCGTTTGTGTAAGAAAATTATTCATATTTAAAACTTTACAAACTGTATTCTCTAACTTCCGCTAACTGTTGCGTTGACGAGAGACTGGCGTTTCAGCGTAAGACATAGGATGCTCCGGTGAGAATATGCTAATTCTCGCGAGAACCAAGTTCATTTTAGACTTCTAATTCATGACCAGGGTTTTGTTTTGCTCTATCCTCTGCTCTTCCCTGTTCGTCACCGGAACTTACGCTACGCCTGCATCCTACGTCATACGCTGGGACGCCAGTCTCTCGTGAACACGCGTACGACAGTTAGCGGATATAAAAATATATCATGCTAGAAACATAATAATCACTACAAGAAAGATCCAATCATTGACTCTTAAGCATTTGCCTATTTGAATCCAAACAGCGACTCTGGGAAGATATTGTAACTTTCAGAACTAAAAACGTCCCATTGAAAAAAAACATTGTCTATCTTTGCTAATATTAAAAGTGGACCTCAGGGAAACTTACAAGAGCTTCTGTAGCCTACTGAAACATCTGAAAAACAAAACACCCAGTGTTTTCCAGTTGATGTAATGTTTGCTGTGTTTTTCAGGATGGCATGAGGATGTGTGAGTTCATGCAGAACACTCTAACACGACTCCTCAGGTTAGTGGGTCACGACTGGAAATATAGTTTTTGAACAGAATTTGAAGAAAGTAGAGGATCTTTGGCACACCGGGAAAAGGGTCTCCTGTTCTTCTTATTGAAACATGCGTGTTTATGCAAGGGTGGTTTTCTGTGTTGTAGAAACGTTACCGTGTTATCATCATGAAAATAAATAAAGATGTCATAGCTTTTTGCAGTTTGATCAAAAGGTGGCATGTTAAAAACTGTGGCTGTAATTACTCCCATTACTACGGTGGCTGAGAGAGCTCAACTGAAGAAAACAGAAAAACACCCGCAAATTAAGAAAACATCTTCATCAGTTTCACAACACGTGTGCTCCAAATACTCACAACACAACCAAACACAGAAACACGCTGCAAAAGTTCACAACACAACCAAATACAGAAAAATGATATATACTATAAATTATATAAATTATAAATACATTATTTTCAGTGTCACATGATCCTTCAGAAATCATTCTAATATGCTGATTTGATGCTCAAGAAACATTTCTGATTATTACCAATGTTGAAAACAGCTGTGCTGCTACCATTCAAGAGTTTGGGGTAAGTAAAAAAAAAGTAAAAGAAATGAATACTCATTTACTACAGCAAGGCAGCATTAAATTGATCAAAAGTGACAGTAAAACATTTATAATGTGATAAAAAACTTATATTTTTAATAAAAGCTGTTCTTTTGAACTTTCTATTTGTCAAAGAATCCTGAAAAAAGTATCACAGTTTCCACAAAAATGTTAAGCAGCAAGAACAAAGTTTACAAACATTCATAATAATAAGAGGCATTAATAATAATTGAGGACCAAATCAGTATATTGGAATATAAATGCAGCTTGCCTGCATCAGCGTTTACCACCAAAGTTTTGGCACAATCCCAACAGTGCATAATGGGTTTTCAAATTGGTTTTGCAGTGCATTAGTGGATTGAAAAAGTGCATTCAATAATTTCTATATGGTTTTGGTACTCCGCTTCAAATGGCTGTCCCTTCAAATAGTGCACAGTGGGCATATAAGGCCAAATATGCAAATATATTTATTTGCCCTTATGCAAATAAGGGCATAGTGGGCATTTTTGGACACAGTCTGTTATGCCTAGGATATGAGCATTTAATTTGAAAACTGTGCAGATCCATGTCTTTTATCCAGCATTATTCCGCAGTGTGGTGTGTGTCCGAGCTAAACTCTGTTGTTTCAGGCAGGCTGCCGCTCATCTCCGTGGCTCTGGTGGAGGGAAGAGCGCTGGGCGGGGGGGCAGAACTCACCACTGCATGTGACTTCAGGTACACACAGTTTTTGACATATTTAATTTATTGACTCATTTATTCAAAGAGACTTGAAGTTTATTAAAAAAAAATATATAAATTTGGATAAATTTGAATAAAAAATTTGGAATAACTAATTGCATAAATGTACACCCCCCTGAATTAATGCTTTCAGAGGTGTAAAGTCCAGGTTCAGAAAGTAAAAGTCCTCCTCAGACCTGAAAATGAGTCATAAATCTTGAATGCTTTGGAGCACAGATTCAAGTTTGGTCTCTTTTTTATGAATTATGAATCTCAAAAATACTCTTTTCAATGTTTATATAAAATATATTTTCCAAAACATGTTTTACTCTAAATCATGTTTTCAGCTTTAAATCAGTATGAAAATCAAAGCCATAAATCTAAATAAGTTGTGTTCCAAATGTAAGGTTGATATCTCAAATAAATGAGCGTTCAGTGAGGTTTTGTTTGGGCGCAGTACCAAAAGTTTCCACTTGGTGAAATTCGATTCCCATTCATTTCCAATGTGCTCATTTTTGACGCAAACAATACAAGTGTGACTATTTTTTCAGGACCATTTAACTTTTTTGAATCATGTCCATGATTTGTGTGTGTGTGTTCAAACAGAAAGTGCTAAAACCTTTACCAAGTTTCATACCTTTGGATGAAGTAAAAAATTCCAGATCTGTTAAATAGCAAGGCCATCTCCTGTGCTCTGCACTCTTCAGGACGCCCCACAGGCTTTCATAGGATTCAGCTCTGGGCCGATCCAAAACATTCATCTTTCTTTACTAAAGCCGTTCTTTTGTGTTTTAGATCAGTGTCACGCTGAAAGGTGAAAAGTGTCTTTTTTTTTTTTTTGCTTTCTAGCTTGATATATTTGGACCGTAGTAAGAGATTTGTATTCTGAAAGTTACAGTATGTTTTTATCAAGCAATATCTTGTCGGAATAGAACGTCACCATTTTATTTCCATTTCCAGGTTGATGACGTCCGATGGTATAATCCAGTTTGTCCATAAGCATATGGGTTTGGTCCCTGGATGGGGAGGAGCAGCAAGACTAGTTGGTATTGTCGGCAGCCAGAACGCCCTGAAACTGCTGAGCGGGGCTGTAAAGGTGGATCCAGACTGTGGAAGACAGATGGGACTGGTGGATGAGGTGCTCCTCTGCTCTTCTGGAGAGGGAGAAACACTAACACACGCTGAGCAGTGGCTGAGGCCGTTCATCAAGGCTCCGGCTCCAGTGATCCAGGCGCTCAAGAAGGTGGTCGTCTCAGGAAGAGAGCTTCCCCTGGAACAAGCCCTTAAGACTGAGAGGAACGTGTTTGGGACAGTATGGGGCGGTCCCGCCAATCTCGAGGCTCTGGCTTTAAAACCGAAACATAAGTGATTGTAATCGTAACATTGAAACTGTTGCACAATAGCTTGAAGCGCTTTTCAGATCACATCATAAAAGAGAACCGAAAAGTTTCTGATTGTTTTGCAGAGTTCGTCAACTTGCACATGCACACATTAGTAAATAAATATCATCTTCCATTATCTTGTTTTGAAGTTTAAGGTTTTGTGATTTTTGTGTGATTTTTGGGAAGTATTGGAAGTATTTATACACATTCAAAAACTGTGCGGAATCTGGGAGTTTTGTTCGACTCGTTATGTTTTCACTCACACATTGGTCAGATATGTTAAATCACGCTTCTTCCACTTGGGAAATATTGTTCGTATACGCCCCTCTCTTAACTTTGGAGATGCTGAAACTGTTATCCACGTGTTTATAACCTCCAGACTGGACTACTGTAACTCCTTATATAGCGGCTTACCCACCAAATACATCGCCTTCAAATGGTGCAAAACTCTGCTGCTCGAGCCCTTAGATATAATAAAAAATCTGCACATCACTCCCATCCTTTACCAACTTCACTGGCTTCCTGTGGTCAATCGCATCGTTTAAACTTTTAGTCTTAGTTTATAAAGCCTGTCCCCGCACTCCAATATCTTGCTGAGTTAGTACAACCATATGTTCCTGCCCGGACCCTTAGATCTAGCAATGACAATTTGCTTGTCGTACTCAAGTATAAACACTACTGTGGGTGGTAGGGCTTTTAGTGTTATCGAAATTGATGTTTTCTATAACTTATCATGTTAATTATTTGTGGTTATTTGTTGTCTCCATCTGCTTTTATGCTTGATTGATTGCAGATTGCTTGTCTCTTTGTCTGTCAACTGGATGTATTATTTTGGGAAGCGACCATGGGTTCTTGAAAGGCGCTATAAGAAAATAAACATTATCTATCTATCTATCTATCTATCTATCTATCTATCTATCTATCTATCTATCTATCTATATGGTGGCCTAGTCATGTCTGAGTACACGAAAGTGAACAGATGCATGTTGTAAAAATTAAAGCATATTGCACTACTGATAAATTACTCAGACACCTAATTTAGTGATATTAAACCTATACCTTTTTAATGCTTGAATCGCATTATTTGGTTAACTTAAACTTACCTCAGAGTTCACACACCTGCATGTCTCTTTAATTTAACCATTTGTCGTGTTAAGCCTCAGTCAGATCTGGACACTGAACAGTCCTTCAGTGTGTGTGAAGTAGATGATCACCATAAGATACTGACCGCTATCGTTCTTTATGGCAGCGCTTTTGGCTCAATGGGTCGCTGTTTTACACGGGTTAATCATTGATCGCTGACGTTACAGCGTGTGCTGTGTGTGTGTGTGTGTGTGTGTGTGTGTGAGTGTGAGTGTGTGTGGACACTGCAGTTTCTGCATCTCAGCTCTTCTGCCTGCGCCAGTCTGACCGCACCGCGAGGCTTTATTATTACCACGCGTGGATTTCAGAGCGAATTCAGCGTGAAGTGAGGCGTGTGTCCCGCGGATGCTTCTCTGACAGGACCGAGAGCTGCAGCCGCACACACGGTAAATTACCAGAGACATGTCTTTATTAACATTCCGTTAATGCCACATTCTGAGGGAGAGTGCGTGCACTGCAGGTTTGAAGATGTTCTTAATGGACAGATGTTCTGTCTGGTCTGTTTTGCAGTGTTTTATTCAGGTGATGGGTAGTGTCTTCAACGCTACTGTACGCCCCTGTAATCAGAGATATTCGAAAAGTTATTAACTGCTCGAATTATAACTTGCTTAATTGTAACCGTTCAGTCTTGTGCATGTAAAGTCATGAAGTAAATGCATGAAGATACGAGTGTTTAATTTTAAATATAATTTCGGAAGTGTCTGTGTTGCTATCCATAGTGCGGATGATTTCACTTCTCACCAGTCAGAGGCATCATTTGTAGGCTATTCTCAAATGTTTTTTATTGTAATTTATTATTACTGTATTATGATGTGATACACCCATGTTGCCTTCATGCATCAGCACATCTGCATTATAGATCCTGCAATTTTGTGTCATTTGGATCTTAAAACACTTTTCACATTCTCATTTGCTTGTGTTTGTCCACTAACAGTGTCCATCAGTGTACTTGCACCACAGGACAAATGTACAGTATTTTTGTATGAATATATAAAAGTCATCATCATTTATTCTGGGGTGGAAATAATGATAGTGGAAATGGCAATGTAAACATTTTCAGAATTCTTGCTAAGGCTAACTTCATAGCTTGCATTTTCTGTATAACAGAATTAAATAATATTGAAATATCACAATTTTGCATAATTTGACTAAATTAGGCTACAGCTCGATTACAGAACGGTTGTGTCCTGTTAAACAAGTACACTAACAAGATAAAATGTTATTCCTGGCAAAATGATGCCACAACCAAAAATTAGGATGGAATTTCGTAGTTTAATAGATAACAGCTTTTTCCATTTTTTTACAGTGTACTATCAATCATACAGATTTGCTTTGCATTGCAATACAATATAAATTATTTGAAAACTGAAGAAAAGTATCTGAACACATCAACCACTGAAAATTATATTATGCCTAATGCAATTCTATATGAGAGTAGTAGTAGTAGAAATGCTCCTTAAATCCATAAAGTTTGAGCCTGAATCCATCTCCTGTTGACAAAGAGGCGGATCAGTACTTCTGTCACTCTCTATCAAGTGTACAGTACAACATGCATCACTGTGCTACTGTATCTGCTGAGTACAGATGATGGAACTGTCATAACAGAGATTATAGCATAAGACATTTGATGACTCAGTCAACATCCATCCAATGGGTAACTAGTAGGAAAAGTGTCCATGCTCTATATCAGATATCTGTGCATCTGCTATGTAGGGCCTACCTTATCTATAATTAGTAAGAACTATCTTTACACCATAGCTATCGTTTTCACGTTGACTGTGGTCCAGTTAGTAAATACTTGAAGTGTTAAGTGCTAGTGGTGGGGAAAGTTACTTTTAAAAGTAATGCATTACAATATAGTGTTACCTTTTAAGGAAAGTAATGCATACTTTTTCTCACTTGGGCTGGGCAAATGTAGAGGCCCAAAAGTGAAATGAATAAGCCTCAGGCTGAAGGAAATGTAAATTCACATCTGTACAGTAGAGGGCGCCGCTCAAACAAACCTTTCAGCTTCTGCCATTCTGGACTGTAAAAGAATAGGACACAGGAGAAGAAAGATCAACACTCTTATTTAAACAATAAAAAAAAATTAAACACAAATGTGATGCTAACTAAAGTCATTTTTGTTTATTGGTATGGTTGAATTTGGATCATTGAAGGTTTGCAGCAAATGCATTGGTTAATAAAGTGACATTAAATGCATAAAGTAGGCTATATTTGTATAATTTACATTTAATTATTGCAGATTTGCGTAATATTTTGAGTTTTCATTTCACTGTTTTTATTCATCTTGAGAAATCTGTTCTGAAAATCCTGTCTGGCAAGTGCACTTCCTATAATGTTTACGCATCAGTTCAGTAGACGGAGAGTAGACGGTCTTTTGCAGCTGTTTGAACACATTCGACCACATGAGTGTTTACACTATCAAAGCAATCGGATTGAATGTGTTTTCGACTGCCTCTGGAAGTGGTTGAAAGTGGACAAGCTCAAAGCGTTTTAGACCCCGTTTACACCTGTATTTAGCGGCGTCCACTTGTGATCCGACCTACATCTTAATATCAAGTGTAAAAAGGGCCTCAGGGTACGTTTACACAGCAAGTATGTACTAAAAACTGAAAAGTTTTTCATTTGCATTTTTCGCGTGACAACAACATTGTCAAAACGATCCCGCATACACAGATCTGTGAAAACGACTAAAAATGCTGTGTTATGCTGCCAGGCCAGTAGATGGCGACGTCACCGTTTTCACAAATTCGCGTGAATGAACGGCCAAAATGCATAAAAAGTTTTACATTTTTAGTTGAAAACGTTGTCATGTAAACGGCCCCTTAGTCTAGAACTACAATAACCATCATGTTTACACAGCGCACACAAGGCCTTGTCCCAAATGGCACACTTCATATGCCCTTACAGGCTTGTGGACTTACAATGGCTGCTGCGTGCGCGTGTGCGGGTGTCCCATTTGTCATTTTAGGTTTCAGAAGGGTGCTTCGCGGTCGATATGCATCCTCTATGCGCACTGTTAGAAACCCAAGAGTCAAAGCGCCGTTACGTCATTAAAGTGTGGACTCGTAGGAAGATTGCGAGTGGTTAGGGTGCCATTTGGGACAAGACCATAACACTTCTGCACTTACTCATGATTTCTCTCAACATGGCGACAGGAGAGAGCTGTCAGTCAATAAATGGGAAAACAAAGTAACTTGTTTTACTTATTTGAAAAAGTAACTTTTGTTATATTGAAATGCATCGTCAAATAAATGCTTTACTCGTTACTTGAAAAAATAATAACCTGCATTACTTGTAATCGATGTACCCTCAACAGTGTTAAGTGCTCACTGGAGGAACAACACAAAAGTGTGTGCAGAATAATCCATGGGAAGTTTGATCAAATTGTTGTTGTGTAACTGTGGCTTTCAACACAGTTTATGAGTTTTGATTTTGATTCACTGAAAAAAAAATGGCTTTGAAATAAATTTCACTCAGAAATTGCAAGGTATATTTCACAAATTACAGTTAAGTAACAGTAAAGTAACACATTGAGTTAAACATTAAATTCCTACAAACGTTTGTTATGGCAACATCATGTATTAAGGCTTGTTCATATTCAGTTCATTGGGCCCTTCAGAGAAGTGAACGTTTATTGCTGGAGTTGTGGTTTCTGGGTAATAGGTAGCTAGAGTTCATTTACATCTCATTTACCTCCGCTTTCTCAGTCCTCCATCGTCTTCAAACAAAGACAGGTCTATATATGACAATCTACATGCCCACTGGCTCACACTAATATCTTATCTGACTGTGTGTTTGTTTGCGTGTGGATTTTGAGTACTAAATTGGTGTGGTCACAAAATCTAGCGCTGGTGTTAGTCATTATATCCATCCAGTGTTTTTCTCTATCCACTTGAACATTGAGGCCAGTGTGAACATTGAGGCCAGTATCTACAGTACATGACAGGGATAACGTTTTATATCACACTCGTTTTACATAGTTCTACATTATAATGCAGGTGATATGGAAATGTGTTAGATACTGCGGCCACGCTGTGGTTAATCATTTACTCTTGGTCAGCCTGACTTTAACACACGGGTCAGTTGCCTATCTGAGTAATGTGAGGGGTTCATTTTCATTTTAAAAGTCAGAAACATTGTGATTTAGCATTGCACAAGGTTTATTGACATTTCATTCAGTAACATTAGGCAGTTTTGATTTATGCTGTTTAATGTTGATTATCGTGTTATTTTACATATGTATCTGCTTACATATTAGCCTGGTTAAAACCAGACCATTCTCAGTAACTGAGTTATGGTCTGGCAAAGCTTCATTAATAACTCATTTCCAAAGGGGCGTCACCAACGGACGTCGCTCAAATGCCTCTGGGCGCAATTGGATAGACCTAAAACCAATCAGAGCGATCGTCATCGTGTAAAGCCATATGCTGCGTCCCAAAGTTACACTACGCCATAAAAGTATGTGAAAAAAAAGGTATTTACTTTTGAATGTGTAGCAAAAAAGTAGGCAAGCTTTGGGATATACTACTTTGTCATATTTATCGGACGGATCTGTCGCGTGCATCCTGTCACGTAAACTGCCCTGTCAATCATCGTGTCACAGTTAAAATCCTCTATTAAATCTAATTTAATTTCCTACCGTTTCCGAGAGAAATGTAGTAGCACGTTCATCTGCCAGTGGGTCTTTCATGGGTCTCTCATGTGTTTGCAATTTGAATATAATAATGCATTTAAAAATTGGTGTGCTTCACCAATGGACGTCGCTCAAATGCCTCTGGGCGCAATTGGATAGACCTAAAACCAATCAGAGCGATCGTCATCGTGTAAAGCCCGCCTCAACGTTTCTGATTGGTGCCGCGATTTGGACGGATTAGAAATGGGCTTGAATGGGCTCTTTGCCAGACTACTTGCAGAGCAAATCTAAATTTGCCGGAAGTTGTCTGGGTTTTCCCAGGATACTTATGCTATCGATTGTTTCTGCTTCTTCTTCACATGCTTTTTGATCAGGAGATTCTGTACTCTTTCAGAAGATGTCTAATAGCGCCCCCTACAGTAAAACATGGAAAGATGAAAATTTCTGTCAATGGCGGGGAAAGAGTTAAGAGACTTTAGGTCCTGTCTCTAAAGTCATTTAATATTTAATGTTTTATCCCTGCATGTTATTATTACAGGAACAAACACTGTCTGATTTGGCAGACAATTTTTTTTTTGCTATAAATAAGTGCTATAAATAAGGCACTATTGGGTATTAGAATCCGCTAGAGTCTCCAGAAGCTCTCCATGCTGGCTGGCATTTGTGTGTAAAGTTGCATTTCAGCTACAACTAACCAAAGCTCACAAACAGAAGCGTTTACAGTGGGTTTAGAAATACATTTCAAACATTATTGCTTTTTTGCAATAATTTTTTTATTGCTTATTGTTTTTTTGCTGTGGTGTTTTTTTGCCGCATGTGTTGTCTTGCCTGAAAATCCTTTTATTTCAGAAGGCAATATCTTTTTTTTTATACCATAGCAGAAAATGGTCAGTTATGAACTCCACATATCTTGCAGAAGTCATTGTGAAACCCTCAGAGACCCTAAAGGGTCACGTTTAAGGTCCTTGCACACTGAGTCCGAAGTTTTCGTTTGTGTTTTTTCGTATTCGTCATTCGGTGGCTCTGAATTGTCTAAACACCTCCAAAATTTCGGACTCCGTGTGCAAGGACCGTTAGTCTGTTTTGGTTTTGTTTTTAAAGACTTTTAGTTTGCTTCTCTCTGTGTTCCCGCTCATCATTTGTTGTTATGTTGATTTTCTTTATGTTGTGAATTAGTGCACACCTTTTTTTTAAATGAAACTTTCCCACATTCAGGTGTTCAGAATAAAGAAGCTAGAGTCATTTTTCTTTTTTTCAAAGCAGAGGCTGTTATTCCTTTTGATATATTGACTGTTTACATATTCATACAACAAAATATTCTGGGGGCCATGTTGGCGCTGTCGGAAAAAGAGTTACCCTGTCGTTTAAAAGTTTTGGGTCGGTAAGATTTTTAATGTTTTTAAAAGAAGTCTCTTCTGCTCACCAAGGCTGCATTTATTTGATAAAACCCCAAAAAACAACAACAGTAACGTTGTCATAAAATAATGTCACGCTGACCAAATGACGACTAACTGACAACGTCGACACAACGTATTGTGTTAGCTGGGAATATTGTTAAATATTATGACAATTTAAAATAACTGTTTTCTGTTTTAATATATTTTAAAATGTAATTTATTTCTGTGATCAGAGCTGAATTTTCAGCATCGTTACTCCAGTCCAGATTCTTTGAATAGAAAGTTCAAAAGAACAGCATTTATTTGAAATAGAATCTTTTGTAACATTATAAATGTCTTTAAATGTCCTTGATGAATAAAAGTATTGATTTCTTTTAACTCTTTCACCCCAAAAAATAAATAAATTCTTACTGACCCCAAACTTTTGAACGGTAGTGTTTATCAGATAAATGCTGTTCTTTTGAACGTTCTATTCATCAAAGAATCCTGAAATAAAATGTAAATAACCATTTTCAGCATTGATAATAATGATAATCAGAAATGTTTCTTGAGCATCAAATCATCATATTAGAATTATTTCTGAAGGATCATGTGACACTGAAGACTGGAGTAATGATGCTGAAAATTCAGCTTTGATCACAGGAATAAATTACACTTTAAAATATATTCACATAGAAAACAGCTATTTTAAATTGTAATAATATTTCACAATATTACTGTTTTTACTGTATTTGTAATCAAATAAACGCAGCCTTGGTGAGCAGAAGAGACTTCTTTTAAAAATCTTACCGATCCAAAATTTTTGACTGGTAGTGTGAGTGTAACTAGAACTTGAATTTACATAAAACAAGCAAACGAACAAAAGAACAGTGATACATGTGCCTTCTCGTTTCAGAACAGCACTGACTGCATTGTTTGCTGTGACTCTTGCAGGCGATGTCTGCCGGCCGCAGGGACGAGCCTCGAGATCGCCCCCAGAGTCCCGGAGACACGCTGCCCTGGAACCTGCCCAAACACCAGCGCGTCAAACGCTCCAAATCCGCCTCCGGAGACGTGCTGGACCCGGCCGAGAGAGCCGTCATTCGCATCGCAGGTCTGTGCTCGCTTCGGCTGACCTCGTCCAATCACCACTCGCCGTGTTCTGATAGAGGAAATATAGTATTGACTTTACTGAAGAGCAGATGCACACACACACACACACACACGCTAATGGGCTTTTCACTGTCTCTTTGTATTAGAGGCGCAAACTCAAGTATAAATCATTTAGGCAAATTTCACCTGCATTCACGTGGGACGTCTTTAGATTGTTGGAGGAGTGTAATTAGAATAGATTAACTGCGTTAGAGGGTATTACAGCATAGATAAGAGCAACCGAAGCCTCAGTGTGATGTTAATGAGACATATGAGTGTGCAGGAATATAAACACTCAAAACATTTGGAAGATATCCAACATGCTTCAATGGAAATGTCATACAGAAGTTGCTCTGATCTCATATTTTTAATATAGTTTAAAATAGTTAATTATTATATTTATATTATATTATTATATTATTGTGTTTGTATTTTTTATATTACATTACTATATTTTACATAACATTTTTGGTTTTTAGATTTAGGGTTACTGATTTGTATGGAAACTTGTTTCCGCCACAGAATAAAACGATTTAAAAGATCATTGGGACTTTTTATCTCACAATTCTGACTTTTTTCTCTCAGAATTGCTCATTTATATATATTTCTATTATTATTAATAAAATATTTTCTCAGATTTAGGGTAACTGATTTATTAAATTAGATATTTATATCTTTTTTTATATTACATTATTATATTTCGAAGTTTAAAATACTTAAACATTTTATTAGATATGGTTACTTATTTATAATATTTTAGTATTTTTCATATTGTATATTACATTATTATATTTTAGGCACTTCTGTCAAGCACACTGCAGCATTGTGGCAGGAGGCATTGTTCATATTTTCATTGGAAAATGTCAAAATCTGGTTTTAAGTCCTGAGTTGATTTAGCTCGTGTGTACCTCTCTGCATCACACACTCTCGCATCTGCAGTCAGAGCAGAAGACACACACCTCTCTCAAAAGCTGAAGGCAGAGAAACACTGCTGTAGTGATGGACAGAACATGTGTCTGATGTGACAAGAGTGTTCTCAGAAAAAACACAGCAAGGGTCTGTGAATCTGTGGCGTATGAATACAGCATCTCTCTCTCTCTCTCTCTCTCTCTCTCTCTCTCTCTCTCTCTCTCTCTCTCTCTCAGGGCCTGAGTCAGCACACACACACACACACACACACACACACACACACACACACACACACACACACACACACACACACACACACACACACACACACAGTTCCTGCTGACAAACTCTTGAATAGCAGTGCCTTAATATGTAATATGATTTGAGAGTTTCTCCTGTATTAGATGGGCTCTGTTACAGTGTAATGATAGTGACAATTTGACAGTAAAAATTGACAGTAAAGACATATATAATGTTATAAAACATTCCTGTTTCAAATAAATATTGTTCTTTTGAACTTCCTATTCATCAAAGAATCCTGAAACAACAAATGTATCAAAATATGAAGCAGCACAACTGTTTTCAACATTTACAAACGTTCTTCCAGTAACGTTAACGTTAATACAACGCTCCATCAAAATTGTCTGGTCTTAATCACAGAAACATTATCATGGAACTGTTTTTGTGAAGCGTTTTAGTTGGACGTTCACTTGACGTTTTTTAAATGTCGGACTTGTTTCTGAACGTTCAGATGTTCTCTGAACGTTCAGAAACAAGTCGTGATATTTAAAAAACGGAAGGAAAGGAACATTCCCATAATGTTTGCAGAATGATAAAATGGAACGAGCGTTCGCACAATCAAGAAAAAACATTTAGAGAACATTCAGAAAGAACGTTTTCATGTTAGCAGAACATATTTCCTCAGATGGGGTCGACGTGCTGTGTGCAAACAAACTAGAACAATTTCAGATGAATCAGGGGCTGTCCTGAAGCTGTGTGTCCTTGAGCACAAACACAGATATGAGCAGCACACACACTGCGCTAGTTATGATCAGTGTGGATTCATATTTCATGTAGTGTAAGCAGCTTTAATGTTCACGTTTAAATTGCAGCGTCGTCCGGTGACATGATGGATGACAGTGTTTACCAGCGCCCTCACACACACTGAGTCGGAGTGTGTGTTTGTGTGGACGATCACTGTTTCACGAGTCCTGCGTACAGGACAGCAGAGTTACATTCATATAAAGCTCAGACAACGCATGATTCAAATCAAAGACATCCAGTCCATCTGTTTTGATGCCGGGTTATAACTAAGATTTTTATTCTGCTCTGGTCAGATAGTTCAAAGAACAAATATCCACTAATAATAACTAATAATATATATATATATATATATATATATATATATATATATATATATGTAAGAGAGTATAAATCGGCACATGTAATGATACAAGAATTAGAAAAATGGTTTTATCTTGAAACTGCAGTTCCACTTAGATCCAGCAGAGGTCAGTAGATTCTAACAGTCTTCTGAACTCTTGCAGGAAAAGGAAAATGTGATTATTTCACTAGATACAAATGAGATTGCGAAGCATGCGATGTGTTCTTCTGATGTAATATGGAAGCTATCCTTGTACATGATGTTTGTTGGAAATAACAGATAAAAAAACAAATGAGATTGCTATAGTTGATATGTCACTGTGGAAAGGTGCGATGGGAGTCATGCTAATTTATTCAAATAAGATTGGTGTTTCTTTAAATATGGACACTAAATAAATACAATTACTCAGTGCTTTTTGAAATGGTTTATATTTTCCCATTATGTCACTGTTTAGATTTTCATTGCATTAAAATGTAATATTTTTATGACAGATTCAAACTTATTTTAAAACGATAAACAATAGAATCTAAAACAATAAAATGTATACATAAAAGACATTTGTAAAATACCATCACAGTTTTAATGTGACCTTCAAAAATGGGGAAACATTTAAATGCACATGATAAAAAAAACAGAATTTAATGAACTGAGATGGAGTCTCTTTTATAGTTAGAAAATAAGAGTTACTAAATTATTTCAATAAGTTATGCACTTTAAAAATATACACAGTAAAATTTGAAATGGTTTATATTTTTGCCTTATTTCACTTTTTGTTTAGATTATCATTGTTTTAAAATGTTATAATATTTTATGATATGATTTAAACTTATTTTAAAACAATAAACAAAGTCTAAAACAATAAGAGTTATACTTAAAAGACTCTTAAAAATAGCGAGACGGTATTAATGGCATAGGAAAGAATAGAAAAATGCATCTGGTAATTTTGATGAACATGTTGATGAATATTGAAAAATAAGAGCTGTCTGTATCCTTTATCCTCTGGTGAATTTGATTTAGTCCTTCTTCTGTTTACTTGAAATTCTTCATATTTCTCCATATCCGTCACTGTCATATCTGTGTATAGCAGGGAATGTTATGGGTTCCTGGATCAACGTATTTTGTTGATCCTGAAACAACATTCCTGTCTGGAAATTTAGTCCTATCCCTAAAAGCAGAGGGGAATGATTGGCGAATAACACTGATGTAGACGCACCTATCCCTGGTTGTAAGCCTAAACTTGACATAAACCGTCCCTCAAATCTGATTTTCCAGGATCAACATGAGGAACACGTTGCAGTTGTTGAAATCATGTGAATATGCTCAGGTTTAATCGTTTGATGACGCGTTTATCTTCACACTAGATGGCAGAAGTCTCTTTGCCGTTTGTTGGTTTACCACCTGAGGTCATGAGTGAGGGGTCAAAGGTCATGGCAGCTGTGTGCTATTATAGGTAGCCTATGTGTGAACGGTGCTAACATGCTCATGTAGGGTCAAACTGCTCTTTGAGCGAGTCGGACGTATTTAATTTCACACCCACGTCGGGTTTCTTTGTGATGGCGTGGGGATGTTAAATACTCAGATGTTTCCAGCGTGTCTTCACACACTACACCGAGAGACCACACACACACTTGTGTAACTCAAGCCCACAGTAACGTCCTCACACTACAGCTAGCACCTGTTTTTGGCTTCCACACCATAGTCCTGAAGGAATGACTGAGATGTGCATGTTCCCCTCAAACACACTTTCAAATATTCACAGCCTTTCAGCCCACAGTGTGTGTGTGTGTGTGTGTGTGTGTGTGTGTGTGTGTGTGTGTGTGTGTGTGTGTGTGTGTGTATGTGTGTGTGTGTGTGTGTGTGTGTGTGTGTGTGTGAGTGTGTCTTCGTTTTGCTTCGGCTGGATTTACAGGAAAGCCTTGGCTTCCACACGTAATTGCTCGCTATAAATGGAGCAATTTAAAGCAAAGAGGTGTAGCTTTACAATTCACTGTTTACTGTAATCTTTATCTTTAACAAGAATCAACTCACATTTTCCTTAAATATTAGTGACTTGGAATGGACCCTCATATGATCATTCTCATGTGATACATGTTTTATGTATAAAAACCCAGTTTATACTGTGAAAAATGCATTATAAATATGTTTAAACTATTATTTGGAAAACAAGTATTTTTCTACACTGAAAAAAAATGATTTGTTTAATTTAATAAAAAAATGTATCATAAGTGGTTGCACACAGTTGATTTTACCTACATTATACACTTAATAGCTCAACTTAATGCATTTGTTTAAATGTAGGTAAAATCAATTGTGTGCAACCACTTATGATAAAAAAATTGATTAAATTCAACAAATCATTTTTTTCAGTGTACTCACTATAGTACTGTGCTGTGTATTATTTATTTGTTTATTTTGATAACATTTTTACTATTCATTTTAATCTATTTATTTATTTTTAATTTAATTTGAATATATTGTCATTTTTCAATTTATTAATATATTTTTATTTTATTCTAATATTTTTTTTTATTTCATTCATTTATTTATATCAGATTTGTAGTTTAATCTTATTTTTACTATTTATTTTGATCTATTTATTTTCAATGTTTTACACTTTATCTAAACATGTCCACAGACCCTTTAGCACCTCCCAGTTTGAAAACCCCTGTTTTAGTTTATTTCCAGCGACTCTTTCTGCAGTAGATGGCAAGAAGTGGATGTTTTTATAAGTGAGTCACTGAATCATTCACTCAGCCGATTCATTCAAAAATGATTCATTCAGGTAAGAGACAAATGACTGGCTGTATCCCAAATCTCATACAATCTATACAATCTATACAATCATTCACTATTTCCTACATTACTCCGGTAATATAGTCCATCAAATGAGTGAATGAAAAGGAGTGAGCGATTCTACGAGTGTGCGAGAAGTGGACGGCATCTTCTAGCAATTTGTGGGAATTCACTCGGCACAACTCTAAAAGTGCATTGGTATTTTCTAGTGGCTTTCCATCCAGTGTACATTAATTGTACACTTGTTCTTGTAGTGGATTATGGGATAGAAGGAGTGCACTTGATAATGTCCACCATGGTTTTGGTACACACCACTACAAATGACTGTCCCCTCAAATAGTGAATTTGGTATGGGGTAAATTAGTCACTGAATGATTTACACTATTGATTTGTTCAAAGACACTAAATCATTCAAGAATGAAAATACCACAGAGATGCAAACTAGTGGTATTATTTTCATTGGCGGAGCAATAACAAGACAAAGTGGCTAATATTTTGTGTCTAAAATGCAAATGACTCTGGATTAATTATACTGGAGCATAACTTGTGATATGTTGTGTTTAGGGTGTGGCTGTTCCCAACAGGCTTCATGACTAGTAGAATTTGCTTGATTTAACCCAGGCTGTATCAGCATTGAAATTCATGCTGGTATTTTCAGCAGAGACTGACATTACTCACTACTGAAGCCCATATCTGATCCCTCTCTGCAGCGACATTAGCAAGACACGAGTGAGTAAGAGTCTGGAGCTTCTCGGGTAGTCATTATGTGAGGAATCGTCAGGTTTCCAGGAAAACCTGAGACTCTTAAAGTCCCCCTGTGGTGAAAATCAAGCTTTTAATGTAGTTTATATGTCTATGTGGTGTTTTTAATATGCTTTGAGACAAGCCATGTGTAAATTCATAAGTCGACTCCATTGCTGAGTATTTTCTGCTTAAAACTGCAGTGAACCAAAGACAGTCTCAAAAACATGCTTTGAAATCGCTGGTGTTTCTGACGTCACAAACTACCTTGTAACCAATCAGATCAACGTGTGATCGTCAACCAGTGGATCTCTGAGCTGAGTGAGTGAGTGGAGGCGGGGCTCATTTGCATATTCATAGAACCTCGTGTACTATATGAGGCAAGGGTGTCGAGTTACATTCAAGATATTTTAAGCTATGAAGAAATATTTTTCTAAGAAGTCATTTTGGTGATCAAAGATGAGTTTTAAAGGATCTAATTATTGACTACAGGGGGACTTGAAGGAAAAAAAATCCCATTGACTGATTTTTAGATTTGCTTACATTTTCATTTAAAGAGTACCTATGCTTTTTTAGGCTATTATGCTTTTTTACATTTTCAAATTTCTTAAGTTTGTATTGTTGCTGTTTGAGCGTGAAAAGGTCTGCAAAGTTACAAAGCACAAAGTCACTCCAAAGGGCAGAGGGGGCGGGGCCTGGTTGAGTTACCGTAGTAATGGTAAGGGGCGGGACATTTACTTAACACACTCGAAGCAGTTGACCAATCACAACACACTGGTCCAGTCGACCAATCAGAGCACACTTAGCTCTTCGGAAGGAGGCGCTTCATAGAGACAGGAACTAGGGGTGAGATGGAACTTGCGACCATAGTTGCGTTTGGGAAGCGTTACTGACAGACTGGGAAGAGTGGTGCTGCAACAATTTCAGATATGTGAAAAATAAGGTGTTTTTTTGATCATTCAAGCATCAAAACCTATTCCAGTAGAGCCAAACTATAAAATCAAGACTTTGTAAAAGGACACAATATGGAGTTTTTGGATACGACTGGCAGAAAAACAGGATGATTCTCATATGTCATGGAATATGTTGGCAAATTTGACAGTGCACAATATTCCAGAAAAAAATATATTCATACTACCTAAATATTCAAAAGGTGATGAAGTCTCGTTGAGAACTGGCTTCACTTTGGTCTTTAAACGTATTTCTTTAAAGTTTTGTCATGAATATCCATTGATGTGCTCTTGCAGAAGGTTTCTAGTCGGACACGAGTTGCTCAAACCTGTTCACACACCATGACGTCACACAGCTGTTCAACAAAACACCTTTCTTTAGAGCACGTTTGAGAGTTTCAGTCAGGTTAGTGAGCAGTTGTGCAAGAGTGAACAAAGACATCTATGAATGAAACATGGGCTGAATGAAAAATCTTTTGTCTGATCCAAAGAGATGTTAATATCATGATTAACTCTGCATCCGGTTTCTTTTTGAGACTGGTAAAGGTGAAGTCAAACAAATTGCATTGTTGGCCTACGGTATTTCATGCAGTGCATTCTGGGATACTGTCCTGATTACTGAATACTGCTCATTATATACAGTATACGCCTACTATTGTTTAGAAATAGTATCTGAAACAAACAAAAAAAGTGGTTGGTATCATTGGATCTTTCATCAAACAGGAATTGGAAGGTTTGCATTGCATTGCATGAAACAGTGTTCCACACTGACTGTGGCTGCATCCTGAAATCACATACTACTACTATATAGTAGGCAAAAAATGTGTGAAAAGAGAATGTCCGAATTCACAGTATTAATAAAACAGTAGGCAAAAGATACCCAGGTGATCTACTACTCCCGGTGATTCTGAAGTGTGCATATGATGGACATTTTACTATCCCATGAGGCCAGAATGGCAGTGAAGCGACGTAACTAGCGCTGTAGGTCACATGACAAAGACAACATGACGAATGTAGTACGTCCCGATTACATTCATACTACACACACTCATTCTAAATAGAATGGGACTATATACTCTATTCATACTATATAGAAATGTTTTTTTCATACTATATTTCAACAATCACAAAGTAATTATTTATTCAGATGAAGTACCTACTTAGAAAGTATGCAGTTTTCGGTTGCAGCCTATTTTCTATTGTATACTGCGCTTTTGCCAAATCGTCCCCTTGGAATTATAAGGTTCTATCTGCGTTCTGAGCAGTTTTGAGATATTGACCTTTAAAGTTTTTGCATTCCATTCGACTGTGTAGAAAGAACCTTTTTATTTTCTAAATAAAAAGTTCCAAAATGTACACAACTTAAAAAACAATATCACATAATGTAAAGAAGTGGTCATAGAATAAGAATATGTGAATAACTAAATTTTGACAAAAATGTCAGATAGAACCTTATAATTCCAAGGGGATGAAATGTTGAAGTAATTCAATGCACTTTACTTGTCCTTTGTTGAATAAACCAGACATTTTTTATGACTGTGATTTTTTTTCTCAACCCATTTTTTGATCAGATATATTTTTTTCTACAAAACTGAATATTTGTTATTTTTTTTTAATATGTGCTATTTTTATTTTATTTATGCAGTTAGCAGGAAGCTAGAATCTCTCTTCAAACATAGGCTGCGTCCGAAATCGCATACTCTCCTGCTATATAGTATGGCACCAGTATGTGACATAAGAAGTATGTCAGAATTCACAGTCCTCATAAAAGGGTGGGCAGAAAGTACCCGGATGACTGACTTCTTCTGGTGAGATTCTGAAGTGTGCATACGATGGACTTTACTATCCCATGATGCCACAAGAGAGGCTTTATAAATGGCAGTGAAGCGATTCAACTGACACTGGTTGGTCACATGATAATGACAACATGGTGAATGTAGTACAGATTACATTCATACTAACTACACATATTCATACTTTATAGAATGTACAGTTTTAAAGTAATGAAGTAATTATAAGTGCCTACTCAAGAGAGCATGTGATTTAGGATGCAGCCATCGCTTCTGAATGCATACTGCATTTACAGCTTTTAAAAATTAGTAGGTAGTATGCTAAACTGTGTAAGAGGTGTGTCAGACACTTTCAGGTGGATAGTTAGATTGATGTCTTGTGTGTCTTTAAGAGGTGGGGCTTCTCTTTAAGAGGCGGGGCTTAGAGTCTGCTGGTATTTCCCAGTCAGGACGGAGGGGGTGTGGCTGGCTCTGGCTTTAGGAATGAAGTTTAGAGAGAGAGAGAAACCACGGCACACACACACTAACAGAGGTGCACATCCTCTACCGGCTCACAGAGGAGAGGACCTGTGACTGATCCACAATGGCCATGTACGAACCCCTCTGCCTGCCGCCCAATGCAGATGAACAGGACTTTGTTCAAGCCTATGAGAACGTCCGAGAGAAATATAAAGGTATCACAGATTGGGAAACGGGTGTTACTGGAAGTGATGATATGAATGTGTGTGTGTGTGTGTGTGTGTTTGCTGGAGCCACGTGCAGTCGTGCTTCAGCTGCTGGTGCGAGAGCTCATTGATCAGCACACATGCTGTCTGTCAGTGTGTCTGTCAGTGTGTCTCTGGAGTTTGGTGAAGTTCAGAGTGTGTTTGCAGGAGCATGTGAACGCTCTCTGACCTCTAAATAACACTGCAGCAAGCGTTTCTCTCACAGACAGAGAGGTGTTTTATAACTTAAGGGCTCTTCATGTTTATACCAGGTCTAATTTAAATGCTCATGTTTAATTCATCAAGCTCTGAAACGGCCCACGCATGTTCTGGGACATGATGCTTTCAGTGTGGGTCACTCGAGTTCACATGGACGAGGCTGAGATTTGTTTTTTTTCCGTATGTAATTCACAAACACAATGTCTTTTTTATTTGTATTTTTATTTTATTAACTCTTGGTGGATAGAATGAAACAAGCCCTTGCTTTTTAATTTCTCATGTCAGGTTGTGATATCCTCTCTTTTTGGGTGGGTTGATTCTCAGTTTCATCATCTCTGTTTTTAATATTTTTTCAAGCATTTCTATGGTTTGTTGGCTCTGAATTTGGGATGATTATACAACTGTTCAAAAGTTTGAGTTTGGTATATTTAGTGTTTTTGTAAGAAGTCTTGTATGCTCACTAAGGCTGCATTTATTTGATAAAAAATACAGTAAAACAGTACCTGTTTTCTATTTGAATATATTTCAAAATGTAATTTATTCTTGTGATTTAAAGCTGAATTTTCAGCATCATTATTCCAGTCTTCAGTGTCACATGATCCTTCAGAAATCATTCTAATATGATGATGTTGTGCTCAAGAAACATTTACTACATGTTTTATATAGATAGTTCAAAAGACAACATTTATTAGAAATAGAAATTTTTAATAACATTCTAAATGTCTTTATTGTCTTTTAATCAATTTATTGAATCCTTGCTTTCTTGCATCTGAGCATAACTAAAGAAAATACTGTTTGTGGACATGAATCCCTCAAGTCATGCGTGTTGTTGAGTAGAATCAGGCAAGAAGCACATTTCTTCAGATAATTCGTTTTCTGACTTTAAGCCTTGCCTTCTGTCCTTCTGTCCTTCTGTCCTTCTGTTCTTCTGTCCTCCACCTGCTTGTGTTTCTTCTTCTTCGGAAGACATAGTGTTGATGCTTCCTCTATAAATATCGCCCCAGTTTTGTTCCTGTGTTGAGAGTGAGACAGAGGTCTGTGCTGAATCACTGTCTGGTCGTCCGTGTGCTGGGCCGTGTGTGTGTGTGTGTGTGTGTGTGTGTGTTTGGGACATGTCAATCGGGAGTTTACTGAAGCAGCATTCTTTTCCTTCTCTCTTCCTTTCTCTTTTCCTCTGCCAGCGGATCTATCGGATCTCCTTATTAAGGCACGTCAGACGGGATGTTATTCACATGCTATCACTCTCCCTCTCTCTTCTGCTCTTTTCTTCATCATACAAATGTTGCAAATATCCTGTCCTTCCTTGTGATTTTTATCTTGTTTTCTAGTAAATACACACACACACACGCACACGCACACGCACACGTGTATATACAGTGGGGAGAACAAGTATTTGATGCACTGCCGATTTTGCAGGTTTTCCCACTTACAAAGCATGTAGAGGTCTGTCATTTTTATCATAGGTACTCTTCAACTGTGAGAGACGGAATCTAAAACAAAAATCCAGAAAATCACATTGTATGATTTTTAAGTAATTAATTTGCATTTTATTGCATGACATACAGTAAGTATTTGATACATCAGAAAAGCAGAACTTAAAGGTGAACTAAGTAACTTTTTTTACCTTAACTGAACAGCTTCGGAGTCATTGGAATGGTTATATTACTTATTTCAGGTTGAATGGTGGTCGTTTCGCACCCCCCTGGTGCCCGTGAGCGGAAAATACGCACTTGCAACTTTGAGCCGGCGGGCCGCCGGCCGCCGCGTCAGGAAGTCTCGCGTGATATCAGGTCTCGCGATTTAAACAATTGCTTTACGGCCAAAAGAAATCTGCTAAAATGCTGTCATTATTGCACTCCCTCACGCTGTTCGAACCTGAATAAAGAAGACGTTTTAAAGAATGTCCGATCTGCTTTGATGTCGTTGATCTATAGCCTCTGGTGTCTGAGAATCACCAACGAGTTTTTACAACAGTGTTGTCAAATATCTATTCCGAAGCTGTGGGGGGAGCTCTAGAGAGAAACCTGCGAGCAAAAAGCGAGAATACAGCGAAGAAATCCCGAAGCTACTGAGTGCTGCTTTAATATTTGGTACAGAAACCTTTGTTTGCAATTACAGAGATCATGCGTTTCCTGTAGTTCTTGACCAGGTTTGCACACACTGCAGCAAGGATTTTGGCACACTCCTCCATACAGACCTTCTCCAGAACCTTCAGGTTTCGGGGCTGTCGCTGGGCAATACGGACTTTCAGCTCCCTCCAAAGATTTCCTATTGGGTTCAGGTCTGGAGACTGACTAGGCCACTCCAGGACCTTGAGATGTCTCTTATGGAGCCACTCCTTAGTTGCCCTGGCTGTGTGTTTGGGGTCGTTGTCATGCTGGAAGACCCAGCCACGACCCATCTTCAATGCTCTTACTGAGGGAAGGAGGTTGTTGGCCAAGATCTCGCGATACATGGCTAGGCCTGTCACGAGAACAAATTTTGCTGGACGATAAATTGTCTAAGAAATTATTGCGATAAACGATAATATTGTCGTTCGAGACCATTTTCATTTAATATAATGATAATGGCATAATAATGCAGGTACACCTTTTTTAAAGATCTATAAACTTTTATTTCTTAAGAATATTAAACATTGAAAACGAACAAATGAACAAAACAACCAAAAAACAATAAAAGCAATGGACTCTGTGTCTGTTAACAAAAAAATTCACTTGAATAAATACCAAAAACAATAAATAAAATGGATGTAAACAAAATTGCACTTCAAAAAATATTAAACATTAGGCTCAGACATAAATAGTGATATATTCCATAACAGGCAAAACTGGCGGTTAGGACCTTTGTAAACAAATAAAAAAGGCCTCATCAGGCCATATCACACCATTGTGCACTTTCCTCCTGTTACTTTGTCGACTAAACAAACGCCCGAGTGATTGTGTAATACTGTCGGGAAGACGGATACGCGCTTTATTGCGTGTATATGCTACGCACTGAAAATACTTGGTGATTAGGGGTGAGGAGTGCTTGCGTATTACACACCATAAAGTGCGTATCATATGCACGCAAAAACTATTTTTGGCGTATAAATGGCACAGTATATCATTCGTAGTATAGATACACATTTTCATGAGATCGGGCTCGCTGTCGAGTTTGGCTTTGAAACCAATTCCATCTTTTTCTTTTTTTTTTTCCCTCCAACTCACAACTAGCGTCTTCTCTCTCCTGGCAGTCGCCGCAAGCAGTCCCATACAAAGACCATGTGACTGACAAACGCCGCGCCACCGCCTCCCCACACAAAGACCATGCAACTGACAAGAGGGTTCACTCCTCCTATACGCTAAGGAACCGAGAGTGGTCATCCAGTCTATTTGATAGAGAGAGAGAGAAAGACGAGGAAAACAAACAAGCATGCAAATGGAATTATCGCGGCCGGAAAAATGATCGAGCTCATTTTTTTTAGCGTGCGATTAATTGATTTATTGACTATCGCAACAGGCCTATACATGGCCCCATCCATCCTCCCCTCAATACAATGCAGTCGTCCTGTCCCCTTTGCAGAAAAGCATCCCCAAAGAATGATGTTTCCACCTCCATGCTTCATGGTTGGGATGGTGTTCTTGGGGTTGTACTCATCCTTCTTCTTCCCCCAAACACGGCGAGTGGAGTTTAGACCAAAAAGCTCTATTTTTGTCTCATCAGACCACATGACCTTCTCCCATTCCTCCTCTGGATCATCCAGATGGTCATTGGCAAACTTCAGATGGGCCTGGACATGCACTGGCTTGAGCAGGGGGACCTTGTGTGCGCTGCAGGATTTTAATCCATGACGGCGTAGTGTGTTACTAATGGTTTTCTTTGAGACTGTGGTCCCTGCTCTCTTCAGGTCATTGACCAGGTCCTGCCGTGTAGTTCTGGGCTGATCCCTCACCTTCCTCATGATCATTGATGCCCCACGAGGTGAGATCTTGCATGGTGCCCCAGACCGAGGGAGATTGACCGTCATCTTGAACTTCTTCCATTTTCTAGAAATTGCGCCAACAGTTGTTGCCTTCTCACCAAGCTGCTTGCCTATTGTCCTGTAGCCCATCCCAGCCTTCTGCAGGTCTACAATTTTATCCCTGATGTCCTTACACAGCTCTCTGGTCTTGGCCATTGTGGAGAGGTTGGAGCCTGTTTGATTGAGTGTGTGGACAGGTGTCTTTTATACAGGTAACCAGTTCAAACAGGTGCAGTTAATACAGGTAATGAGTGGAGAACAGGAGGGCTTCTTAAAGAAAAACTAACAGGTCAGTGAGAGCCGGAATTCTTACTGGTTGGTAGGTGAGCAAATACTTATGTCATGCAATACAATGCAAATTATTTAAAAATCATACAATGTGATTTTCTGGATTTTTGATTTTAGATTCCGTCTCTCACAGTTGAAGTGTACCTATGATAAAAATGACAGACCTCTGCATGCTTTGTAAGTAGGAAAACCTGCAAAATCGGCAGTGTATCAAATACTTGTTCTCCCCACTGTGTATATTTATATTTATAAAATATTTTTTAAAAAGCTACTAAGTCTTGGTTAATTCAGCAACAAACTTCGTTTAATCATTGTTGTAATTGTAATTTATAAAAGCCCTTCTAGGGACAAGTGTTGCAAATTAGCTTTAGATACAAGCTCTATGAAACATGCATTGGATGTATGTGTGTGTGTGTGTGTGTGTATGTGTATATATATATATATATATATAACAATATCGTATAACTTAATAAAAAGCTATACATGCAATCTTTTTTTTGTTTATTTTGGATCTAGAAATAACAATGCAAGACAGTCAATGTCCATGAATGTAGGTTATTTATTTTAATTTTTTACAAACAGCTGTTGGTTTAAGAGAATGACTTTGGATGAGTGATGGTGGCCTTGTTGCTTGCAGTTGTTTGTTGCTCTGATTGGTCGACAGATTCTCAGCCAATGGCAGTATTGTAGTAAGAGCATGAGCTAATAACTGAACAAACAAACAGAGTCCACAATCCCGTCCCTACTCTTAGTTTTTACACTGACCTCTCTGTGTAGACAATAAAGAGATTTATGAGTTACTATTAGTGCTGTCAAACGATAACAATAAAGATTTTAATATATTTGTATATTGTAATAATTTCACATTTAATCTCCAAATGAATGTAGAAAAAACATAAAGACAGTAGCCTATATTTTAAATAGTTTTTTAGTTTAGCTATTAGTTTAATGAAATCTTTGTATGAAAGAAGGCTAGTATAATCGAGACCAATACTGAAACTGATGTCTCTATGGATTTTTTTTTCTTTCATATTTTAGCCATTAAAGCCATTCAGCATTACAGTATAATTAAAAGCTATCAATTGTAACATTTATTAGGCTTTAAAAAAGTAACGACTTTTAATTTAAGTGAACTTAAAACAATCTGTATATAATAAATGTCACATTTACCTGCCCTTCAATATATCAGGGCTCAATTTTTTCTGTTGGTCCAGTCAGACCAGTTCAGATTTTTACTTACCCTGTCAAAATGCACAAAAAGTTATTTAATTGGTTTTGACCCATGGTCTAACTCTAACAGGTAGGAAATATAAAGTAATTGAATAAAGTTAACACTTCGGTCTTCACTGCATACATTATAAATTAAATTTAGATGAATCCTTATTAAAGCTACAAAAGTTATTTAGTCAAGAGCAGCGAGTGCACTTTTCTCTTTTTCTTTTGTTCTTTGGTTGTCCTTAATGACAGAAAGGAACAGGTTTATTAGGCTGCCGTCACTTTAAGACCTGCCGAACATCACACGAATCTGATGCACATCATACTTCCTCATAACTCTTTATATTCATTTAAGACTTCATTTAAAGGGTTAGTTCACCCATAAAAAAAAATAAATAAATAAAATGTATCCTATAATTTACTCACCCTTTACTTAGCCACCCTAGGTGTATATGACTTTCTTCTTTCAGCCGAACACAGAGTTATATTAAAAAATATCCTGCTTTTTCAACCTTTATAATGGGAGTGAATAGAGCCTGAGAGACACTGTAAAATAAAAATATTCATATTTATAACTTTATAAAGTATAATCACTGGCTTTGAGTTGAATTACAGCGGTAAAGTGACCTAAATGAATCCTATAAAGCAAACAAGTCTCTTGAGAAAATTTGGACTAAACCGCATAATTCATATGGATTAGTTTTACAATCTCTTTGTGGATTTTTGAAGCGTCAAAGTGGTATTGAGCTCTCAGATTTTATCAAAAAGATCTTCATTTGTGTTTAGAAGATGAACTAAAGTCTTACGGGTTTGCCAGAATTTAAATATTTGGGTGAACAATCCCTTCAAATGGTAATTCGATTCAGTCAGATTTTGTCTATGTGATGAACTTGCACTCCAATATTTTACTGCATGTTGCTTCATAAAAGCAAATATTGCAAACTTGTGTTGCTAACTGGTTTCATATCCACCATGTTTTCTGCTGAGTTCAGTGTGCTACAGTAAACTCTACTTGGACTGACGCTTTGTTAATATGTCCAAAATAAATGTGCCCTGGTTGTGTGAAACGGGCCTTCAGTAACAGAACCAGAAGTGTTCACATGAGTGCGTGTGCTACTGTTCTGCTGATGTCTGACACTGGAAAGTATTTTCTCTGTAAACTGTGTGTAACTCATCTGTGACCTTGTGGAAAGAGTCTCTCATGAGGTTCACTCTGGTTTGATGGTACGTCACTCCCTCCCTGGTATTTCATTATGGCTTATGGTGCATGAACTACACAAGCTCTTCCTGCGTTTAGGAAGAACGATTGCCATGGAAACATACCATAATGGTTTAGAGAGTTTCTTATGAAAGATGATACGGAAAGATATCTATGATGTCTATCATCACAAAAAAATGGTAACTATGTTTGCTTCCTTAAATGACAGAAACTGATGGTGAAGTAACAAGTCTTCTTATTGTTCTTTGACAACTTTAGACACGGACTGAAATGACACCGTCATTCAAAAGTTTAGAAGTTAATAGGTCAGTAAATAGAAGTTACACGAGATTTTGAATCATCAAGTTTATACGGCCTGACAGGTCGTCAGCTTATCAGGAATAATCTAATAAGATGAAATTTGTGCTGACGATTAATTGTCAAACAAATAATTTCGATTAACAATTTGATTCTGTTTTGTTCATGCCACTAACAGTGTAAGCCTAATACTTTCTTTTTTCACTTGTAATTCTATATAATATAATAATAATAAAAACATTTATAAAATATGTCTGTCTACATGATTTACTTTAATGCTTTAAAATATTATGGAAAATGTTTATAATATAATATAATATAATATAATATAATATAATATAATATAATATAATATAATATAATATAATATAATATAATATAATATAATATAATATAATATAATATAACATAACATAATATAATATAATATAATGCAGTCTGATTAAACCTGCATTTTATTTGAAGGAAGACCTTTGACTATCTTTGGATACTTTATCATGGTGTTTTTTTATGTTTTGCTCTCTGCCAGATTATGACTTCCCTGCCTCTCCTCACCACAGCGGAAAAGGAGACACAATATCGCGGATTTGATGACATTTCTTTGAGCACTTAAATACGGGTAGCATTTGGATGGAACAATTATATTTAAATTTAAACTGCACAAAGTAGTTTAGATTAGATCTAATAACCACGCTCAGATAATTAATCAATCCTCGCATCAATAAATGCACAAATGTGTTGATGTGTTTGTGTCTTGCGTTCTGTTTTGAGAACAGTGTTTTTGACTCTTGGCTGAGATTGGCTCCTTTTATAGACCGCTTTTTTTCTGTTAGTTGAGTAAGTTTGCATCATCTAGTGCAATTTGCAGCAGCAGGTGGTGGGGCGTCAGTGAGCCGCTGTAGACACACACACACACACACACACACACACACACACACACACACACACACACACACACACACACACACACACACACACACACACACACACACACACACAGTCCTGCTGAAACCCCCAAAGGGCTTAAAATAACGCTCATATTGCCCCCGCTTGCATGGCCTCCAATTAAACAACTATTTTGGGTCTTTGGCAGTCTTGATTGTTTAGATAGAGGCCATTTACATGCCATTGTATTTTAGGCGCTAAAGAGATAAGGGTATGTTTATAGGACAACAATGTACTAAAAACTGAAACGTTTTTCCTTCACATTTTTGAAACCAACTGAAAACGCTGTATTATGCCAGGCCAATAGTTGGCGACACTACACACATGCGCACGTTCTTCTGCAGAGCGGTGAATACAAACAAACAAGTTGGCGAAAGCATCGAGCGCCTAATACGCATGACGTCTCGCTTTCAGCTGACTGAAATATTATATTGCATTCAGTTTACACAGAGACGAGAACGGTATCGTTTTAAAAAACCTGTTTTCAAAAGTTTGAGTTTGTAAGTAAAGTAAATTAAAAATGTCAAAAAAATTACAAGTTTTAGTTGAAAATGGTGTTGTGTAAACACCCCTTGAATCACCATTCATGAGCTTTCTTTATGTTTTGAGTCTCTACATATGATTTATCTGAGTGAATTATCATTCATCACTGATTGATCGGTAACTGTGGCATTATGTGTGTGTGTGTGTGCTCTGCTTCAGATCACCAGTGTTCATGAGCTCTCTCTCTCTCTGTCACTGTGGGCTGTAAGAGAAATCTTCATCTGTATCATCTTTACTGCACGATCACTTCTGGAATGATCTCGGCTTAAGATATTTCCACATTCACAGCACAGTGAACAGCTTCACCCGCGCGCAGCACATCCCCTTATATGGCTGCTTCATTTCACATGCTTTTACTAACTACAGTTACATTGATCAAAAGAGGAAAAAAACGATTTTTAGATTTTTAATTCAGTAGTGGATTAAGCAGACCATCATTCATTTTCAGTGCTAAAACTTTTTTGTCCATTTTTTTTTTTCTGTGTAGTATTAAGTATAAAGAGCACCTTGTATGATTTCTTTACTTTCTTTAGTGTGTAATGTTGCGGTTTGAGCATGAAAAATCTCTGCTAAGTTCCAAAACAGAAAGTCCCTCCAGCGGGAGTTCTTCTCTATATCAGTGTCAGTGTTTCTGAACTCCCTGAAACGCCTCCATTGTAGCCTTGAGTTTTCTTCCGGGAAAGAACATGTCAATATTCCTCATTTAAATAATTCCCGCCCGCAAAGTAAAGGGGCGGGGCCTGGTTGAGTTAGCAGTGTGTGAAACTCGCAGTTATGGTAAGATGACAATGACCAATCACAACACACTGGTGCAGCCGACCAATCAGAGCACATTTGTGCTTTTCAGGAGGAGGGGCTTCATAGAGACAGGAACTGCATGGCCTTCAATTAAACAACTATTTTTGGTCTTTGGCAGTCTTGATTGTTTAGATGGGGGCAATTTAACGTTTCGTAACTAATTATTAAAATAATCAAAATCACATGAAAATACCTGTGCTTCATTACCACACACTGATTATTTATCTTATCTCATTGAATGAAATGTATAATATGTGAAATTATATAAATGAAATATATAAAATATGTACAGGAAAGGGGGAGAGAGAGAGTTTTGTCTGTTTAAATGTAATTTTCAAATGGCATGTACAGTATGTGATAAACATACGACCTCTACTTCCTTTTCACATCGTCATGATGGCAACCATCCATTATTGTCGCAGCAGTGTTGGGTGTGTTCTGTAAAGGACCAGTCCTCTTTCAAAGCTGACACAAAAGATGAAAAATGTCTGTGTATGTGTATGATTTATGAGAGTGTCTTCTCTCTTTATGTTATTGCTGGTGTTTCTCCGCAGTGACATGAAGCAGGTCAAAGTTCAGTCCCGCAGAAACTCGCATGCACTGCAGCTTCCTTATTAGGAGTTTCTACTGAAAGATTTTCACATAGTTGTGCATTTAATTGATCTGATCTGAAGAATGCATTCATTGTGAAGATCTGCTGTCAGGCTAAAGTGTGTGTGTGTGTGTGTTTTGACGGAAACGATTGTGTGAGTTTATCTATGTGTCATTGCATGTTTGTTTAATAGTTTGACTTTATGCATGTTTAGCTGTATATAGACCCATTTGCACACACATGTCCTGATGCATGTGTGAGTTTGGTCTGAATATCTGAACATCTCTATGTTGTGTAGAATATGAGTGACAGGTGTGAGGGAGTGAAGTCAGTCTCTCTAGTCTTATGGTTTGTTACGTTCTGTATTATCATTCCCTGTCAACGACAGAATCCATTTCTAAATCTCATCTAAATGCTCTTTGTTCCAGGGAAATCACAAAATCTGCCAACCTTACTGATATAAATCTACTAACAAGCAAATGCAGTTTTAATTCTCTTTATTTAAACTGCAAAAGCAACTGGTTCAAAAATGTTTATGATTATGACATCACATCTCAACATATATGAGACACCTACATTTGCATAAATATTCAGTGTTCAGCGCAGCTCACAGTGTGAATTATGCAGAGCTTATCCATTAGAGAGAGAAATGCTTATGTGTCCATTTTTGGTGCAAGAAACCTTGGGTTACATTGTAAATGGACTTTAGTGGAAAATACACTACTGTTCAGGTCTGTAAGTTAAAAAAATATATATTTTATTTAAAAAAATTGATACTTTTATTCAGCAAAAACACATTAAATTGATTAAAATTGACACTAGATTTCTGTCTCAAATAAGTGCTGTTCATTTGAGCTTTCTATTCATCAAAGCATTCTGAGAAATAAAATGCATCACTGTGTCCACAAAAATATGAAGCAGCACCACTGTTTGCAACATTAATAATATGTATAATAAATGTTTCTTGAGCAGCGAATCATCATATTAGAATGATTTCTGAAGGATCATGTGACACTGAAGACTGGAGTAATGATGCTGAAAACAGGAATAAATTACATTTTAAAATATATTCACATAGAAAACTGTTTAAATTTCAACAATATTTCACAATATTACAGTTTTTACTGTACTTTTGCTTCAAAAGTGTAAAACATGGATCCTCAACTTGACCATATTCACTGTGATGGCATCAGTGAACTGAAAAGAGTCTGCGTCCTCCAAATGAACTTTATTTCTCTTAATAAAACATGTAAAATGAGGAATATAGTATCTTTGAAATGCAGACGCTGTTGGCTGTATGAAATGTGTTTCAGTATTATTTCATTTTTCCACTGTGATATTTGTACTCAGTGCTGACTGTTAAGTGAGAGGGATCTGAGTTTGACATTGAGTGGGATTTCCCTTGATGTCAGTGCTTCTTTCTTGGCTTTTCGTCACACTGCTCTCTTTGTGCCAAATGGAAACCATGACTGAGTTTCCGTAGAAGTGTTCAGTGGTCGGTCTATAAATGCGTGTGTGACTGAGCGTCTGTGGTGCTCATAGGTACTATCTGACCACACAAAGAGCTTCTGTGTGCTGAAGGCCGTCCTGCGACCCTCTCGCCCGTCCCTGGCCTTGTGTTCCCGCTTTTCTCCACACTTTTGTTCTCACGTAGTGAGTAGTAATCCTTCATTTAGCAGATGTTTGCATTAGGCCAATTCATCAGGTTCACACATTCTCAGAGTGAATATCTCTATTTGAGAAGTGATGAGAAGTTGAGGATTTTTACAAACTCTGATGTAGCTGTCTATTAACCAATGAGAAATTCTGTCTCTGTCATGCAAAGACTTTATCAGAGCTTTTCTAGTGTGTAACAGCCTGTGCGATACACTCACAGATTCAGCTCAGACAGAGCCTGATTACACTCTATTCTAATTCTAGTTATTCTGTGCATGCACAATGCCTTTGTACACACACACGCACGCGCACACGCGCACACGCACACACACACACACACACACACACACACACACACACACACACACACACACACACACACACACACACACACACACACACACACACACGCATATGCATACTTTCTTGTACATCTATCTTTATGAGGACATTCATTGACACAATGCAATCTCTAGCCGCTTACCCTAACCTTACCCATCACAACTAAGTGCCTAACCCGACCCCTGACCCTAAACATACCCTTAACCTCATTATAACCTTATCCCTAAAACCAAGTCTTGACCATCAAACAGACCTTTAAAGGCTCTCAGAAAGTGAGGACTGGCCAAATGTCCTCGCTTTACTCTCTTTGTCCTCACTCCACACACACACACACACACACACACACACACACACACACACACACACACACACACACACACACACACACACCCACCATGACAGCATGGACTGTTCTAGTTGTGAAGTCATCTCCACTGTCACTACGAGAACATTCTCTCCCCCTCATTTCCCAGCTGTGTGTGTATGTGTGTGTGTGAGTGTGTGTGTGTGTGATTATTCATAAAGTAAGATTTATGTCATTTCATGTATATAGCCTAGATAAATTTAGTCTCTTCATTTCATTCATTTAAAAGTTTAATTATGTTCTGTCCATCCGTCCATCCACGAGACTTGGAGATAAAATTAGTCTGAAGGTCATTTTATACTTATTTATGGGTCAAAATCTGCTAATAATGGAACTGTAATAATGGAACAACTGTTTTAAAAAGTGATTTTTCACTATTATTTACAACAGGCATTTTCATGGCTTTAAATAAAAGATGTGTGTTATAAGAGACAATAAAAACAGCTTTGTGCATCAACTTCACTCCTTTCCTGGTACAATTTAGATGTTCAAATCTCAACGAATTTGCGGCAGCTGAATGTCAGTCTCTGAGTCACGTCATATATTTAAGCCACGAAATAAACCATAAAATTAGTATAATGAAGCATTTCGAACTTCTCCAGCATGTTTTATAATCACTCAAATATCAAACATAGTTCACCCCTCACGCACATTATCACGTCCGTCAAAAACTTAGGCTGGCTGTCGGCTGGAATATTAGAGCTGAAAACAAAGATATAACACATTAATGGGCATCAGTCACTTCACTGAATACTTGCCAGCTAAGAAATAAATAATTATCATCTTACGATTCATCTGTTTTCAAATTCACATAATTTGAATATCAAGGCATCGACGTCTGTCAAAAATTAACGTGCACAATACATGGTATTTCTGTAGGTATTTCAATACCTATTAATCGGTAGATATTTCTGTCAGAGACGATAATGTGCATAATATATAACGCATGTGAGTATACATTTGTTTGATCGGGGCGCTGAGTGAAATACGTCTAATAGAGTAATAAATACACTAAAGAGAATAAACTCAAATTCAGTTGAAAAACTTTGTTGGTTATATTTTGACTGACACTTTTTTTAATGCACGAACTATGCATTCTGATTTTGACATTTCTGATTTGAATATTTTCAATAATTTTCTATTCTTAACTGATTTTTTTTCTTCATAATTTTGGCAATAGATGAGCTGTTAAATGAGTGAGTCCTTGCAGTAGTGATGATGGGAGAATTCGAAACACTGCTTCATGAAGCTTTGAAACCTTTACAAATCTTTTCTTTCGAATCAGTGGTTCGGAGTGTGTATCAAACTGCTCAGTCACGTGATTTCAGTAAACGAGGCTTCGTTGCGTCATAACTGTTTCAAAACGTTTCGAAATCTTAATGGTTCACTGCAGGGGGCGATGATCTGTGAACCAATGAATCAAGCGGATTCATCGAGATTGCCCCCAGTGGTGAATAATTGAACAAGTGGCTATGGGGTTTTCCTGATCTCTGTTTAGTTTTATACATTTGTAGATGTTTTAATCTGACATTAGTATAATTAAAAGGAAGAATAGTAGTTAATAGTCTCTTATTGGCCTGTTTAGCTGAGCCATCCATGGAACAAACAAAACAAACTATGCAAATTGATAAAATAACACATTACACAGACACTTGATATTTAATCTTAGTAGATGATTAGTTAATTGCATTTAATAGATTTGCAGTGGGTTTGTAAAAGCTTTTTTTTTAATGTGTGTTTGGCCTGAGTTTTTGTAACATTTACACTCTTCTCACCAGCGCTTCGAAACAGTGAATCATTTTGCGAATCAATTGGTGCAATTGATTCGAAGCTTTGAAAAGCTTAATTTCTCCCATGACTACCTTGCAGTCGTTCAATTTGACTCTCATGTGCTGATGTAATATATTATAATCTTGATAGGGGATTTTTATAAAATGATGTTTTATCTTCGCAGTTGTTTAAAAGTGTAATGTGCAGGCAGAGATGTGGATCTAGGTGCAGGATAGTTTAGTAAATCAAGCAAACAAACACACAGAGGACACTAGGAAAAGGAACATTACATCTACTGACAAAGTAACAAGGGAAACACCAGGGAAACAAGAAAACAATGGGAAATGGCTAATAGGAAACACCTGGGAAAACTAATCATCAAGAAAGACTACAAACTGACTACAATATAGCACAAGAACCACTTCAACATAAAGGACAGACACAGAGCACATGTGATAAAAAGATTAAGGTAATTATCAAAAAAAAAAAAATCCAATAAAATGATACATTTGACATGATTTGTTACATTTAAGTACCCCTTAGCAGATTTTGACTCTCATATATTTTTTAGTGATTATTATTATTATTTTACATTTTGTAAAGTGCTGGGTTTTCTAAGATTACATTTGCATTTCAAATTCCAGCATTTGATTGTGATCTCAGACATTTGAGCCACTCATGGATGCTTACACACTCCAACAAGAGTACAGATGGCAATCTTGAGGAATGCAATTATTCCACTTCTGATTTAACGATTGTGGTTTGTTTGTTCTTCATAAAGTGTGATTCATGTGTGTAAAGGGAGATATAGAGATGAAATGAGTTTGAAGCTCATTTAGTTTACGTTTTAAGTGAAAGTGAACATATATTATTATCATTATTATTATTTTCATATTTATCTTCTTTTTTTATTTTGTAAAGTGTTTTTTTTTTTTTTTTTGGACCCTGCTGTGAATGTTTGTGCATCTAGTCTAAGTCTCTAACGTTGCAGGGTATTTCATCAGGATCGGTCCGTTTAAACTGCTCAAGGACAAGTTTGACAGAGCATTTGTGTCCTTTCATACCCCCCCACACACACACACTCTCTCACATTAAAGTTGTCCCTTGCTTTATTTGGAATCTAGTCATCCTGCTACTAGAACATGAAGTCAGTGTCGTGTCACATAGCTGACAATCATTTTACCTCCAGAAGTTTCTCATGTGAATAAAGAGCCCTCTTCTGCTGCAGTGTGAACCGATAGATCACCCTGAGGAGTGTGTGTGTGTGTGTGTGTGTCCAAGCGTAGCGCGGGGGTGCAGAATCCTCTGAAATCACTGATTCTGATCACTGTTCCTGTTTTCTCACTTCTCCCTCATTCTTTCTGTTTACTATTGCTTGAACATCAGTGGTTTTTATCAGCTGGTATCGGATGACACATTAGTAACATTTACCGTCAGCTTACTGCAGCCCAGTGGCATGCGAAAGACTCAAACTTGCAGGAATGTCATGGCAGGTCACACACACAGCTGCTGTCACCTGCTCATACACACTCACGCGCTCACTGACACACTCAACCCAGAGGACGGAGGGCAATCGCTAGGAATTTAATGATTCCACTTCCGATTCCACTTAATAATCCATATTATAACATACAGAAAACTTTTCCATGTTTATGGGGACTTTTCATTGACATAATTTATTTTTATACTGTACAAACTGTATAATATCTCCCCTAACCCTGACTCTAAACCTCCCCTTCACAGAAAACTTTCTGCAGTTTTACATTTTCAAAAAACATCACTTAGTATGATTTATAAACTGTTTTCCTCACGGGGACCAACAATGTCCCTATAAGGACAAGGATTTCGGATATTGCCATTTTGTCCCAATAATGTAGGGTTTACCACACACACACACACACACACACACACACACACACACACACACACACACACACACACACACACACACACACACACACACACACACACACACACACACACACACACACACACACACACAATCTTGAAAACTGACAGTTTTGCTTCTTCATATTTTTCTGGAAACTGATACATTTTTGTCAGGATTCTTTGATAAATAGAAAGTTCTAATGAACAGCATTTATTTAAAATTGAATTATTTTGCAACTTTATACTTGCAACTCTTTTACTGTCACATTTGACCAGTTAAACATATGACTGATAATAAAAGTGTTATGTTTTATAAAAACTCCTTGAACTTTCGAACTTGTAGTGTACTTGTGAAATGTCGCTGGTGTTTACTAATGTGTTGGTATTGTATCAGCACTAGTTTCAGCAAAAGCTCTAAATGTAATGGAGAGCAAGGTTTGCTGTATGAACCTGTCAAAAGTCCAAGAAAAAAAATCCTGCTTTCCATGATGTTTGCCTTCAACTAATAATAGGCCTATTTAGTGATCTCAGATGTGGATCCCAAAAGCTGTTCTCCACATGATCTTTAAATAACTCTGAAATGGGTTTCCCCTTCCCTGTGATTGGCATGACGCCTCTCTGAGCTGCTTTTAGTTTGAGGAGCCTAATGTTTGTTTCTTTAACATGACTCTAGAAGAGGGCACAGCTCTGTGCTTCCTATAGTAGTTTATCTGAGGCCCAGTTTGGCAGAGCTTCAGAGGCAAAGCATTGTGGGTGAGGTCAGCAGGAAAAGAGCGCCAGCTCTCGACTGAACTCTGTAATTAATGCGTGTAAGCCTGATTACAGTGATTATTTTTGTTATTTCCCCAGCAGAAGGACCATCTATGCGTCAGCAACACACACTCCACAGGTTTCAGTGTCATAACAGGAATTGGAAAATGAACTTGCTGTGCTGCTCTCCTGTCCCATGCGGCGTCCTTGTGTGTTGAGTGTCATTACTTCTGACTACTTCTAACTAATGTCTTCTGACTGTCCGCTCATGCATGTATCATACAGTGGCATTGCAGTGTGATTGCAGGACTCTGGAGAGTGAACCACAAATGTGTTATAGAAATGGATTTATAGGGAATAATGTTTGAAATGCTATAACAACACTTTGCTACCACACATAAATAGCAGCTTAGTCATTAGAGCTGTGAAATAATGTCTACTATTGCGTTTTTAGAAGCCTTCTTTTGGAAATCGAATTAAATTCCTGAATTTTAAGGCAAGACACTACAGGAAAACCCAATGTTTTGATGATTTTGGGCTATTCTGCTTCCGTAGCATGCACTCTAAATAACACTGGGTTAAAAACAACCCAAGGGCTGGGTAAATATAGGACAGAACACATTGGGTTAATTTTACTCAGCAAGTTGTGTTGTTTATTTAACCCAGCATAATTGGTTGATTCAACTGTACCGTAGTACTAGCTTTTTATTTTATTTTATTTTATTTTTTACTTCATACAAGAATTAATGTTTACGGATTAACTTAAATCCTCTAAACCAGTGGTTCCCAAACCTGTCCTGAAGGACCCCCAACACTGCACGTTTTCTTTGGGTGTTTCTCAATATGCGTTCTTCAGCGATCTTGCGTCCTTGTGTTCTTGTTTTACGTCATCATTAACCGTCGAAGTTCAGACCCAATTCTCAAGAACGCAAGTACAGAGGACGCATGAAAGAACCCGGATGTGTTCTTGATACCGAGGATGCATCGAATGCAGACTTGAGCTAGTACTCGCCTGGTGTCCCAGTAGTCATTGCGGCCGGTTCCGAGTTCGTTCTTCCAAGGAAGCTTGGCAAGACCGGTCTCCACGAGAACACAAGTCCATTCTCTGCGTTCTTGGAATTGAGAAACAGCCATTGTCTCCCTAATCAAACACACCTTATTCAACTCATCAGCTCATTATCACATGGGTTAATGAGCTGATGAGTTGAATCAGGTGTGTTTGATGAGGGAGACAAAGAAAACTTGCAGTGTTGGGGGTCCTTCAGGACGATATACAGAACAATAACGAGTTTATAGAAAATTTACACAAACCTGTAATTGTGTTGTTAAATCTGACCCAGGATCTGGGTTACACTAAAGCTACCCAAACACTGGGTTATTACGTCTGACCCAGGATCTGGGTTACACTAAAGCTACCCAAACACTGGGTTATTACGTCTGACCCAGGATCTGGGTTACACTAAAGCTACCCAAACACTGGGTTATTACGTCTGACCCAGGATCTGGGTTACACTAAAGCTACCCAAACACTGGGTTATTACGTCTGACCCAGGATCTGGGTTACACTAAAGCTACCCAAACACTGGGTTGTTACGTCTGACCCAGGATCTGGGTAACACTAAAACTACCCAAACACAGGTTGTTACATCTGACCCAGGATCTACACAAACACTGGGTTGTTACGTCTGACCCAGGATCTGGGTTACATTAAAACTACCCAAACACTGGGTTGTTGCGTCTGACCCAGGATCTACACAAACACTGGGTTGTTACATCTGACCCAGGATCTACACAAACACTGGGTTGTTACGTCTGACCCAGGATCTGGGTTACACTAAAACTACCCAAACACTGGGTTGTTACATCTGACCCAGGATCTGGGTTACACTAAAACTACCCAAACACTGGGTTGTTACATCTGATCCAGGATCTGGGTAACACTAAAACTACCCAAACACTGGGTTGTTACGTCTGACCCAGGATCTGGGTTACACTAAAACTACCCAAACACTGGGTTGTTACGTCTGACCCAGGATCTGGGTTACACTAAAACTACCCAAACACTGGGTTGTTACGTCTGACCCAGGATCTGGGTTACACTAAAACTACCCAAACACTGGGTTGTTACATCTGACCCAGGATCTGGGTTACACTAAAACTACCCAAACACTGGGTTGTTACGTCTGACCCAGGATCTGGGTTACACTAAAACTACCCAAACACTGGGTTGTTACATCTGACCCAGGATCTGGGTTACACTAAAACTACCCAAACACTGGGTTGTTACATCTGACCCAGGATCTGGGTTACACTAAAACTACCCAAACACTGGGTTGTTACGTCTGACCCAGGATCTGGGTTACACTAAAACTACCCAAACACTGGGTTGTTACATCTGACCCAGGATCTGGGTTACACTAAAACTACCCAAACACTGGGTTGTTACATCTGATCCAGGATCTGGGTAACACTAAAACTACCCAAACACTGGGTTGTTACGTCTGACCCAGGATCTGGGTTACACTAAAACTACCCAAACACTGGGTTGTTACATCTGACCCAGGATCTGGGTAACACTAAAACTACCCAAACACTGGGTTGTTACGTCTGACCCAGGATCTGGGTTACACTAAAACTACCCAAACACTGGGTTGTTACATCTGACCCAGGATCTGGGTAACACTAAAACTACCCAAACACTGGGTTGTTACATCTGACCCAGGATCTGGGTTACACTAAAACTACCCAAACACTGAAAAAATATCCCCAAAAATTTACCCAAAAGACTCAACCCAGGATTTGGGTTGAAAAAAAATAACCTAAGATTTTTTAGAGTGTGTCGTCTTTTAGACTAGTGGAAAGAAAACATCCAAAATATACATTTAAGTGTTTATTTAATTACACTTTATTTTGTTTGTGTCTAGATTTCAGTCCACTCTTACTTCCTACACAAAACTGCGTGGGTTTGTTACACATATGTTTAATGCCAGCCTATGGTCTTCATTGGCTGCCCATGAACAGTATTGGGGAAGTTACTTTGAAACTATTTTATAAGCTTCAAGCTACTCTTAAATTAAAATACAGTCCAGCTACCCTTCTGAAAAAGTAGTTAGCTACACTATAAATTACTATCAAAACGTAGCTAGCTACATTGAAACTACTTCGATTTTATAAATGTATAATAACATTGTACATAACTGAATAATTGTTAAAGGAGAACTCGGCAACTCTAGCGAACTCTAGTCACTTCTTCGCTGATTTTCCCCTTTGTTGTCGCATGTTTTCCCCACGAGCTCCCCCTACAGCTGTGGGGGGGCGTATATGTCACAACACGGTCGTAAAAAACTCACGTGTGGCGGCCTCCTCCCCCTCTCTACCGCTGCTCATGTGCGTTTGTTTTGATCGGAGCAAGACAACTGTATCGTGTGGAGCTATGTCTACCGAGGTGGGTAATCTGGTAATACATCATACATGCGTGTGTGTTTATGTTGAATTGCCGTAAAGCGATTCGTGTTTCGCGCTCGTTCTCGTTCTCGTTCTCGTTCTCGTTCTCGCTTCTCACGAGACTTCCAATTTCTATTTTGCCGGGACGGTAGTCCCCAAGTTGCAAGGTTGGTTTTCCGCCAGGGAACGCTGGGGGGAGCGGGGAAAGTCACCAATATCACCAGAACAGGTTGTTTAACCATCCAAATGATTTCTAGACAGTTTTATTAAGTTAAAAAAGTTACCAAGTTCTCCTTTAATGGAGAAATGGAGAAAGACTTTAGGTTTAAAACAACGTAATGCAATACAATTGTGATTTCAAAGATTAGCCTATTGTTTTATCCAATGATAACCTACACACAATCTATATCTCAAACTGACTGTTTGTCAAAATCAAAGTGCAAAATTGCAACAAATGAAACACTGCAAGAACAAAATGTATGCAACTTAAAATGATATAAAGGAGTAGTCAAAATGTACATTAAAATAGTAAAATTACTGTTAAATTTACTGTGAAGAGAGCCACTCTGAGACACGAATCATGAGCTGCTTGCGTGAACTCGGTGTGCTTCACTCTGAAATCCGCCGCAACAAACTAATCTACATACACATTTACATAAATCATAGCTTTTGCAGTGTGATAAGCGCACTAAGCTGTATCGTGATTTCGTTTTCTGCTCGATTGACAGATGCTTTGCCAAAGCAATGGCCCAAAACACAACGTTAGTGATCTTTTAGGTTCAATGTGAAATTGTGGTGAGACAGATTAGTCTGTGTAAAAAATGGGAAACACTGATTCATCATTGTAACAGAAATAGACATTTCATAGAGTGCAATAAAGCAGGATAATTAATCATTTTAAAATGGCTATTACTCTCTTGTATGTGCGTCCTTAAATTTGTGCTTAAAGTCTTGAAATCATTCTAATATGCTGATTTGCTGCTCAAGAAACATTTACTATTATTTTCAATGGTAAAAACAGTGGAAACCATTATCCATTTTTGTCAGGATTCTTTGATGAACAGAAAGTTCAAAAGAACAGCATTTATTTGAAATATAAATCTTTTGTAACATTTTCAATTACATTTCTTTGTCACTTTTAACTTAATGCATCCTTGCTGAATAAAAATATTCATTTCTTATAAACGCATTTGAACGGAAGTGTAATCTGAGAGAAGAACAAGGTTTTGTGAAGATCATGAACTCTATTCTGGTAGAAGGTTTCATTGGCTGCATCCGAAAGCTGATCAAGACACGTCCGAATCCAATGTTAGCTTCAATCCCTGTCTCCTGAGATCCCTTCATCTGATGGATTTTTGAAGGCAGCATAGATGTATCCTTCCCTGTCTTTTATATCCCACAATCCTGTGCTTTCCATTCTGTGACAGTTGTGCTAAAAAATAAAGATGGCATCTGAAAGTTGTGGTTGGTGGTCAGTTAGTGTGCAAATGTAAATTTTTGACCAACGTTTTCCACTTCTGATGTAATTTCTAACGATAAATTACTATTGTTGTGATTTAAATATTTGCTTAGTTATCACCAAAGCTCTCTCTATTTTGCTTTAGATCACTAACCGTTACACTGCCTCAGAAGTCTGTCTGAAATCAGTTTCGTGAGGTACCTTCGTGCACAAAGTCATTACCTGATGAGGCAACAAGTCACCGCCTAAGCTTTGGGACGCAGCCATTGTGTGCGTATACTGGACCAGTGCCTGAAGAACTGTTGTAAAAGTGAGATAAGCAGCTGTTTCTGTTGCCTTGTCGTTGAACTTTCACTCAGAACTGTATTTAGATATCCGCAGTCAGCCTAAAGACAGTTTGTTGATATGCTTAATGTCATTGACGTCATTTGTTGTTTCTTCTGTCTGTGTTTATCACTGAGGATTTGACCTGTTCAGACTGAAAGACGACTAACACTTTGTCATTTTGACTGTGTGAGCACAGCCTCTAGTGGACAGTTTCCTCCATAACAGCAGCAAAACTCGAGGGGAATCTTTTGATATTTCCATTCTTGCTAACTGTAGTAAAGCATACAGGGTTTCCAGATGTCTGCGTGCGTCACAGTTTGAACTGATAAAGCCCCTGCTAATGTGGCACTTGCCCTTGACCTCGTCTCTAATTCCATGTTTGTGTTTTGAGGTGCTGACGTGAGATGCGAAACAAAGGAAACCTGTGAGTGTTCCTCTTTCCTCCATTCCCAGCATTCCTCAACAGGAAGAAATTGTCTTTTAGGGCCTGGGTTTCCCCAACACATGGTCACTAACATTCATGGGTTTTAAGTGGTTTGAACCTTTAGAAACCTACTGAGCTTAAATGTTCCACTTCCACATATTGATGTCACAAGGTGAAGAATGTAGAGAATGTGCCACTTTTGCAGATTGATTGCAATTATGAGTTTTGACACTTACAGAATTTTTATAGTGCAATGAACTATAAGTAAAAACAATTATGGGCACTATTTTAACGATCTAAGTGCATGGTCTAAAGCGCACGGCACAAGTTCACTGAGGGAGTGTCCAAATCCACTTTTGCTAGTTTAACGACGGGAAAAATGGTTGGTGCTCCCGGTGCATGGTCTAAAAGGGTTGTCCCTATTCTCTTAATGAGTAATGGGTGTGTGTTTGGGATTTACGTGCATTAAACCAATCAGAGTCTCATCTCACATTCCCTTTAAATGCCAGATTCGCTATTTACATGACGGAATTTGATAGTGGAAAGACCGAACGCGTCTCCAGAGCGCAAACGGATCTGCTCGTGCGCGAGGTAAAAGTGAGCAAGCAGATCATCTACGGGACAAGCCGGATTCCACCATATCTTTATGTACACAATAATAATCTTTTATCTATAATCCTTTTATTTTAAATATTATTTGTTTGTGTGCCGTGCGTCCCTGTGTGTGTAATAAGCAGAGTGTACGCACGTTGTGAACCCGCCTATAGGCGCACATTACTAACGCGCTCATTAAATAACAAAACAATTATTGCGACATTGACTTTAGACCAGGTTTCAGTTGGTCAATGGCACAGTCTATTTCAGTTGCCTCAAAATAGCAACACGCCAACAATGCGCCTGAACACACACTCGTTCTCAGACCAGCAGCCCATGGGCGCACAGATGGACGCAAATACATTTGCTATTTAAACAACGTGGCGCAGGATGTGAAAATGATACCTGCGTCGGACTGAAACAAAGATAGGGCCCTACATGTTTTTAAATAATATGTTAAAAAGTTGATGATAGCATGACCCCTTTTAAAAATGTTTTGAAGTCACAATGAAACTGAAGTAGCACCATCTCTCTTTTCCATATTCTGAGTGTAACAGATTAACGTAGCACGGGACTTGGTTCTAGGCATCGCTTGTTTATTGGATGTTGAGATGTGGGCGTGGCACTCAAAACTGTATGCAAATGAATGTTAGCTTGCAGGGGCGGGGTTTAAGAGCACTGAATGATGGAGATGTCTTGCATATGTTACCAGAGAAATCTGACGTTTCACAGGAAGATACAGTTATGACATTTGATACAATTATGAGGTCAAAACATTATAAAGGGGACCTATTATGCCCTTTTTTCAGTCTTGATCTTTAATGTTCAAAAAACATAATTTTTCTCTTCCCAGTCTATCAGTAATGCTCTGTTTAGTCTCTATGAAGCTCCTCCTCCTGAAAAGCACAATGTGCTCTGATTGGTTGGCTGACGTGTTCATTCCTGAAGAAAACTCGAGACTACAATGGAGGCGTTTCAGGGAGTTCAGAAACAGTGACACTGATATAGAGAATTATAGAATCTTTGCAGTGACTTTGTGCTTTGTAACTTTGCAGAACTTTTACTTGTTCAAACGGCAACATTACACATTAAAGAGAGCTGAAAATGTAAAAAAGCATTAGAGGTCCTCGTTAAAAAAAGAAGCCTATGGACGGATCAATTGATCATAATAAGATCACAATAAGGTAACGCGTATTTAGAAAATATATCGAGTGAATTTACATTTCATGCTGACTTTAAAGAAAATGCTGATGATGGAAAAATAAACAAGAATAGAGCATTAAAAGAGAAAACACACGAATATCCTGTCAGATCCTGGGGCAAAAGGTCCCAGTGCGCGCGCACACACACACACACACACACACACACACACACACACACACACACACACACACACACACACACACACACACACACACACACACACACACACACACACACACACACACACACACACCTCCTGTGCCTTGAGTGCATGTGTATGGTCATTTCTCTTCTGTTCACCCATGTGCCTCATCTGCTCACATATGAGTGTGTTCGCTTAGCTCTACTTCTGTTCACTCATGGTCCATAGATAGACGTGTCCAGCGCTCAAACAACCAGATCAGCAGAGTGTTTAGATGCGTTCGTGGATTGGGTGACCTCAGAAGGATGGCATGTGTTCAGGACATCCGTAGAGCTGCTTTTGGACAGACTGATGGGTTCCTCTCTGTGACTCTCATGTACACTGACTCAAATAACCTCTGTTGGTGTCTGTGGCTCCTCTCATATATACAGGATTCTTACATGCATTCATTGTACATTATTCATAAAACACAAGCAGATTTAATTTCTTGGTAAATCACTCTACTTCAATTATTGCATTCAAATCAGTTTGTGCACAGATGGATTTGCTAATTCACACGTTTGTTCTGCTGGTTAGGGCTGCATGATTTGTGTGTGTGTGTTAATTTGCTGTGTCTATATGTGATTCACTCTGAACACAGGAAGCTCAGTCCTGGCCAGACTCATTGTCAGTACGTTTTGGCATTTTCCCAGATCATTAATCCTGGATAGGAGAGATTCTGTGTAGAGGAATGGACATCATGAGTTGATACATAAAATGATACATTTTATTCAAAGAGAGGAAAAACAAATGTTTGAAAGCGACTTTGTGATGTGACAGTGTTGTAGTTTCAATACATTTAAACTGATATATGGGTAGTTCAAATGAAGTAACTCTCAATCTTTGTGTGCACATTCTGATGCACTGTAAATACTTTTTGTTATTGTCCAATAACTGAGTTTTATTGAGTTTGAAGAGAACTATGCTGAGAATGTGTTTGTCTTTGTGGGATGTTTATTTTTGCAATATCCAAGGGAGCAATCTTCAGAGATGAGCTCTGCTTTGAACCGCTGGAAAATGCTTTCTCTGATCTGCTTTCGGTCTCTAGGCCTAAAACAGAATATAGTGAGCTATTTGAGAAGCAGGTAATCTAACCAATGACTGCATGTGTAGAGCAAAAAATATTACTATTAATTATTTTAGACATGTTTTTTACATCAAATGTTTTATTGTTATTAAAGCCCATTTTGAAATTATATGATATGTTACTTTAAGTTTTTTTTTCATGCAAGACTGCATAAATATTTGTTTGCTGACTTTATCTAATGTTCTTTTTTACTAAAAAAAACTACTAAAGAATGTTAATAAGCTCAGTTGTATTTGCATTTAATATTTTTAATAAATTAATCAAACTTTCAGAGATTTATTGAAATGCAAGAGCTTTAAAGAAAATGCATCTTTTAAAATCCATAAAGTTTGGCATCTGTAAGTTTTTACATGTTTTTATATTTCTATTTTCATTTCTATTTTATATTTCTGAAAGAAGTCTCTTCTGCTCACCAAGGCTGCATTTATTTTATCGAATATATATATATATTTTTTTATAATATTGTGAAGTATTATTACATTTTAGATTTTCTATTTTAATATATTGTAAAATGTAATTTATTCCTGTGATCAAAGCTGAATTTTCAGCATCATTACTCCAGTCTTCAGAGTCACATGATCCTTCAGAAATCATTCTAATAGGATGATTTGATGCTCAAGAAATATTCATGTTGAAAACATTCTTAATATTTTTTTGTGGAAACCGTGATGCATGTTTGTTTTGTTTTTTTTCAGGATTCTTTGATGAATAGAGAGTTCAAAAGAACAGCATTTATCTGTTGTATCAAATCTGTTGCACCATTATACGTCTTTTCTGTTAATTTTGATTAAAGCATTCTTGCTGAATAATAATTTAAAAAAAAATCTTACTGACCCCAAATGGTAGTCTATGTAAAAACTGTGAGAAGGGAATTTTTTTTCAAATTCTTTCAGTTTCCAGACGTATTTGATTGACTGATGAAGAGTTCTGAGTTCATAAACATGTATTAAGTGTTCTTCCACTCATATATTTTCTTTAAATCAGCAGTTTGCTGTGGCAGTTTTTATAAATTGCTTACTTTAAGTTGTATAAGTATTGTGAAGATCTATTTCTGTCCAGACAGCTTGTTGCTCATAGCTTTGATCACTAATATATGCGTGCAGCAGTGCATGGATTGGCCGGGCCTTCATGAATATGAACGCTGGGATTGGCTCAGGCAGGATGCTCGCAGTTCAGGGATGAGTTTGTTAGAGGGATGGGCGGCACACGGACAGATTCCAGCGCAGGGAGAGAGAGAGTGGGTGTGAGACCATATGAGTGTGAGGAAGAGGAGGAATAAGACCAAAGGCCGACCACATGACCTCAAGTCAAAAGACTGAAGAAAAAGACAGAGAGAGAGAGAAGTTTGTCATCTGGCAGCAGGTGCTCGAGGACAGGCAGAGACAGGGAGCAGGGACACCTGAAGAATTCACCATCCAGTCATGACGTCCAGATCCATTCAGCGTGAGATTGCAGCTCTGAAAGGTACAACCACTCCAGTCTGATCATAGTAAACTTTGCTCTGTTCTTTTCTGTGTCTGAAACTCTTCAGTCTGAAGTATTTTTCTAGGAGAATAGTGGAAGTAGATTGGGAGGTCAAGGGAAGGTTTAATTCTAAAGTACACTTAATTTGCTGTCAGGTACTGTGCTGAATATTTCCATGTTAATGCTGTAAAAGATAAGCAAGATTAAATGTTGTCATTGTTTTGGCTGGGCAGGGAGGGGCGTCCGGCTGTGCCATTGTTTTCAGAGCGACACGGAAGTTCAGACAGACTGTGCTTCTCAATATGTGTGTTTGTGTGGCTCAACTAGACTATACCTTGTGGACAAAACTTTCTCCAGAGATCAACTAATTATGACAACTATAGAGCCCTTAAAGGGTCATGGTGATTGGAAAAAAAGTGGGTGGAAAAATTATATTTAAATGCTTTTGTATAGACTTGCAAAATGTCTAGGGTCACGACCTGTTAGAAATCAGGAATGGTGAGAGAATATTGTGCTTGGTATGTTTTTCGTCTTCAAACCAAGACATTTTGGGTCTTCAGCCGACAAAGTTTAAATCCTGTCTGGCTAGAGCTCTTCCCATAATGTTCACGCATCAGGTCAGTAGACGGAGAGTAGACGGTCTTTTGCGGCTGTTTGAACACATTCGACCACATGAGATTTTACACTACGAAGGAAATCCAGTCTAATGCGTTTTCTACCTCTGGAAGTGGTTGAAAGTGGACAAGCTCAAAGCATTTAAGACCCCGTTTACACCAGTATTTAGTGTCGTCCACTTGTGATCTGATCAACCAAAACGCATCTTAACCCTCTGAGGTCTGAGCTGTTTTCTGGGCCCTGGAGGTGTTCTGACATGCTCTGACATTTCTGGTTATTTCTGTTACTTGTGACATTTTCATGGCTAAAGTCTAATTACACTGTATTCAGCACAAACTCTGCTACAATAATATATCAGCAGCATGTATGTAAAAGTTTGTAGGTTTGAGATAATGACATTTATGCGTGGTTTTTGAAAATACAAAAAAAAATTCTCACTGAAATAAGGCCATGAAACCCATACTGATTATTTCTTCACAAGACTTTTGAAAATTGTATGACGTAGCCTAGAATATTTGCTGCAAAACTATGTGAAAATCACCCTAACTGCTCATTCAGATAAGACAATATATTGATTTAAAAATTTTACGGCGTGTTTTGTGTGAAAAAGCTCTATGCGGGAGCTCATTAATATGTAAGCTTTTCACACCTGAGAAAGACAAAGACCCTACCCTAACGGCCCTATTAGGAGCTATCAGGCCTCTATCATTCTGAGCAACCTTGCACAATACTGTAAATGAGGAGATTCAAAAAAGAATGGCTTTTAAATTGTTTGGATTTATTTACAACACAACATAATCCAAAAATACACAACAAATGCCAAAAAAGCACTTCAAAGACAGAGACCTTTGTGCCATTCCTAAAAACATTGTACATACCTTTCATTTCCAAGATTTTCACTTTACCATGTTACCATATTCACGTACTGAGACTCATGTGAATGTTGAAGTCCTCAGTGGCATCTGGGCCCTGAAAAAAAAAGTGAACATACTGATATCAAGAGAAAGGCCTGCACGATTTTGGAAATAAATATTAGATTTTTCTGGTTAAAAATTGCTTTTTAAAATTCCTTTTTAAAATTCACAGAATACACACACGTTTCCAACGATATATAATATAATGAACACCAGGTTTGTTGTGCCTTGTAGGCATAAGGTATATGCACAGTGCGGATAAAATAATAACAAATAGCAGCCTATAAATCTTCCAAAAGATTTCAGTAACAACTAAGCTAGAGAAAAATATATTGATTATCATGTTACTTCAAATGTTTCCATCCATTATGATGATATGAAATGAGATAATAATAAAAACATGAAGCCGTTTGGTGCGTTTTGCTTTCATCCAAAATATGATACATTCAAACGCGATCGCTTGCAAAATATGATACATTCAAACGCGATCACGCTCAAATATAAAACATTATGGTTACCATAAACATATCTATGTTTGAGCAGATATCCACAAACACAGTAAACACGGGTCTAAATATTATAATATTCCCCATATATCTAGCAACAGTTCAACTGCAACGTGACATTTATGCAACAATAACAAACTAGGCTATGTAAGAATTTCTTACCTTATCTTTCTTGTCTTCAAATCGCGTTCTTCTTCTTCTGAGGTAGCCTAAATCCAATGTAAGCTCAGGCACGTCTTTCAAACTCGACGAAAAGTGAAGTGAAGTGTTTTGTTGTTGAGGTAACGAGCGCGTTCGCGTTCCATGTGGAGATTTGCATGTGAATATCTTTTGCGCGAGTAGGCGTGGCCAAATTAACTGTAATGAGCAAGCGTTTGAGAAGCTGGACATCTTGTTGGTTTTATACAAATTACTTAAACAGAGAATATTTGTTTTCGTTTTGAATCCGATTATTTAAAAGTACACACTTAAATGTTTATAAAGGTATATGGCTCATAAATGTGTGACAAGTATTCGCTGAGTTTTGTTTCAGTTTATAGACGTGCTCAAGAAAAAAAAGTTCACCGCGACGGAGAGGCAGAATGCACACCCTGTTTATTTTCTTTATTTTACAAAAGCACAATGTTTTGATTTGATTGTAAGTGGACACATACAAAAGAAGAAATATCACAGATTCTTTTTTTATATTTCTTTTTTCTGTATGACCATAAATGACGGAGTAATTTAAGTTTATAGTGCTACGATGTGGAGAAAATCCGGCAAAACGCGCCGGCGCGTTTGTCGACCTCAGAGGGTTAATACCAGATGTAAACAGGGCCTCTGTGTCTGAGGCACATGTACAAATGCCATTCAGTGGCCGATGCAGTGCGATGACATCGTAAGGTGCGTCCCAGCGTATAAGAAGGGTGCCTGAGAACCCGTCTTCAGATTTGTATTGTCTGACGGATGGCAGTGCGACGCAGCGTCTCGTTCCCTTCTCAGGGAAGCAGGGCAGGACCGAGAGCTGTGAGAATGGTGCAAGGCCAGTGCCAAGATTGTTAATAAGCGTCATCTGCACGCCACACCGGTCTCAAGTGTCTCACGGAGGAGCTCCGGATTGATAAAAGGTGGAGTGAGTTGCTGAGGACTGACTAATTCGCTGCCTGGGTTCTGGAGGGGTTGCCGCTGTCCGCGGGGGAGCGGAGGAGTCGCCACCGTTTGCTGCTGCCGTCTGCCCGGCAACTCCCTCCAGCCCACCGCCTGGAGCGTCAGTGACTGCAGAGTCTGCTCAGATGTGCTCTGGCTCCGGGGATTTCCCACAGCGACGAGGGCTCTAGACAGCGCATTCCTCCTTTCTCCTGGGTTTCGCCACCAATGTAGCAAGGTTTGTTGTTCAGGGAAGGAGGCGGGAACCGGCGGATGATCAAACTTAACTTTAATCATAAAGTAAACAAACACAAAATAAAAGTAAAGAGGCAGGAAATGAAAGTAAAGCGCCTCACGGAAGATTGTCCAGGCCTGGTCCTCAATCATCCTTCACTGTTGTCGCTCCTCCTTTTATCAATCCGGAGCCACCTCCATGAGACACTCGAGGCGCGCAGGTGATGCTCATTAGCAATCACGCCACCGGCCTCGCTCCGTTCTCACAGCTCTCGGCCCCGCCCTGCTTGCCATACTGACGCTATGGGGCCACCATACCAACTACGCCAACTTCTCAAACTAACAACCTAAGCACTGAGCTCTAAGGCCTTGTCGTCCCTGAGCCATTAAAGTGTCAGTGGGCAAGCGTTAGCCTTGCAACACATTGTTCCTATAACAGTGTTAGGAAGGTCCTGAAGCTTCTATGCTCAAAAAAAGGAGAGTCTCGACCCCATAGAGCAGAGCCACCAGTAAATAGACAAAGCCTCAGTTAAGCCCATGACCCGCATCTAACAATATAAGCAATGAGGAGCATAACCTCTTAATGTCCAAACCTGGAGGAAGTGACAGAGAAGAGAGTATATTGACTGTTATTCAGTATACTCAATATACTTCTCAGCCTACTCAGCTCTACTTCTATAATATCGTATCAGGGAGCCGAACAGCAGGCTTCTCAGTCTATAGTAAAGCAAGCTCACCTTACTTTTCAGGGTAAGGAGTTGGCCTAAGCTCAGTTTAGACTGCCCCTGCTTTCCTGAATAATAACCACAAATGCCAAGCTTAACCTGATTCCAGTCATCCCCTACTTTTATTCCTCTCTAAAAACAACCTCTTGTACCCCAACACACTCCTCAGAGGAAGTAAAGAAGAAGGAAAAGAAGAAGAAAAAGAAAGAAAAAGGGGGCAGCCGCCCAGATCTGTGTGTGTGACTTCTCTATTACAGTTCTGCTTCACTCCCAGTTCCTCAGAAGGAGAGCTAGCTAAAATATGAACTGTTTGATTTCTGAAGGATCATGTGACACTGAAGACTGGAGTAACGATGCTGAAAATTCAGCTTTGATCACAGGAATAATGACATTTTAAAATATATTCAAATAGAAAACAAGTAAGCATAAGAGACATTTGTAAAAAAATATATAATGTTTCCAAACTTTTGACAGGTACTGTAATGGTTTGTTTCACATTGTAGTGTCCTGTCAGAGCTTATACATGCTCATGGTTAGCAGGTTGGATTGATATTGTCACAAATGCAGGCATTTACCTCCCTTTGGAGTGTGTGAGGATTTTCACAATATTTGCCTCATCCCACAAGCTTACGTGAAAAAGATTTATCACCCGTTTGGTTTATTCTCGTCACAGAGAACAGCCAGAATCAGGCTGCGTGAAACCGTCGTGTCACAGTGAAACTTTCAGTTTTCTCCCAGCAGACATTCATTATAGACCGTCTGTGAATACTCGCCCCTTACTGTGAATGACTTCTTGCATATTAAGTCACGTCATATTGCTAAGTTTAACCGTGACAGCACATTCCACATGCTTAGAAGTCAACAATGTGCCTTTTCTCACTGCCTACGGATATTGATTTCAACCTGAGCGTTTGGACCTCTTGATGGGGAGCAGTGAAGGCTTGGTGAAGCCAAAATTAAATATGCAAAATAGGGAAAGTTTAGTCCGGCCCACTCAGATGTGTTCACCAATCCTGCGTGAAGGCATCTTACAAAATGTTGCCAGAAAGCCTATTTCACTCAATATTTATGCTACTGTTCAACACTTTTTTTTTTCTTTTTTTTTTAAAGAAATTAATACTTTTATTCAGCAAAGAAACATTAAGTTCTGCAATAAGGTTGAAAAAGGTTTCCATTTTAAATAAACGCTTCTTTATCAAAGAACCCTGAAAAAAATTTATCATGGTTTCCACCCAAATATGAAGCAGCACAACTGTTTTCAACATTGATAATACGAAATGTTTCTTGAGCAGTAAATCAGCATATTCAAATGATTTCTGGAGGAATAAATTACGTTAAAATATATCCACATAGAAACAGTTATTTTAATTGTAATATTTAGCAATATTACGGTTTTACTGAATTGTTGATCAAATAAATGCAGCCTTGTTGAGCATAGGAGACTTTTTTCAAAAAAGTTTAGATGGCACACTAGCGTAGAGGAAGTTGCATTGATTACAGAAGAAAAATGTATGGATCTCTATGGATATTGAGCTGAAGATATTTATAGATCAATTATTTTATTTTTGAACCCACAGTAACATATCTACAGTGATGTCTATAAAGTTTCATAGGGTGTTGCTATTTCTCGCACCTCGCACACACTGGTCAGTCACGTCTCTCGTCATTGGCACTGACGCACACTGCCAGATATAGCAGGGGCTCTTAGACTGGGAGGGAATCCCAGGGCTTTCCTGTAAGTATGTACTGGGAAGTCCACATTCTTCCACTTCCCGTTCAGCTTTCCCTTCATTGGCAGTGCACAGCCCTGTTTTCCATGTGGATGAAGCCCACAAGGATGATTGCATTCATGTGTTGTGCCAAAAGATGTATTATGCTCAGCCTAATTGCTTAGCAATGCATTGTTTTTCCATCTGAGTCGTCAGACAAAGTCTAATTGTAATTGGGCTTCAAATGGCGCTTTAACCCTCTCGACAAACTAAATGATCTCAAATGAAATTCGTATATATTCAAAATGAAATATATAGATCGTATTGAATGTCAGCTTGCTTATTTTCCTCAAGATAGGGATTCATTAAGTCCACGTCATAGTTCCAACCACACAACTTATGCAATGCCGTTTGCGAATGTTCGTTGGAACATTGGTATTGGGATACACCGACTCGTTGAACTGCTGATAATGACAGAACTTGCAATAGTAGTCTAACTGTGCTTTTGGGAAACATTATTTCATTCTCTATGAAGCCCCTCCTTCTGAAAAACACAATGTTCTCTAATTGGTCAACTGGATCAGCGTGTTGTGATTGGTGAACTCTGTTACGGAAATGTCCCAATGCTTACCATAAACACCAGTTTCAACACACTACTAATGCAACTCAACCAGATGCGCCCTCTTTTTTTTACGCTTGGGGAGGAATTATTTAAATGAGGAATATTGTGACGTGTTCGTTCCCCGAAGAAAACTCGAGACTACAATGGAGGCATTTCAGGGAGTTCAGAAACACTGACACTGATACAGAGAATAGCTACCTTTGGAGTGACTTTGTGCTTTGTAACTTTGCAGAGCTTTTTCATGCTCAAACAGAAACATTACACTAAGAAAGTTGAAAATGTTAAAAAGCATAATACCACCTCTTTAAGTCCAGAATGATGCTTATATCATTAGAGGCTAACGGGGCCGTTCTCATCAAACCCTGACTCCTTTGTTGATCAGTCATTCTGGTGTTCTTGGAACTGAAGCACAAAATCTCTCTTCTTGGTAAACAAGTATTGAGGTAGTGCAGGCTCTCTTGGACAGACGCTGTACCTGTGGTTAGTATTCAGTGGGTATGAGTTGGCAGGCTGTACTTGGCTCCAAAGGTTGTGCAAGTAGTCATGCCAGCTTCAAATGGCACACAAATTAACATCAGTATTTCTTCATTTGTTCTCTTGTCCAGTAGCCTAGTTGAGTCTGAGTTTCCTCGTTTGTTGTTACTCTGGTGCAGACCCTTTAGTACCAGATTGAGATGAATTTTAGACCTTTCATAACTGATTTAACATTATACTCAGCCCGGAGAACAAATGCTCTTCTAACCAGGTGTGATGCAATAAAACAAGTGATAATAGCTGAAAAGAATTTAACCAGCCACAAACACAACAAACAATGAACGACAGGATGTTTTATTAGTTAGTTCGATTTTTTTTTTTTTTTTCTTTTTTGTTGCATCACTGGACAACCATTTTTATTTTTATTTTGAATAAGTGTTGATGCAGTTTAATCTGTCAGTAAGCACTTAAAGAGCCAGAAACCATTAATTTGTAGTGGTTTCCAGTTAAAACACTGCCATCTTCTGCTCAATCACTGCACTTTCCCAGCAGCAGCAGTGTTCGACAACAATTTAAAGCTCATTTTTGTACACATGCGTTGTCACGTGAGTATTCCTTCATACGTGTGTGAGCTTGTGTGTGTGTGTGTGCGTTTAGTCTGTTGACTCTGAGCTCAAAGAGGTTCATAACAAAGGCAGGAAGACAGCATGGAGTCCATATGAAGATTTACAGATGTGTTTACTTGTGTGGAATCTGTTCTTTCGAGATGAAAGACCGACCGTTGCGTTCGCAGCGTCAGAGGCTGTTGGACGCTCGTACCTTTCTTTGGTTTCTTCAAAAATAAGCAGCACAACTATTTTCAACATTGATAATAATCAGAGTTTCTTAAGTAGCAAATCAGCATATTAGAATTATTTCTGAAGGATCATGTGACTCTGAAGACTGGAGTAATGATGCTGAAAATTCAGCTTTGATCACAGGAATAAATTACAGTTTAAAATATATTAAAATAGAAAACAGTGTTTCACAATATCACTGTTTTAATTGTATTTTTCATCAAATAAATGCAGCCCTGGTGAATGTAAGAGACTTCTTTCACAAACATGGAAAATCTTACTGATCCCAAACTTTTGAACGGTAGTTTATGAGCAGATGTGAATAATATACAACTGTCTGACATTTTTACAGTCACTAAAAAAGTGTTTTATTGGCACTGATATTTTCAGTCATGTTGAAAGGAAATGTTCTCCTCAAAATGAAAATTCTGTCATGATTCCAGTTTTTTCTACTTGCATTGAAAAGAGCTGTAAAGAAATTAAGCAGAACTTCTCTTGTAAAAACGTTTTGGAAGAACAATAGATTTAGAGATTTAGCTATTCCTTTAAAGTGCTATATCAGTGTTTTCTTGACACCGCTATGGTGTCAAAGTTCACTTACTTTAACCTTATTGTGAGGCTCCAAACCTTCTAGGATACAGTTGAATATGTCAGTTTTAATATTCTATTGTTAATGTGACCTCTGTAAATAAATCACACTAATATATACAGACACAACAAAACACTTCTTACACATGTGATCAGCAATGCTCTATAGAGTCATTCATTTTTTACCGAGTTGGTAATCTGTAGTAAACTGCTTATTCATGAGTGATGTAATTCTTAGATTATAGCTCTACATTCAGGCAAAGTAATAATTAAAGCTGCATTAACAAGCACTTTGTGAAAAGAGCCACTGTTATCAAGTGTGAAGGGAATCAGAGCAGTGTTTTAAGTTAACTAGTGAGTTTGAACTGCTTTAGTCTTGTTTTCACCCCTTTCTCATTGTTTCCGGATGGTCATTGGATGGGACCATTAAAGTGTCTGGCGCTGCTCCAGTGGTGCAGGCTGGGAATTAATGAAGCAGAGAGACATCTTAAAATATAAGCTTTCCATCAAGCCCTCTAATTTGTTTTTTCTCATTTTTGATTTATGAATCTAACAGCTAGTTATCTGAGGTTCTCATTCACTCACCCATGACCGCAGGGATTAAAGTTCTGCGTCACTACAATGTATTTCCATCAACTGGATTGCAGAGAGGCATGAATGAGATCAGTGCAGATCAGGGTCAGAAATGAACGGGCTTGGGGCAAAAACGCCACCAAAATTCAAGATAGAGGGACAAAAAATGTACCCATTAACAATTAAACTGAATCGATGACTGTCTTGTTTAAAGTGAAATGAGGCATTGAGACTTCCAAGCAATCACACGTTTCTGTTGAGCGGATGAATGCAGTGGCCAGTCAGAGGCATTTGACAAGTGTTGATAAGCTGATATTTTTGACAGTCAAAAATAGTCGATTTCCGAATGCAAATGAACTGACTCTGAGTTTTAGTATGGCTTCTTATATGAGCATCTTTTTTCAAATACAAGGTCAATATTGATTTTCACTAACAACAAAACAACAAATTATCCGTGAATTTATATGGAACTAAGCTTTAGGAGCTTTCCATTTTCATTCGTTGCATTCGGAGATTGACTATTTTTGACTGATAAAATGCCGGCGGACACAGCAACAGTGAGTTGTTCAAAATCTTTCTTTTTAGTAAACTTTGTGTACACAAACAATATTCTCAATGCTGGAGTTCATGTGTAGAGCCCGTGGTGATACTTCCAGCAAAGTTTCATGTTGTGTCGAGCCTTCTTAGTGTTGTAAAAATAGCGATTTTGATGCTATCATAGTCGTGCCATAGCACTCCCATTCAAAACGCAATTTGACCGAAAACGGAAATACGGTCAAACTTAAAAGTGCCGTTTCCATCCTAATTATGTTTTTAAACGAAAATTTGCCTCGGGTAGATTAACAAAAAGACCCTAGGTTGCATTTTGGCGAGAGTTCCGCTTTAAGACATTAACTTAAAACATTGTTTGCTTTAACCAGATAAAAAGAAGTACTGAAAAGTTGGGTAGATGGTGATTATTTGTATGACTAAAAAGTGTCAAGCGTTGCAAAAAGTATGTTTTATAGATTGAAAACAGCCCTGAAAATATGCAAACTTGCTGTTCTAAAACATCACATTCCCTTGAAACGCTATTGGTGTCTGTCAACTATTGATGGTTAAAGGAATATGCTGAATAGTTTTAAGCCATAAGAATGGTTGTTTTTTGTGATTGTGTGCTGTTATTTATTTGTTCAGATTGGTGAGGCCACACATGCTGTAGTTCGGATCAGTGTTTTGTGTGTGTTTGTTCAGTGTTACTGCATTAGTCACTCTGTTGATGAGACAGATCCGTCTGGATTCTCTGAGACAGACACCATTAATCACCAGCATATCTATTTTTCAACTAGTTTCCCTTCCAATGTATGCATTACATTACTGATGATGTGAAGGTGAAAAACTATTTTAATAAGTATTTATCTTAATCATGGCATTGCTTTGTTTAAAAGAAAAGACAGAAAAGTTTTAATAACATTTCATGTTTGGATGTTATTTATGGGACAACTTGATCATTCAAATACACAGTTAATAAGAAGATAGATTTTTAAAATATAATTAAAAAATGATCAGTTAAAAAAAAAAAAAATTGTGTATATTTTTTTTATTAACTGATAATTTTTTTTAGAAATATTGTAATATATCCCATTCAAAGTTTTTTAAAAGAAGTCTGATCATAAAAAGCTGAATTTTCAGCATCATTACTCCAGTCTTCAAAGTCACATGATCCTTCAGAAATCATTATAATTTGATGATTTGATGCTCAAGAAACATTTCTCATTATTATCAATGTTAAAAACAGTTGTGCAGCTTCATATTTTTGTGGATTCTTCGATGAATAGAAAGTTAAAAAGAACAGCATTTATTTGAAATAGAAACCTTTTGTTTCCATCTTTAGAAACCATCTTTACAGTGTTAATTTCTATAAAATACAAAGTTTAATATAACTGAAGCAGCATCTGCGATGTCAAGTCAAGTCACCTTTATTTATATAGAGCTTTTACAATAGAGATTGTTTCAAAACAGCTTTACAGAGATAACAGGAAAATAATGTTCCTAATGTTAATGTAAAAAAGAGTTTGTTTCGGCTGTACAGCAGATCTAGAAGAGAGGAGCGTCTTAGTTCAGCTGAAGTAAGTTCACAAATGGTTCATTTTTGTTGTAAAAAAGTTATTAATTTAGTTCATATATATATATATATATATATATATATATATATATATATATATATATATATATATATATATATATATATATATATATATATATATATATATGACAGCAGTGATATCATTGTCCAGCTGTGTTCAGTTCTCATATAATGGTGTCAGTGCAGTCAAGATCAATAATATTGATGAATATTAAGTGTCCCCAACTAAGCAGGCCAAAGGCGACAGGAATGTTGTCGATTACCAACTGGAAATAATGTAGGCTTGTTTCTGGGTCTGTAAAGACAAACCATGTTTACAGTAATGCACTAACTATAGGAGTCTGTGATTTTCACCGTGGTAAATGTTAAAATCTCTTATAGCTTTCCCAGTGTGCTGTGGCAGCATCCGATCTGCCTTCCTGCATGTAACAGAAGCTGTTGGCTGAGCGCTGCTGATTGTGATTGCAGTAAACTAGTGTTTATTGTTTTATCAAATGATCATGGCATCGGCAGTAAACCTGTCCATTCATTCCTCTGATAATGTTGCTCAACAGGTTTAATGATCTATTTTATAGTCTTTCTCCCTCTCATCACCTGCTCTGTGTCTTAAATCGGCCATGTTAGGAAACCTAACATGTGTAATTGTGTAATTATGTACTGATGCAGAACTGCGTGTAATGGCTCTCAGATATCATTTCTGGCTGTGTGTGAGATGGGATATGCGCTCTCCTTTAAACCTGTTAGATTTCAACAAAAGACGCAGCGCCGGACTGGGAGTTTATTGCTGTTTTGCTGATACACCCTCTTTTCCACAAAGAAACTCTCAGCCACTGGTAGTGTGGGAATATCTGCACTCACCTGAGCGGGAGGGGGAACGCTTTCAACACACGAGACCGAGACGCGAGCGAGGAAAACCCTGCGTTCCACTAGAGCCAGGGAAAAGTCATTAAAACACTGGGATACTGTTGCTGTAGGCAGTTCCTCTTCACCGCGCGGCCTGATGGACCTGTACTCCTCCAGTAAAGGTAGGAGATGAGTGTGTTCGGAGGAATAACAGATGGAGAGGGTGGATCTTAGAGAGCAGGTGTGAGACGTTCACTGGACAGTGAACTACAGAAGCTGATCATGTGAGAGTCGCGGTGAACTGGATTGGCTTTAGTTGCGAACGAATCCATTGTCAGAAGATACTTTCATTGACTAGACTAGCTGTAGTACAGTAACTTACTGTAATTCATCAACACAGTATACTACAATAATATAACTGTTACATTGATATCTGTATACAGTACCAGTCAAAAGTTTGGACACAGTACTATTTTTAATGTTTAAAGCCTGCAGTTAAAAAAACAAAAAACAAAAAAAAACAGTAATATTATGAAATATTATTACAATTTAAAATAATGGTTCTCTGTTTTAATATACTTTAAAATGCAATTTATTTTTGTGATGCAAAGCTGAATTTTCATCAGCAAGTACTCCAGTCTTTGGTGTCTTATGATCCTTCAGAAATCATTCTAATATGCTGATTTGATACTCAGTTATTATCAATGATGGAAACAGTTGTGCTGTTTAATATATTTTTTTGGAATACTTTTTTCAGGATTCATTGAGTAAAACGTTAACAGCATTTATTCATAAAAACAGCATTTATTCAAAATAAAAACATTTCTAACAATATAAATCGTTACCATCACCTTTTATCAATTTAACGCATCCTTGTTGAATTAAAGTACTAATTTCTTAAAAAAAAAATAGTTATTGTTCCCAAACTTTTGAACGGTAGTGTATATTGTTACAAAAGATTTCTATTCTAAATAAATACAGTTCTTTTTAACTTTTTATTCATCAAATAATCCTGAAAAAAGTATCTCAGGTTATAAAAAAAATATTAAGCAGCACAACTGTTTCCAACATTGATCATAAATCAGCATATTAGAATGATTTCTGAAGGATCATAAGACACCAAAGACTGGAGTACTTGCTGATGAAAATTCAGCTTTGCATCACAAAAATAAATTGCATTTTAAAGTATATTAAAAAAGAGAACCATTATTTTAAATTGTAATAATATTTCATAATATTACTGTTTTTTTTTTTTTTTTTTTTTTTTAACTGCAGGCTTGATGAGCATAAGAGACTTCTTTCAAAAACATTAAAAATAGTACTGTTTCCAAACTTTTGACTGGTACTGTATATTGGTTCAGTTTAAAGGGTTAAAAATTTAAAAATAAAAATTAATGACATTTAAAATTCTAATTCGATAAGAACATACAGGCATGTCGAGATTTGTAGATTAAAAAGCTTCAACTCAACTCTAGTGTCTGAACTATTTCAACTTGTATTTATGTCTGTTGACACCAATCACTCTTGTAAGGCATTTTCCAATTACACTTCATTTTAAGGTGACGTAGTTACATTGAGTAATATTAATTAACTACATGTACTTCCTAAAGAGTTATGGTTAGGGTTAGGGTTTGGTTTAGGCTTAGTGACTTGTAATTATACATACTTTACAGTTATTACTATAGTAAGTACATGTAGTAACCTGTGACTACTTCACTTTAAAATAAAGTGTTATGCATTATGCATTCAACTTCTTGTAATGGATTTTTGATAGACTTTTTGTGTATATAACATACTATGTAAAAGTACCTGAAAACAGTACACTGCCATTTAAGTATTTGCAGAAGTTTAGAAATTATATGATTTTTTTAAAAACCTTATGATTTTTAGTGTTAAAATTTTCTTAAAAAAATTGCATTTTAATAAATTAATTAGCCTAATTTGCTTTATTTTTGGTAACACTTTACAATACGGTTCAATGTGTTAATATGAACTAGAAAATATATGCAAAATATTTCTAAAGCATGTTTTAATCTTGGTTAACATCAGAAATTAAGCAAGGACTTGTACCACTCAGATGAACACTCAATTAAAAATAATAATAATAATAATAATAATAATAATAATAATAATAATAGTCGCTTTGGGTCAAAATGACCTGAACAGAGTATTGTTAAGTTCAACATTTACTAATACATTTATAGAATCAAAAGATGTAATAAAAGTTCGCTGAGATGAAACCGAGAGACCAGACAAGATAAAGTCCTTACGCTATTCTTCCGCATGATCATTTTATTAGCGAAATGTCTATCCATATTATTACTGCGTCAATCGCCGTTCCATACCTGGTGTAAACTGACGCAGGACAGCAACTCTTTTACTGCAGCAACAGCAACAGTGCATTTACTGTCATCAGGAATGTAATATGATTGCACAGAGTAACATTTATCTTCAGCAACACTGATAGTGAATAGCACATAGCAGGCACACACTGGTATAAACTTAGATATCTAAAATATGCATCACATGACTATGCATCATTGTTTTCAAATACCTCTTTTTTCATAGTCCAGACTTCTACATGAAATAAACGTATTCAGACCAGTGTAGATGTAGCCGAAATTTAATAAATACTGTAACAAATGCATGACTCATTATTAGTTAATGCATTTTCTATCATTAATTAAAGGGACCTATTGTAAAGTGTGGATGATTTGAATCATGAAGTAAAAGCAGGTTTGGATTTGTCGAATGTTTTTTTTTTTTTTTTTCTCACTACATTATGCTCATACTTAATATCTGTGTGTAGTTTTGATGACTTTATCAGTGTGTGTAAAGTCTTTGACTGCTAGTGATCTCCAGTGATCCTTTAAAACAGGTGGACAGACTCATGCAGATATGAATGAAGAAGTATGTGCACACACACACACACACACACACACACACACACACACACACACACACACACACACACACACACACACACACACACACACACACACACACACACACACACACACACACACACACACACACACTCACACGTAGTGTTTTCATGTTTTATGGGGACTTTCCATAGACATAATGATTTTTATACTGTACAAACTGTATATTCTATTCCCTTACACTAACCCTACCCCTAAACCTACCCATCACAGAAAACTTTCTGCAATTTCACATTTTCAAAAAAACATCACTTTTTTGATTTATAAGCCGTTTTCTTCATGGGCACCAAAAAATGTCCCCACACGAACAAGGATTTCAAATATTGCCATCCTTGTGGGGACATTTTGTCCCCATAATGTAGGGTTTACCAAGCCACACACACACACACACACACACACACACACACACACACACACACACACACACACACACACAGTCACACACATGCCGTTTATAACAAAATGACCAGAGTCATTAGGGTTAAATTACTGTCTGTTTTGTGGTTGTGTGGCATTTCTGAAATGAATCATCCATCCAAACACACTTCATGACTCTGATCAGTCTCGCTGAGTCTCTGTAACTGACTGAAGCTCTCTGTTCTGGAAATGACATCTCACTCTCAGCCCAGACCGCTCTGGCGTTTACTGGATGTCATGTAAAGCTCGATGAGCTTATGGAAATACTCAGATGAAAGTTCTCTGAGCTCAATGCCAACGCCAGCTCACCGTTCAGAGAGCTTGCTCACATGTGTCCATCTGTGACCTTCCATGTCTTTCAGTGATCCTGTGACCAACACACACACATAAAGATCGTCTTCTGTCCACGGTGGTATTGGGGACAGAGGTTTTGAAGGTGTTTGTGTTCATACTAATGTACATGAAGGAAGATTCCAGTATGTAGAGGATAATGTAACGGGGATTGAGGTCTGGTCTTTTATCACTTTGAGGGGTTTTATTTCTGGAAATGTCCCACTGACTCCTTATCCTGCTTATTGCATGGCCAACAAAAGTAAATAAATAGACATGAAATATGAAGTGTAGACGATCTGTGAGAACACAGCATATAATGATATAAGAGACATGGAAACTAGTACGGCTATAGGAGTTTGTTTGCCTAGAACAACATACATTATACAGTTTAGCTTGAAATTATACAGAAATACTATTAGAAGAGATTGAATGCTTACTGTAAATTATAAGCTTTAGGCTTTATCTAACATTGTTCTTATGATGTATGTTAAATAAGCTCATATATTGTTTAGGATATGTTTGTAAAATATATTGTACTATTTTTATGTACATGCACTACTGCTTAAAAGGTGTTTTTTTATTAATACTTTTATTTAGCAAGGATGCAAATCAAAAGTGTTCTTTTAACTTTCTATTTATCTAAGAACCATAAAAAATAAAATGTATTACGGTTTCTGCAAAAAATATGATTTTGAATATGAACTGTTTTCAACATTGATAATAATCAGAAATGTTTCTTGAGCATCAAATCATCATATTAGAATGATTTTTGAAGGATTATGTGACACTGAGTAATGATGATGATAATTCAGCTTTGATCACAGGAATAAAGTACATTTAAAATGACATATAAAACAGATTGATCAAATAAATGCAGCCTTGAGACTTCTTTCAAAACATTTTTCAAAATCTTACTTTTGTTAGCACTTTATTTTACAGTCCTGTTCCCCATGTGCACACTATGTACTTATTATAGTAATTGCTAGGTACTAACCCTTAACCTATACACCTAAACCTAACCTGAACCCATGTAGTTACCTTATATTACAGTACTTTCTTAGGTAAGCACACGTAAGTGCATCTACTGTAAAATAACGGTAGAGAATGCATTAGGTGATTGTTTCTGACATGGTTAATCAGACATAGTTGATAAACTCTAATAGATATGAGTCTATCTCTTCGTGTGCTCAGTAACAGTCAGCAGGGGGCAGCGCTTCAACACGCCGTGAAAGGCATGTGTGCTTTCATACGGTTGTAACACACACGCTGACATCGATATGAATGTCCCCTGAGGTCTGATGTGCTTTGAACACCTTGAACAAATGTCCTGCAAAGTTGATCTCAGTGTTTACTCTATTGTAACTAGATGCAGTGTATCCACAGGCTGTAAGCTAATGCCATTTGTCTTTGTGTGTTTGTGTGTTGCAGGTGAGTTGCAGTTTCCCCACATCTTACTGTCCTGAAGAGCTGTTTCAACACGCAGCAGAGTTGTAGATGTCTCTACCTCAAGTATTTTCACACCTCGACCCTCAAAAGCACTAGAAAACAGAGAGATTGAAATAGCGTTTCCTTGTAAAACATGCTCCAATAACCTCTCTAAAAATCCCAGTTTACAGTTCAGATGAATGTTCTCCGCTGTATCAGGCAGTGCTCTAGGGTGTGAGCGAGTGTTGATGTAGACGACTGAGGGTGTGGTAGGGCTCTTTTTTTTTGTGATGGACGTTGCTCTCTAGTATATACATGTTTAAGGCCTTTCAAACCCGGGTCATTATCGTCTCACCCTGCAGTCTAGGCTGCCATTAGCTTCTCTATCTTTCACTTCTTAGGGTGGAGTTTATTTTCATTGTTCTCTAAAGAAATCATACCTTTTTAACACTGCCTGTATTGTAATCTGAGAAGGCGGCGCACACAAATACACCCACTCCCACACCCACACCCACACACACACACACTCTGTAGAAACTGTGTAACGTCATGCTCGGATTATGCTGTTACCATCACATAGCAGAAGCTATCAGGTTTTCTTACTTTTTGTAGTGTGTTAGACATTTCATGTTTGTTCTTAGGCCATTTGTTTTGTCTCATTTTTCTGGCGTAATGTGCTTGCATTATTGTTGATGACAAAATACTGCAATGATTAGAATGACAGTACCTACAAATCCTAATGAGCTTATTGTATTTGTTTGTATGCAACGGTACAGTTTACAAAGCAACTGGACACTTGTGATTGTATAGCACTGCTAAATAACACACACTTTTGGTTGCTTAAAGTCGACATGAAATGGAAGTTGCAATAGACTTTTCTTCCCTATTGTGCCGTATATCCCAGTGAAACTGCTTCTGGAACAAGAACAAATGAAGGGCTTGATTTCGTCCTATTTTGATTAAAAGATTACTAGAGGACATGAATTTGAAAAAAGTTAAATAATAAATACTGCAAGTTATTTCATGGTGACTTTAAGTTAATCCTGTGTGACAAATACACCAGCAAATACAGCGTTTCTACTGAAAATAGCCTTTTTGTGTGTGTGTGTGTGTGTGTGTGTGTGATACCTGTATGACATCCAAAAAGACAATGATCACTATAAAGACCAAAACCACTGAAAAATATATCACAAAAAAGCATAAACTGCTCCCACTATATCTATAATATTGTTATATTGCAGCAATATTTTAAACTCAGCTTCTGTGTTTGTACAGAACGTGTCGCTATTTTATATCAGATGAAAACTGTGCTTTTAAAAGCCAAAATGTCAATATAAATGAATGTCTAGTGGAAAGTACGCCCTGCCGTATGAAAGCACATCGGTGCAGCTTTCAGAAGTGTCTCGCTGTGCAGACAAACGCTTTATATCACAGAACAATGGAGGGAGAATGATCACAGACGTCCTGATACGAGATATTAATTATCATGCTTTTATCTGTTGATGATTAGATGAGGTGTGTTCTGTGGGAATCAAAGGCTTCAGCAGAGCGCACCGCACCCTCACATTTACACTGCTCAGGGCGGGACAACATTTCCCAGGATGAGACTAAATCAAACACTTTTAATGAAAGTAATGCAGTGTGCTTTATGAATTCCTAGGCTAGGTTACAGAGAGACCATAAAATACCCCACATTCTTCCACTTTTTATTCAGGTTTTATTCTGGAGGAGATTTGCCTTGGCTGTGAACACTAAATCTGAAAAGGAGATAGATGTATTTAGTAACTGAGATGAAACGGACTGCAACTATCAGTAGTTTTCTTATCTGGTAATCTGATATGTTCTGGAGTGCTTCATTGAGATGATTGACGTGCTCATCTGCCCTGAAAACTGAAAACAGCTGTTGAGCACATGATATGTGAACATGTAAATTAAACCAACAGGTTTATAAGGGGAAATATCATTCAAATTATTAAAAATAAATCATAAAAAATGTTTGTATACACATACATAAAAAGCAACGCCCTAATTTTGTAAATTTGTAGTCTAATCTCTAATAATCTCTAATCAAATAACTCATGTTATTGTAAGTATTGAGTAATACTATTAAACAACATGTTTTAGTGCTATTGCAATTATATAAACATATACACTACTGTTCAAAAGTTTGGGGTTGGTAAGTTTCTTTATGTTTTTGAAAGTAGACTCTTATGCTCAAAAATACTGTAAAACAGGAATGGTATGAAATATTATTGGAACATACATTTTAAAATGCATTCAAAAAGAAAAAGTGTAATTTATCAAAGCTGAATTTTCAGCATCATTACTCCAGTCTTCAGTGTCACATGATCCTTCACAAATCATTCTAATATGATGATTTGATGCTCAAGAAACATGTCTGATAATTATCAATGTTAAAAACAGTTGTGCTGCTTCTTATTTTTGTGACACATTTTATTGAGGCATTTATTTGAAAGTATTCTTGTAGTATACTACACACTTAGTATACTAAATGTCAAATTTGCGATCTATATAGCTGAATGAAAAAATAAACATGTCTTTTTTTCACATTCAGAACTGGCTGAGCAGTTAAACTCTAGTTTGTCCAGGCTGACAGAGGTTGTTGTTCCAGAGCTTTTTGAGATTTTTTTTACCAAAAGTCATAAAGGGATGTGCTGTTTTCAGTTCCCCTGGGCACACGCAAGCAGAACAAAAACAATATGATGAATTTACATTAAAAGTGCAGACTGCCAAACTGCGAAGTTAACAGAACAGGGCCGTCCTGCGCTTCAGACAGACTCGTGCAGGGAGTGAAGATGCTGATAATGTCCGACTGTAAAATTATACGTTCATCATATTCCCACATGATGCTTTCTCAGGTTAATAAAACATTATGTTCTTTGGAATAGAACTGCACTGGTGAACCTTTAATGAGGATAGTTCATCAATCACTTTAATGCATGCTGGCGTGACAGATATGCATGTGCGGTCTGCATGCTTAGTTTTATGAAGCGTTTATGCACGTGCCTGTTTTCGACATTTTTAGCAAGTTGGTAAGGAATGTGTTGGCTTGTCCGGATGCAAATGCACATTCAAGCACGGCGCCCTGTGTGAGTTTTGCTTTGCTGTTGCTGGGGTAACGCTGACCTAAGTCCAGGACAGACGGCGTATTTACCCACGACTGTGACTCATGTTCCCATGGCAACCACAGGCCTGGCTGACCACACCCTCGTGTGCTGTATAACCGTTCTTGCTGACTCACTGGACAAACATGTGGTTTGCTTTGTGTTTTCTGTTGGGATGTGTTGAGTGCGATGCTTTCACAAAGCACTTTCAGTTTTTTGTTTATTTGGAATTGTTCACTCAAATGTTCCTTTTTATAGCTTGATTAGACATTGACCAACAACCGTCAGGGTATAGAAACCATTGTTTAGCTGTGGTACTATTTGCAAAACTATGGTAAACGCAGGTAAAAACATGGAGGACTCCTCAATATCATGGTTAGTATGCAAGGTCAGATTTATTCTACAAACATTTTCCTAAAAGATTATTCAGAATGTCCTAACCATATTTTTCAGAAGACTTGCAGTTGCAGGAATTTTATTTCACAATGATTGTCATTAAAAACAACTAACATGTGCAGACAGGAATCTAAAGCATTTCAGATAGTGTTGTGGTAAAACACTTACAGATGTGTTTTTACTGGTAAAGAGGAACCTCAGTTTACCTCATTGTAATTCAACATAGAAATCATTTAAATAACAGTTTTTCTGTCATGACAACTCTCTGAGTGTTTGGCATGGTAATGGATATGACAATGTTGATATGTGTGGTCTTGGCGCATTAGATCTGCTACACTGCTGCTGCTGTACGGGACAATACATACACGAAATGCTGCTGCATGAATTACCTGTAGCAGATCTATACAGGTGGAGCTGGGGAAGGTGGAGGGTTTCTGAAAGCGCACTGAAACTGTATTTGAAGGTTGAGCTGCGAGCTCATTGGCTACTGATACAGCAGGAACCAATCAGCTGTGCCCTATGTTTCATAACAGAACTTTGTATTAATTGTGGTGTTTCCATTGAGTTACCATTAGCTAAACTCTTTAGCCTATCTAATGTTTTATATAGTCTACTGACAGGATATAGGTTTTTATCCTGTAAAGATTCTCTGCAGTGATAACCCTTTATAAAGACATGCTTAAATGGGTTAAAACAAATTGATTGGGCTCTGCAAATAATTTACAATGATTATGTGCCACATTCTTTCTTTTATGGTCTTTGTATTGTGTTTTGTATTATAAATCCAGTAAACTTTTTATATGCCAAAATGTAATATATTGAACAAATCACTGAAAAATATGTATATGCTGTTTTAAATAATCTCAATGTTGGCCAAAGTAATCGTGATTATGATTCCTGCCATAATCAAGCAGCCTTAACTTCAAATGTAAAAATTGGAAAAACAGTGCTAAATGCAAAAATAATAACTTGCACTCCACCATATAATCATAAATAGCTGGGATAGCTTTTCAACTTTTAAAAGGGAGGAGAAAACACTTGTATCCAACCAAACTTTAATGTGGACAATATTAGTATTTGACCCACTATTTGTCCCGTGATGAGTTTGAATATTGTTGGGTGTATGCAATAGTAATATTAATGGATTTCATTTGTGATATTAAAGACGTCAAACAATTTTTGGACTGTGTAGGTTCGCCACTTGATTATAAAATCTGGGTTGTGAAGTAAAAACCAGTTGAGGTCCACTGCCATGAACAACCTTTAAAATGTAAAAGCTTTGTAAAAATGTTCATAGTTAGCATTATAAACACCAATGTGCATAAATAACCCTAAACACAATGATTTACTTCTCAAGATTATGTTGAACAGGAACATTTACAAAATAATGCTCTCAGTGAAGACCAAGCAAACCACTTAAACTGACACAAAAGATTGGGGCAGCAGTAAATCAGCCCTGTGGGAGTGTGGTTGCTATGGGGAAGACACTCGTACCTGTAAGACCTTCTCTTTAATGATGCATATCGACAGTCCAAAACCCTCCTGCACACCCTATTATCACAAACACTGTAGAGTTGATCTAGCCAGAAACTGTTTATTAGATTGAGACTCCAAAATGGCTTGGAATTTTGTTTTAGTTAATGGTGATCAATCCCACCTCTTAAAAAACCTTTATTTGGTTGTGCTGCCAAACTAGGCTCTAACCTCTGAAACCCCAAAGTGCCTGCTCTCTTTCACAACACATCAATTAGTTGGTGTGGCAGAACAAGCCAGTGTTTGTGCGGAAGTAAGTGTTGCTGGATGGGACAGATGTATGGGAATCTGGGAGAACTGGACGGGGTAGGACAGGCCAGATTTATAGACTTTGTGTGTTTGTGGGCAGAACATGAAAAGAAGCTCTTGTTTCTTCAGTGCATTCCCCTGTCATTCTCCCCGATGTGCCCCCCTCTGTTCCCTCTTGCCCCGTCCTGCACGCCACGAGGAGAATAGGTTTCAGATGGGGTGGTTCTGTCCACACAGGGAAGACGTTGTGGTGCGGTTAGACTGCTCAGTCGGGCCTGTTCAAACATGCATTATCAGATGAGCCTGGACATGGGTGATATTCTGGGAGATCGGTTCTGGCGCAGCAGCAAGAAAGGTAGGTAATGGCCTTAGTGTAGTAGTGCATAGGTAGAGAGTGACATCATCACAATTAAGGCAATTATGAGCTCTTTCTGTCCTGGAAAATTCACATTTTACAAAGAATTTACAAATTCAATTTGCTATACTGCACTTTAGGTCAACATGGGATTGCAGCAGTGTGTCATTATTGTTTTCAAAAGAATGAAGGAAGATGACTCATTTCCAGAGACCAGAATAGCATTGCCGTTTGGCTTTTTATACTTGGGCCAGCACAGAACCACCTAGCAACCATGCAGAAATGTGTATAGCAACACTGTGGCAACCACCCAAAACACACTAGCATTGTATCTGTGACTTTTGCAGTGGCATACATTCTTATCTTTGTTGAAAAGACCAGATTAGACCACTGTGAATTCCAATGCTGGTTTATGCCGTGCAATCCTGTTGATGGGCTAAAAATATAGCCGATGGAGCTGATCAACCATCTTTCTTGTGATGCTGGTTGACCAAGGAAGTCCTGCTAGTCTTTTGGAGTCAGAAAGTGTTGCTGGTGACCAACCAGAGGTACGTTTTCTGTACAGTGGCGTAACTCGCAGCTGAACCACCATAGCATGATGCATCATTAGAGAAATGAACTAGCAAGTCATGACTGTTTCCTGAAACCGCAGTCGTTTCAAGTACGTTGGTCTGGTCACGTCGGACCACATCGTTAATGATGTCACATGCAGTGATTCTAATTAGATCGCAATTAATGTAGATTACAGTAGTTCATTTACATGAATATCAGAAAAGCCGGGGGGGGGGGGGGGGGGTTCACGTTAACATGCAGTATGTAAATGGTGTAATCTCGTATACTTGCAGTTCATTCATTCCCTTCTCACTATTTCTACTTCACTATTTTTGTTCCCTTTGTTTTGATTCATCATGGGTTCTCTATTATGTCATACTCCGGGGTTTCCTTTTGCATTTATGCCAATCTAAACACTCACCGTGCTCTCCCAGCTAATTAGGTGCTGAGACTTATATATCAGTGCAAAAATGCAATAAGTCTGTACTCTAAAAATACTTTAAATAAAGTTTATACAAACGTTTTGGCTCTTTGCCTTCATCAGTGACACGTTTGTATAATCTTTATCTCCTGTTTGTAATAAAGTATTTTTAGAGTGCAGACCTTTTTTGCACCTTTTCATTTATGCACATGCGCACTCTTTAAAAAACTGTGCTGATTGCTGACATGCATCTTAGCTTGCTTATTGTGCCCAAGTTCGTGATCTATTTAAGTCCACACGTCATATTAACAAGTAACTACTCTTGTAACGACAGGTCGAGAGCTGTAGTTCCAGCAACACAAGTTCGCAACACTGTTTGTTGGAACTATGGCTTTGGGAAATGCAGAATCTTTTAAATATGTTGGGAACGACAGAACGACAGAACTGGGAATAGTACAATCCATAGGCTTTTTGGCTTTTAATACAGAGGAGAAAATGCTTGCGTCCAATCAAACACTACATTATTTTGGTGTAAATGCATCTCTTGCTTTTAAATAGGGAATTTGACCCACTGTTTTTTGCATCATGCATTTTTATATCCAACAGAATCTTTCATACAATGCTGGTTGACAAAGGAAGTCTTGCTTAAGTCGTTTGTTAGTCAGAATTTGTGCTGGTGCTAGTTCCTTCTCAGTGGTGTACTAACATTAATGACCATTAAACCTACAGTTCAAGTTGGTCTTAAGTTGTCTATCCCGAGTTTTTCGTTTCGAATAAAGCTGGATCTTTGCCTCTCCCACACTAATCTGACTCTTGAACGCCAGTTCCTCTCCTACTGTGCTCCCAAAGGGGCAGCTGGGAAATCAGGGCTGTTTCATATTCCCAACAACCTCAATTGTGAGTTTTTCCTCTGGAGCTGTTTACTTCTCACAGAGCATTCCTTCGTTTTACTTCCACGCTATCATGTTCCAACTCCAAACCTGTGTTTCATTAGTAGATATGTAACAGAGAATTAGATTGGATTGTTGAAAATGTGGACTATAATAACAGCGAATAAATCGTTTTTTGAGTCAAAAGATATGTTGTGGTTTATATTCCCGCCACCTTCTGCTGTACATTTGAGCAGCGTTCAGGACGTGCGCTGAAGCTTTGGGTGTTGGCCAGAAGGTTGACTGTGACGTCGTGTTTCTTTCCACTTAGGAAATGGACAAGACGGAGCGATCCATGACTCATGCTGTGGAGAACACAAGGGAGACTTGTCATTTTTGCCATGTTACGTAATTTTACTACTTTTCCATAGTCACGTGTAGCCAAAGAGAGAAAGACTTGCACTGCTTCAGACGTCAGAGCTGTTCTGAATGTGCAACTCACTTAAATGTGAAGACATTTTAAAGAGCGTACCCACAAAAAATAGATCTGAGCATTGTTGTAACTTTTCATTAGGCTTTCCTAAAACAATGTGGCTCTGTTTAAGAAAGCGAGGAATACGTTTGGAGAAGATCACTGTTAAGCAGTAATTTAACCTGTCTGCTTCTCATTCATTCAGGTAAAAACTGCTGGTTTTACAAACTTTAGGTCCCAACACTAGTGTCTTGTAGCTGCCAGAATCACTTTCAGTGCAGCCATTATGCAGTCAAAGACAGACATAGTGGCTGGTTTACAGTACATGTTGAGCAGGATCAAATCAATTTTATTGATTGATATCAATTACTCATAAAGCACAATAAAAACAACAGTTGTTTGACCACTGTGCTGTACAAAACCTTGCTAAAAAGACATCAAATTAAATATAAATAGCAATGGAGGAGAGTATTAAACTACTGTATCAAACTACTACTAAACACTACTGTTACTTTAGCTCAGAGCTCATTGTGGAGTAAAATGTATTCCGGCCAGTTCTTGGCAGTTTTTAGCTGGTTTTGTGAGGTTGTTTTCACAAGTTACCTGTAAATGTATTTGTCATTAACAGAAAATTTTCTTTTCGCGACTCTAAAGAGTACAAGCAGTTTGGAGAATTGGTGGATGGAACAAAATGTCTTTGGGAGAAAAGCTAATTTGCAACTGAAAAATTTGCCAGAATCTCACAAATATTTATGAGCTGCATATATTGGAAACAACTCTTTGGCTTGAAAAAGGTTTTGCAGGGAAACACTCATCAACATTTACTGGTTTTTACTCTTGCTTAGTCCATACGCCTCTCAAAGCATTTTGGCTTATTTTTTCATGTCAACCTGAATCTTTTGGTTTTAGAAGAAATGTCAGTAATGTTTAGAGCTCTTGTCTCTCTTTTACATGCTGGTGAAATTAGTTTGTCTTTGTTTTAGGTTTTTTAACACTCAGGCAGGTGAGTATATGGAGTATGGTCTACTTAGGGACGTTTACTAAGGGAAGCGTCATTCTTATTAGTGTATGCCTCATTGAGCGCCAAATGACTCTTGGTCACAAGTGAGATTGGTTGTTTTGAGTGTTGCAAATGGGAGTATAAGTACAACAGGAAATTAATAGACGGTATGATAAGAAATGCTTGACCTCAGCTGTGTTAATGGGTTGGAGATTGTTCAACATTTGGGGCAATTTTTCCAAACGCTGTAATGATGTTTACTTCCTTAAGATCATATGATAAGCTTCAGAACCACATTGCAGTTATTGACACAGTGTTTGTCCTAACCAGACGCAATAAGATTCCAGCAAACAATTTGTCTGTCCACACCAGATGCAATGCGACTGAGGCATGACAAAATCAATCCAAAATCACAGCCAATCAGAATAGCGTGTGGGCGGAGCTCTCTCTGCAAGCGCACTGCACTCGCAACAAAATGGATAAGCACTTAATCCAACAAATAAATAGTACACCATTGTCGTATGATTAAAAATACATACTGAGTGACTGAAACAATCTTTGTCATAGAATACACTTGTTTGTTCACAGTTTGAATTTTCTTGGTTCTGAGGTGAATTATCCATTGTCGCTTTCAGTACGGCTATAAAGGTCACTCAAAATGATATTGAAACTCGCATTAAAAGGTATAGACAAAAACTCTGATTATCATGGAAAAGATACTCTTTATCGAGTGCCACGGCGTCACATCACGTCTGGTCAGGACATGGTGTTAGGATCATATTTGACCTCTCCAGATGTATCAGAATCCTTGATTCCCTCCATATAAGGTTCCTGATCAGCTGAGAACAGCAGGAGATTGAGTTTCCTCTGGGTTGTGAACAGGTGCTGAAGGTTAGAGGTGACACCATGTCTTCTGACGGGATAGGCCGCACTGGTGTCGGCACTTTTTCACTTGGGACAGCTGAATCCCTGTCCCCAGCTCCACTTGCAATACTAGCCATGGGCTAAGAGCATGAACTTTTAAAAGTTTAAATGTATTATCTGCTTCCTAATTATAATGTGGCTAACTTGAAGGGATAGTTCAGCCAAAAATAAAAATTGGCATCATTTACTCATCCTCACGTTGTTCTAAACCTGTATGAGTTTCCTTTGTTGAACACAAACAAAGATATTTTGAAGAATGTGTGTAGCCAATCAGTTGATGGGCCTTCCATAAAATAAAATAAAAATACTATGGGAGTCAATGGGGACTAGAAACTTTTTAACATTCTTCAAAATATCTTCTTTTAAGTTCCACAGAACAAAGAAACTCATGCAGGTTTAGAACAACTTAAGAGTGACTAAAAGGTGAAAGAATTTCTATTTTTAGGTGATTTAACCCTTCAATACATTTGATTGAAGGATGATCTATTGATATATTATTTTATTAACTATTATCTATTTTTTTTCTTTCATTCTCTGTTTTATCTTGTTTTAGAGACTAAATGAAAAAGAAAAACTATTTGTTGACTTCAATGTTAGCAGATATGTGGTGTGATATAGATATGGATATGGATATGGATAGTGTAGTGTGTACTTTAGAGAGGCTGTTAATAGTAGGTGTGTGTTCTTTGTTCTCAGGTTGATTTGCATTCTGCATCATTATTGCAAATCATATTCAACTGTTCATTCAGCAGATCTGAAAGAGTATTCAGTTTAGATTCTTCAGAAGATGAGCTGAATATAAATCACAAACATCCATGCAACAAAGATGAGGCTTCCGAAGCCCTGAAGTGACTGACAAATTCTCATGTGGCACTCGTATGTTTAATGCATCTTCCAGTCACATCTGATTTCATTCAAGTCTCGTCAGAATTTGCATCTCTTTTAAGACTGTAAGTGACTTGGAAGAAGTTGAAAAAGTTGAAAATGAAATTTAATGAGTATATTAAAAAAAGTCTTTAATTATATCCCAGCTGACAGGTCTCTGTTGCCTCGGACACATGCAAAACTGACTTCTGGGTCATGTCGACCTTTGTCAGCAGGCTGAGGGAGGAAGGCACGTGTTTCTGAGCCCTAGTGAACACTTTAAAGTGGGAAGAGAGCCAGATAATGTCTATTCTGGGCAAACTGGGATCACTCACAAAGAGCTGAAGTGATCCAAATGGAGAACTGGATTCTTCAATAAATTATATTAGGTGACCTCGAATTCATTCTCCCGCCTCTTTATCGCTTATCTTCATTTCATGTACAGTACCCGGTTTTTCTAAACTGTTACACATTTTGAAATCAGTCATGTGTGAATGTGAGCTCTAAGCACCTCTAATGACTCACTTGGGAACAAATAATCAGTGAATCACCACTGCTTATTCAGTATGAAGAAATTTTACTTCTGGAGGATCTTTTTTTTTATTTTTTATTTTTTAAATCAGAGTAGAGGTTATGGTTAATATGTTTATGGGTATTTACTAACTCTGATTACCCAAAGATTGTTTTATAACAGTCTTCAACTAATGAAGCCTTACAAACAAACTTTTTTGTCCAACTGGAAACAAGTTCTGAAATGTATACAATTTTGTGTTGTTGTAAAATGGAGTACATCTTTCATTTCATAGCTTAAAGTGTTTATAAAACCATTACATTTTTTGCTGAGCCTGTCTGACAGATTTTTTTTACAAACAGCCAAGCAAGAAAATGCTCTTTCTAGGTCTGTTTTATGTTCAAATTATTATTAGCTATTAGTTAATCAAATTTTAAATAACTCACTACAGTTTAATTGTTTGGTATTGGTTAAGGTTTTTTTTAAACGATTTTAAGAAGTCTCTTGTGCTCACCAAGGCTGCATTTATTTGATCACAAATATATATGCAGAAAAAAACAGTAATATTGTGAAATATTATTATAATGTAAAATAAATGTTAATTTAAATAAATGTTTTAAAAGTAGTTAGACAATAGAGCAAAACATTTTAATAGAAATCTTTTGTATATTATAAATTACTTTACTTTCACTTAATCAATCATCTTTGCTGAATAGAATTAATAATTTCTTCTAAAAAAAATCCCACTGCCCCCAAAATTTTGAACGGGAGCGTAAGTAAAATAATAATAATCTCCATAATAATTAATAACAATTGAACATTATAATGAACCAAATATAAATTATAAACATAAATTCTAATAAAAAAGTAGTTTCAGACACAGCTTAATAGCCAATGACTTTGAGTGCATATTAATCAATCACATTATATGCACTGCCTATTCCCAGACAGCATTCATCTGTGCCGATTGTGACAGAGAGGTTGTTCTTGGTTAAGTGTGCTGTGATGTCCTGCACAGCTGCCCACAAGTTATTTTCATGGCGTTGGAGCGACGTGAAAGAGGATATTTGAGTTTCCCGGAACTGACACACTGTCTGACTGTTTCCATGGCAATTAAAACCAAAACATTTTCCGTTTGAGGTATGAGGGGGTGTGCATGGCATATCCCTACCATTTATTCCAACCAGATATACTCAGAAAACTGGTAATTGCAGTGGTCATTAAGAAGCATATTCAGTTTTTCCAGAAGGCATTAGAGACAATCGGTGCAACTCTACACTCTCACTGCTTCTGCTCTCTGTCTCTGCATCTGTCTGTGTCTATCCCTGTCCTACTCCCTCAAAATCAGACACCATGTTCATGGTTCCTTTGAAAGGTTAGCAGCAAAGTATGGTTCTTTATATAGTAGACTCTCTCATAGGAAACTCAAATTCAACAGCTATATTGAGATTGAGATATATAGAGCCCTAGATGAATTCTTCATCCGTTCTTTCAAACTGTTGCATCACATCATTGTACTGCCAACAGTGCTTGTAAAAACGTGCTTAGTGTAATGCTACAGTCTTTTATCATCTTTTAACTCCATAATTAAAGATGGATTTTGCTGAATAGAAATATACAAATGTATCAGTATTCAAAACATTATCCAGCTACTCATTTGAAATTAGCTTCAGTTTAAAACTAGCTAAACAGTAACATGTGTTCTTCTGCCTGTTTATTTCTTCTGCATGTGATTGCGCTTATAATAACGTGCTTTTAGTGTACTTTTCCACTTGAGTCCCTGCTGTCTCGTACTTTCTTCCTGTGCAGTATCTGCACTGATTCATCAGTTAAGTCAGCCATTCATGTTCAAATGTTCTTTGTCAACCTATTAATCACAAAACCAAAGTAAGGCATTTTCTGAGGAATTCAAGTGTCTCTAGGGAAAAAGGAGTGTCCCGACACACGATCTGAAGTGTGTAAACCCTGATTACCTAAGGTAGGTGTTAATAACTGTATCTTTCACCTATTAGATGACTTACGTGAAGGGTGTCTCCTTTTCTCAAACCTAGCTTCCCATTGACCAATCTACTCTCTGAGATGGTCCAACATACCCCGGGGGTGTGTAACATGTGCTGTGCACCACTGTGGGTGGTTCCTAGACAGTGTAGCACATATGCCTCAATGAGACATAGGTGTGCTGAACGAGCACTTCTTCTTTTCTTCCATTTTTAGAGATCTATTTTTGCTTCCTACACTTTTGGCAATTATCTTTGCAAGTGTTTACATCAAGCCATTCACAACTGTTAAGAGTCTGCCGACCAGGCAGTTTGATTTTAGCAGTTTCTTCCTTGCTCGAGCGAGGTAGGAGGGGCCGACTGGATCATAGTACTCTCTCTCTCTCTTTCTCTTTTACACACACCCCCTCTCATTGCAGCTCTGCCAGTTCGGACTATGCTCACTTCCAAGGAAGGCTGAGTGAAGGAGAGAACAGTTTTCCTTTTCTAAGTTTTTCCTTTGCCTCTGAGAAACTTTGAGAAGAAAGAAGAAACCCTTTTGATGAGGAAGGAAGTTAGCTAAACAACAACGAACAGACAGGTTGTATTTATTTTTAGTGTCTTTTTTGATTGAATTGGCAGCACGTGGTGGCAGCAGGCTCTGCCTCAGGACCCTGGAGAGTGAGGTCATTCAGTGATTTGTTCTTCTTTGGCAAAGCTGTTCCTGTTTACCTCAGACGCTGCAAGACTAAGGAAGCACAATGGTTGCTGGAATGGTAATGCCCCTTGACAACCTGAAGGCCATCTATGAGCGTCTGTTTCGGGATGGCGTCATGGTGGCCAAGAAAGACAAGCGCCCTCAGACCATGCACCCTGAGATTCCTGGTGTGGCAAACCTGCAGGTGATAAGAGCCATGGGCTCGCTGAAATCCAGGGGATATGTAAGGGAGACCTTTACATGGAAGCATTTCTACTGGTACCTTACTAATACAGGGATTGTATACTTGCGTGATTACCTACATCTGCCTCCAGAGATTGTGCCCACTCCTCTACAGAGAGTACGACGGCCAGCTGCCACTCTGGCCATCGCCCGCAAGGCGGAACGGGTTCAATCTGTTGAGGGGCCAACTTCTTATGTTCCCAAACCTGGCAAAATGGGTGCAGAAAAACAAGAGGCTATGATGGATCGACAGGGGTACCGTCGGAAAACAATGAGCATGGATGAACCTGAAATTACTGAATCCAATGACAGAACACCAAGATTTAGAGGTCGCCCAGTGGCTAGCAGTCAGATCAAACCCAAAGGATCATGGGAATCCAAAGAGCAGCCAATGCTTTCTGATACTAGTGATTACACCAAAGAGATGGAACCAAGTGCTAGGAGGAAGGTTGCTATGCATTCAGTCTCTCATATGCCTTCTATTGAAACTCGCCATGCTAAGCCAGTTGAACAGGAAAAGATGGTGGAATGCACCAAGACAGGATTCGTTCAGAAACCACAAAAGGCTAATTTGAGCTCAGATTCGTCAACACTGGGGGCAACAGCAGTGGAATCCTCTTTCATTTCTGTCCATACTGAAGTAGCCAAAGAAAAGCCAAAAGAAGAAGTGCCTATTAAGGTCTCTCATGAAACAACATCCACAGCAACTGACAATAGCAAAACCGCCAGGGATGCTCGTCGTCCTACTCCCTCAAAACCGAAGGTGGAGAAAACACAGAAAACCCTTGTGATGAAAAATATGCAGGATGTGTCAACCGTTTCATCAGCAGAGGGAACAATTGCAGTGGAATCCTCTGTGTTTTCTGTCCATACTGAAGCAGTCAAAGAAAAGCCCAAGGAAGAGGTGTTTATGAAGGTCTCCCAGAAAACCACATCCACTGTAATAGTTGATAGCAAAACAGCTAAGGATGTTCCTCAACATACTCCTTCAAAACCCAAGGTGGCTCAAACACAGAAAACTGTTGTGGCCAAAAATGTGCTGGATGTTTCAAATGTTTCATCAACAATGGGCGCGATAGCAGATGAATCCTCTGTGTCTTCTGTCCCTACTGAAGCAGCAAAAGAAAAGCCCACGGAAGAGGGGTTTATTAAGGTCTCTAAGAAAACCACATCCACAGTAGCAGATAATAGCAAAATGGGTAAAGATGCTCTTCATCCTATTACATCAGAACCAAATGTGGAGAAAACACAGAAAACACTGGTGACAAAAAATGTACAGGATGTGTCAACTGTTTCATCAGCAGTGGAGAAAAATGCAGTGAAGTCCTCTGTGCTTTCTGTTTCTACTGAAACAGTCAAAGAAATACCAAAGGAAGAAGTCTGTGTCATTGTCTCACAGGAAACCGCATTCAAAGGTGATAACAAAATAGATGAGGATGCTCCTGGTCCAACTCTCTCAAAACCGAAAGTGGAGAAAACAAAGAAAACCTTTGTGACCAAAAATGTGCAAGATGGCACGATTGTTTCAACAGCAGTGGAGACAATTACAGTGAAATCCTCTGTGTCTTCAGTTTCTAATGAAACAGTCAAAGAAAAGCCCAAGGAAGAACTATTTGTCAGTGTCTCTCAAGACACCACACCCAAAGAGGAAAAGGATGCTCCACATCATACTCCATCAAAACCAAAACTAGAGAAAAAGCAGAAAGCCACAAAGACCAAAAATGTGCAGGATATATCAACCATGATGTCAACAGTGGAGGCAACAGCAGTGGACTCCCCTGTATTTTCTGTCGCTGATGAAGCAGTTAACGACAAGCCCAAAATAGAGGCATTTACAAAGGTCCCTCAAGAAACCACATTTACAGTAACTGACGATATCAAAATGGCTAAGGATCTTCCTTGTCCTACTCCATCAAAATCAAAAGTGGAGAAAACAAAGAAATCCAAAAAGACCAAAAATGTGCAGGATATACCAACCATGATGTCAACAGTGGAGGCAACAGCAGTGCAATCCTCCATATTTTCTGTATGTACTGAAGCAGTCAACAAAGAGCCTAAAAAAGAAGTGTGCTTTAATGTTTCTCATGAAACCACATCCACAATTGGTAGCAAAATGGATAAGGATGTTCCTTGTCCTACTCCATCAAAACCAAAAGTGGAGAAAACGCAGAAAACCACAAAGGAACAAAATGTGCAAGAACAACCAATCAAGAACGAAAAAGCAGATGAGACCTCCATTGCACCACAACATGTGCCTGGTGCTAATGTGGATGAGGTGAAGTCAAATACCTCTGTTATCTCTCAGGTGCCTGTCAAATCTCTAGAATCAGCAATGCCACTTCTGCCGAAAAAAGAAGAAAATTCGGCAATACAAATTGCTGAAAAGAAATCAGAGATTAATCTACCACTGCATACTTTTGAGCTTTCTGTAGAGGAGAGTGTCAGCAAGTCAGCCGTCACTGCAGTGCCACCCACAGCATCTAGTACTGTTCAAATGACTGACAAGCAACAGAGAGTACTTGTTTCCCAAAAAACAGAGGAAACCCAAGATGCATCTAAACATGACAACACTAGTCCTTTAAAAGTTCATGAAAAGGTGGATATTCCTGATGCTATTTCTACTGCTGAGGTTAAGGCAGAGGTTAAAGGTCACAAACCTGACCTCAGCCCTAAATCTCAGTCCCTATCTAAAGGTGCTGAAGTGACGATTACCACAGCTGTCTCCAGCAAGACTTCAGAAGTAGTTGTGCAAACTTTGAAATCAAACATAGAGACACCAAAACAAATTGATTCTGTTCAACAAAAGTCATCCCCAGCAAAACAGACTGAGGAACCTGCAATCACAGAAGAGGCCATAGTTGCAAAAGACAGTTATACAGAGGATGCCTCAAAGCCTTTAAAAGGAAAGAAGAAAAAGCAGAAATCTTCAAACAAAACTCCTGCTGTAAAACAAGTCCCTCCACCTATAGCTGAGACAGAAGTGACAGAGGTAAAGACAACAGCCCAGGATGCAGGTCAGGTTGAGGGTCCTGAGCAAGTTGCAACAAATGACTCTGCAAAGACATCCCCTGAAGGAATGCACAATGTGGATAGCATGCAACCAACAGCTGTACAGAATGAGGCCCCGGTTCACAAAGGGGAGGTGGAGCCTGCTCAGCCCTGGGCTGAAAAACGGGAGGTTCTGAGAGGAAAAACATCCTCCTTGCAGAGACAGTGGGAAGCACCGGCAGCCTCAGCGTCAGCAGCTACAGCAGACTCGGCCCAGCTCACCCCCCTCCCTAAACAAGGGGAACCTCCCAGCGTTGCACAACACACGGCTGCTCCTGACACACAGCAGAGCTCAGAGAAGCAGAACAGGTTTTTGGCTAGCAAGGCCCCCACACAGCCTGTCATCACTGGACCCCTTCCTGCCAACGAGATCACCTGCGACGTGCAAAAGCAGTCCACAGACGACGCCATGCGGAAGAAGATTGTTGTGGTCGAGGAAGTGATTGAAGTGCAACAGATTGCCAGTCCTGTTGCGGGACAACCTGCTACACCCTCACTGACAGAGGTTGCAGGAGATGATTTGGACTATGATGTCTTGGAAGAACTGGCCATAGAGCGTGGCCTCCTGCCGGATGAAGAGACTTGGGATCATTCACTACAAGAGCCAGAAGGCAAATCCTTCCCCAACTTCATTGAAGGTATGAGTCCTTTTTCATTTCCATCACTCTATATTTCAAATGTGCTTTGATTCAGTAGCACTGCTCCGGTTTCCATCCGTATTTGCTCTGTGGGAGGTTCAAGGTGACTGTTGTAGTGTCAGAATTGGTGTGCTGTTATTAGACTGTTGGACATGCTTTTCTTGAGTGGCGTGTAACTTTATATGCATGATATTTGAGTGAATGATGCCTGAGCTTAATATTTATTGAATGAAACACAAGTACATTTATAGGTTTTCAAGATTTGTGCAGAGAAGCTTATACTTCTTCACTTTTTTTAAATTATTTTTTTAATATATTTTCTGCAATGCAGGCAGTTTAAAATCAAATTAGCTTGTATAAAGATATGGACAGTATCAACAACTCTAGAACCTCTTTCAAAATGTTTTGTCTATGCAACAATGCACATCTTTTTGTAGCTGTATTTATTCAACATTCCTGGTTTATCGCTGTTTCTTTCCACAGGCACAAATCTGGGCATATTTGTTTCCAGTTATTTCGAGAAATTAACCTCTCACAGTGATTCACACCACACCCACACCCAAAACATCAAATTATGCATGCAATGTTTTGCAACCACCCTTTTGCCGTGCAACATTTTGGGACTAGCTAGTGATTTTGTTGCAAGTTTTCCTTCTTCAAGGGGAATACCAGACTGCTGGTAATGAGTACTGTGTTTCTGACAATACAATGTTTGGAGTCAGTTCTCCCCTCCCTGCTGCCAAACACAACCCATATAGTTTTTCTGTTCTTGCAGTAGAAAAAGAGCTCTTCTAGAGTCATGAAACAACAAAATCAATGCTGTGTTTAGAGGATCCTGTGTGCCACTCTTGCAGGAAGCACATGTGTTTGGTTGTTTCCTCTAGAAAACAACTAAGTCTCGGTTTCCAGTGGTAAACTATTAGCTGGTGACTTCTGCTTTGTCGCTTTGTGTATTATGTAATGGGGCATACCACAGAGTAGTTGGAGTTGTCCATCCCAAATTCCACCTTTGTCTTTCTCCCCATTGCTCTGGAATGTGTGCTGCAGTTGCCTTTGTTGTTGTTTATATAGCTGTGCATTTCAGTTGATGCTTCTACACTTTAAATGCAAAGACATTTAATGGAACCATTGATTTGTTTCATGTTATTTACTGGAACAATCTACTGTTGCAGATTTCTCACAGTAAGTGGTTAAGTTTTGCACAATCTAATGGGTGTGCTTAGTAGGTGAATCACAGAGGAAAGATCCAGAAACAATTAGCCTTTTGTTTGAAGGTTTTTGTTAGTCACTTCATCATGACAGGTCTTTTAGGAATCCACAGTTCCTGAATTCCAACCAAACACAATTGGATTTGAAAAAGGAAAAAGCATTTATACAATATTATGCTCAGACTAACTAACTCAAGTCAGATGTGCTTGAGGTTGCATGAGAGATCTCTGTAATTTCATGCTGCCCCCTACTGTATCTCTGAAGACCTGTCTATAGAAAATAACCTCTTTTCCCCGTAACACTTTCATATGAAACATTTTAAGAGGAGCTCAGTCACTTTGTTGTTTAGTGAAATTTTAGCCTACAGCTAGGACAGAAAGTATTTATTGTGCCTAGCACCTTTTTGTTCTTCTGTAATGGTCTAGAAGCAATACTTTATTCATAGCAATCCTTCAGTCATACACTGGACATGAAGCATGAAGTTTGAGACTGTTCTCTGTTCAAGCAGAAATGTGTTGTGCAAGTTTGAATTTCTGTCCGCCTCCGCCATGAATTCCTGCATGTTTTTGATGTTGTGACAGGCGCTCTGTGATGTTCTCAATGCCATGTGATTGTGGTGCAGTCCATGAGTCATCCAGTGAATTCAGAGAGCCAAATTAATCTGACCTTTTAGAAGTCTTATCAGACACATTCAATGGCTCTCTGGTGTTGTGATATCCATAACTGGCCCTCCGCCTCTTGTGAAATGAGAGCTTTTGTAGGGATGAGTCCATGTTCTGGATATAGAGGAAATTCAGGCTAGTTGACATACTTTTTACTCCATTGATTTATTTTTTCTCAGTTTAGGGTTATTTTTTTTAGTTCAATTTCTGTTTATAGCGAGCATACCGTCCTAATTAACCCGTCAGATTAACATCTTAAAAGTTCTACTGTAACAGCTTTTTTAAAAATATGATATTGGAATTTTGTATGTATAAGGCATAATGTTTATAACATTTTTAAACTATCTGGTTAACATCCAATGCTAAAGATTCCACACAATCTTATTAATCTTGGTTGCCTTTATAAATACAATATTATTCATTGTTAACTCATAATGTGTTAGAAAGTTAAAGTAAGTTACTCTTAATGTAAAAAAGTATATTAGTAGAAATAGTATTAATGTTAAATATATTACTCATTATGAATGTATTGCAATTGGATTTGAACACACAATATTATATTTACTGATAGTTTCCTCATGTGAAAACTAGCTGCACACTACATCTGCTTGTTTGTTTAATATTTTGTTACACCTGGTAACATTATGTCCCTGTAGTTGTTAGCTGTGTTAATAATAATAAACCCATGAAACTATATTACTACTTCAACTTTCTGAATTTGGAAAACTAAGCGAGTGCTCTGATAAAAAGCCTTGTCTTTTGCCTTGGCCAGTTTTTCCGGGGAAAAAAGTAGCTGTCTCAGATCTCATCATGCCTCAGTAAACCACCTGTGCTTCTACTGACAGTAATATAAAAGATTTATGACACATTCCTCTGAAATAGCAGTGGTTTTGATATCACATGAGTCTTTTCTGTCTACAAGGTTAAAATGTCCCCAGGTGAATCAATAATGACACACAAGAACTCATATTTGAATTCTCTGCCAGGAACTGATTTTCCTCGATGCTTTATCCGTAAAGTAATTTTCTTGTTGTTTCACTGATACACTGTTTTCAAAGTTAAACAAAACGGATTATTGAAAGAATGAAAGAGTATTTTCTTGTAAAACATGCTGTTCCAGTCTTTCAGCTTCAAAATATCACGTTTAATTCAATGTGTTACTTGCCGTTGCATTGAAACAGTTATCACTCGCCGCCAGTAAACTTCACAAATAATTACAAAGTAAATACAACACCATATTTTTTTTCAGTGTACAACAGGGATCACTGACTTTATGCTACTGACACCTACAGGTGTGGATGCAGCATCAGTGGAAAGCAACTTAATAAGGTCCTTTCGAAATAAAGTATTTAATTGGTCATTAGATCTCTGACCCGCATGAGGAATAAAACTTCAAGGCTTCTGATGTGAGTAATCTTCATGTGAGTGTACATCCGTTTAAATTTGCCAAAAAAGTTGACGCACTCAACTTTGTAATGTATTAAACAGCCTCAGTGGAGTCAGACTAGGACTGATTACTAGATTTGCTCAGTCAATGATTATCTTATTTTACAAATATAGTTCCCATGCCAAGTCCTGCAAATTAGATTCCTTCAAATACTGTATTTAATCACGGTCATAAAGGCTTTAAACATGAAAATGAAATCAACACTCTGTCAACGCCATAATTCACAATGCCACATGCTAATTTCAGTGGATTGCTGTGTAAAACTCTACTATATTTAGCATACGTCTGGCTCCATGGGTGGTCTCTAAAGAGTCATGATATGGCACAAGAGAGAGGTGGAGATTTCCAGTCATGCCAGGCTTTTCCCATTACCACATTCCATATTTCAATGGAAAAAATAAGAACCCTGGCACTCGTGTGCTTGGGAAGGTCTCTGGATTGAAAATGTTAAAACAGAGTCCAGCATTGTGAAATATATTAGAGAAGGAATGGAGCCGTTTGGTCTATAGAAACTGGATTTATTTTATTTATTTATTTACATTTTTGCATTTGGTAGATGCTTTTGTCTGAAGCAACTTACATTGCATTCAAGGAAATTCAAGGTATTCTTATGGAAATAAAAGAATATACTTAAGTGTAAACTGAATAATGTTTTCTTAATTGTATGTTATTTACAATCAAATAAAAAGGTATAGTTATATTAAAGAGATTATACTTTCATGACTATGTTTCTTAACACACTTAAGTACACTTTTAAATCATTATGTTGAATAATAATGCTTTAAAGTAGATGTTACTAACATACTAAAGCACAAGTAAAGTACTTAGTGTTATTCAATATTACAGTTAACGTTATATATTTGAATATACTAAATTACAACTTCAGCTTTACTAATGTGTAATTAAAATACATTTAAATAGGCCATATCATTTATTTAACCTTTATTTAACCAGGCAATTCACTTAACAGAATTCTTATTTACAACAACAGCCTGGCAAAATATAAGTTCCAATAGAAATGACACTAAAGTATATTTTAGTTCACCATAAATGCTTGTCAGTTCATTCAAAGTACAACAAAGATTTACTTAAGTCCTACTTAAGTGGGCCAAGTTAAACTAATTGCATTTAAGTAAGTTTCAGAACATTTAATACAATTAAGCACACTTCTTTTTTATTTTGTTCCTATTATTCCTTACAAACTTAATGAAACGGGTGAACTTGGTGTCTAACAGCAGTTGGGAAGGTAAAGCTGAGACTGTGATGCAATATCATAAAATAACTCTATGATCATCCAGGAACAAGCTGGCCGCCGCGGGTTTCATCACTTTCTAACTGTGCCAGTGTGAGCAACTTGTCCGGCATGATATTTATATCCATGGTGAGCTCTTTTACCCTGCCCCACTCACAGTGCCCCACTTCCCCCCCCCCCCCACCCCGACCCCCTCAGCCTCCGCCCACCTAATTGCAAAGCCACCGGGAGCTGGGCTGACATATCCTAACAGCAGGCATGGCCCGTCAAAAATAAGAAAGGCACAGTGCCGACCAAACAAACGGAGACTCTTTTCTTTTGACTTTATTGGCGCGCTCTTGCTCTGGTTGTCTGCCGCTGCTGCTCCACAAACTTCATGAAGATCATACCTGGTAGGTCAGATGATCAAGATTGTGTGTCTTTTTCTACATGTTTGATTGCACGTGTAGTCGACGTGTGAGAGGAAACGTTCTGTCTTGACATACGCAGATGCTTCCTCTAAATTCTATTCCATATTTAAAAACTCTCACACTTCAGTTATCTGTGATGTGTTTTAGTTTTGGATGATTTGTTTTTTTTTCGTCCCACATTGGATGCGGTGTGAGCGCTCTCATCTTCCTCCAGCTTACCTGGAGGAGTTAGCGTTCGCCAGGTCAGACGGACGGATATATCGCGGTAAAGAGGGTGGGCGGGCAGAAAAACAGCTCGAGAAATTCTCCGTGTCTGCATGGGAATGCGAGGTGTCCCATATATGCGCTATTTTTGAGAGCTGTAAAAAAGCTTCCACCTGTTTTGCAGTCTTGGAGCAGACTTCTCCCACGCGTAATAACAGAGTGTCTGGTACAGCGGAAATGTAGCGGAACTCCAGCGTTGCTTTGGTTTCAAAACATAATAGTTAATAGTGAAGAATTGTTCAATCAATGTGTTTAGCTTTGTGGCCAGCATCTATGCCATGACTTGTTTGTAAAAACAAAACCAAAAGTGTGTATGTTAATGGACTTACTATGGAACTGCTTTCCATTGTAACTGTCATCAATCAACAGCATACAAGTGTTATTTTAGTATTATTTATTTGCTATTATGTACTAATATTTTTGGTTACACTTTATTTCGATGGTCCGCTTTAGACTAATTACTATAACTTAACTACATGTACAACTATGTACCAACCATTAAAGTATTAATAGCCTGTCTGCTTAATATCTGCTAACACTTTATTCTGATGCTCCTTAACAGACATTCAACTGACTATAAGTAACTTTGCAAGTACATGCCAACTTATTCTACTAACCCGAACCCTAATGTAACAGTCTACTAATACTCTAATGAGAGTTAGTTGACATGTAGTTGCAAAGTTGCTTAAAGTTAGTAGAATATTTAAAGTGGACCATCAAAATAGTGCAACCATATTTTTATATCTTTCAGTTTTCATTTTAAATGTAGTTATTTTATTTGCTTTTGTCATTTTTGTGTTTTTATTTCTGTTTACACTTAAAAATGCTGGGTTGTTTCAATCCATTTTTGAGTCAAATATCGACAATTTAATTAAAAATTTTAAACCAATGGTTGGGTTTGTCCATATTTGACCCAAATATGGGTTGAAACAACCTAGCATTTTTTAAAGTGTAGCTGTCATCTATTTTTTTCATTATTAATTTTAGTTCTTCAACTTAAACATTGTTTCAATTTTTCGTTAGTGTTTTTGAAGTTTAAGTTTTAATATGTAGAATTTATTTTATATCAGCTTTATTTCAATTAAGACGTTTTAAAAAAGTTTTTCATCTGTATAACAGCTGCTGTCAGTAGACCTTAAAATCAACATAATTTACAACCTGTCACGGCCGGCTCGCGAGCCGCGACAAAGAAGGAGACAACACGTTGGATCTTGCTCAAAAGGATAACATTTATTAAGTAAGAATAATAAAATAAGATAAAGACGAGACGAAAAGCAAGCAAACAAACAACAGAATCCAAAGACGCAAACGGCACGAGGATGGGAGAGCGCGCGCCGTCACAGCCGAAGGGAGCTGCTTTAATTGCCGGCAACAGCTCCAACACAGGTGTAACTCCTTAGTCAATAATGGCGTACTCACTCCAGCTCCATCTACTAATGACGTATTCACTCCAACTCCATCCTGTAAACCAAACAAAGAAAAACACACAAACCACAAATATAACCCATACTGGGTTCATAACACCTTCCCCCATAGAAGAGGGTTTACATTTATGAAACCCAACCTTAACCCGATAACTCCCCACATTACTGTATAACACCAACTTCATCTTACTTACAATCTCCTCAGCAACTACGGCCCTGTAGAAGCAACTTAAGAGAGTAAAGCAAAGCAAGACAACACTGTTTGTCGACAGTTAAGAAGAGTAAGGAGCTCTAGACAATGCGTCTGCCACCACATTGTCAATACCTTTGATGTGTCGAATTTCAAGAGCATATGACTGCAGAAAAAGGCACCAACGAGTCAAACGTTGATTTGGGCACCGCAAAGAATGTAAATAAATAAGTGGATTGTGGTCAGTGTACACGACCAAAGAATCTGACACCGATCCCACATATACCTCAAAATGATGTAGGGCCCAAATCAGCGCTAAGGCCTCTTTCTCAATCACCGAATAATTTAACTGATAAGAAGTGAACTTCTTTGAAAAATAACTCACGGAACGGTGAATTCCCTCATCATCAGCTTGTAACAATACAGCTCCCGCACCCACGTTGCTAGCATCCACACACAACCTAAAAGGGCGGTCAAATTTAGGAGCTGCTAACACAGGAGCGGAAGTAAGCAGTAATTTAGCTGCCTCAAAAGCTTCCTGACAGACAGAAGTCCAGATAAACTCGGCTTTTGCCTTCAGCAGATCAGTGAGTGGGGCTACCACGGTGGAGAAATTCCTACAAAATCCCCGATAGTAACCCACTAACCCCAAAAAACGCATCAACTCCTTTTTGGTGGAAGGAAAAGGAAATTGATCAATGGCCTCAACCTTGGCCCGAACTGGACGCACACGACCCTGTCCAACGACCTTACCCAAGTAAGTCACGGTGGCCTTGGCAAACTCACATTTGGCCAAATTGACGGTCAGGCCAGCCTCAACAAAACGAGAGAACAGATCTGCAATACGACTCAAGTGCTGCTCCCATGAATCACTAAAAACCACCACATCATCTAAATAAACCGCGACTCCCTCCAATCCCGAAACAACCCTATTCATAAGTCGCTGAAACGTTGCAGGCGCATTTCTGAGACCAAAACTCATAACATTATAAGAAAATAACCCCTCAGATGTAATAAAGGAAGAGATTTCTTGAGCCCTTGGGGTCAACGGAACCTGCCAGTAGCCCTTGAGCAGATCGAACTTACTTACAAATTTCGCTGCCCCAACCCGATCAACACAATCCTCAATACGAGGAAGTGGAAAAGAGTCTGGTTTCGTCACTTTATTTACTTTCCTATAATCGGTACAAAACCGATAAGTTCCATCAGGTTTACTGACAAGCAAGCAGGGAGATGCCCAGCTTGAAAATGATGGCCGTGCAATGTTATGATCTAGCATATATTGAACTTCAGCAACCAGATGTAAGAGTTTATTTGGGGACACACGATAAAAATGTTGGCGAATGGGCTCAGCATCCCCAACATCAATATCGTGCTCCGCCCAATGTGTACACGAGGGTACATCACCAAATAAAGAGACATGATGATTAACAAGAGCAACCAAGTCGGCACGTTCACTCTCTGTTAAATGGGTCAACATTTTGTGCAAATTTTTCAAAGTCTCTGAATTTTTAAGACGTCCCAACAGCACTGTATCTTCGGGGAAAGAAACCCCTTCATCAATTCCCTCTTCCAACGTAACAGGTGAAATGCTCTCAACTAACAGTGCAGGTTTCACATCTGTTATGGTCTCTAAGGCTTTAGGAGAACGACAATAGTAGGGCTTCAACAAATTAATATGACACAACTGTGTTGACTTCCTTCTCTCTGGGGTGGCAATAAGATAGTTTAAGTCAGTAACTTGTTTCACCACTACATACGGACCAGTAAACCGAGCTTGAAATGGTGAACCCTCCACAGGTAACAGAGCCAACACTTGATCGCCAGGCATAAATTGTCGTTTCTCAGTTCGCCGATCATAAAGTGACTTCATACGTCCCTGTGACGAATGCAATTGATCTTTTGCCATCTTACCCGCTTCATACAATCTGCGCTTAAAGTCATTCACGTAACTTAACAAATTCCGAGGTGGTGTTCCTTCAGTCCAGTTATCGCGGAGCACAGCCAGCGGTCCCCGAACGGTATGCCCAAAGACCAGATCATTGGGACTAAAACGAGTACTTTCCTGGCTTACCTCACGCGCTGACAACATCAACCACGGCAATCCCTGCTCCCAATCTCCCCCCAGCTCTGTACAATAAGCACGCAATAGGGACTTCAGCGTCTGATGGAAGCGTTCTAAAGCCCCTTGGCTTTGGGCGTGATAAGCACTAGCTTTATTGTGCTTGATGTGCAACAGTTTCAAAACCTGTGAAAACAAATGAGACGTAAAATTAGAACCCTGATCACTTTGCACAATCTTCGGAATGCCAAAGATGGAAATGAACTGGGTCAGTGCCTTCACCACTGATTTTGCAGTGATTGTACGGAGGGGATAGGCCGCAGGATAACGAGTCGATGCACACATCACAGTGAGCAAATAAATACTACCTGATTTTGATCTAGGCAGTGGGCCTACACAATCGATAATCAAGTGCTCAAAAGGTGGACTAATAGCAGGAATAGGAAACAGTGGAGCAGGTTTGATCTTCTGATTCGGCTTGCCTGTTAATTGACAGGTATGACAAGTCTTGATGTACTTTGATACATCCTTCTTCAATTTAGGCCAAAAAAAATGACGAAGGATTCTGTCATAAGTCTTTCTTACCCCTAAATGTCCAGCAAGTTTATCATGAGACATCTCCAACACCAATGATCGATATTTCTCTGGAACTACCACCTGCAAGATAGGATCCCCAGCAAAGTCACTTCCATGAGGAATCCATTTCCTCACCAACATTCCATCCTGCAAAAGATAACCTTGAGCAACATGCCTAACTTCATCAGAAGACATCACACTCTCTAACAGTTTATGGAGAGAAGAATCAAGTTTTTGCTCCTTGATCAAATCAGAAGTAGAAACAGAAAAGTCATCAGGCAAGGAAATTGCTGGTCTACCCAAAGAATCAGATGTTAACCTTGGCTGTGCAGAGGTCATAGATCGAGTTACAGCGCAAGCAGTAAATACCTGTGGAAAGTTCGTGTTACTCTCGTCAGGACCCGGAAGGGGAAAAGATGAAACCACAGGAGGTGAAAAAGTCACAGGCCAAACCCTACCCCCAGCCAAATTATTCCCCAGGATTATATCCACCCCCTCCACTGGTAATGATGGACGCACTCCAATCACCACTTCTCCCTTCACAAGTTCAGACGTCAACATAATTTTATGTAATGGGACAGACAGGACATTTAACCCAATTCCTCTAATAAGAACACTTGTCTCGGTATCACTCACAGAGGAAAATGGCAGCACATCCTGCAAAATAAAGGACTCCGAAGCCCCCGTGTCCCTCAGTATTGTTACTGGAACTTTTGTCTCTTTACCAACAAGCGACACGTGCCCGTAAGTAATAAAAGGTGCATACTCTCCATCTTTTAACTGGTTAACCGCTGTAGGCGATCTTTCTGAAGACAAGCCACCAGAACTTAACAATGGTGCTACAAGGCCTGCTGGTTTAACCCGGGGAACCTTTCCTTCTTTACTCTTAGCTTTGAGCACAGGGCACTCATTTTTCCAATGGCCTTTACCACGACAATAATTACAGACCAGAGATGAATCCCTGGGCACGCGATCAACTTCATCTTCAAAAACATCATCCCTTCTCCGAAACTCAAAACTACTCTTGTGTGTTAAAATATAGTCATCAGCCAACTCAGCAGCTTTAGCAATTGTTTCAGCTTTCTGCTCATTTATGTATGTTGCTATTCGAGCAGGGACAGAGTTCTTAAACTGTTCAAGCACAATTAAGTTAGCCAACTCTTCAAACGTGGTTACCTCAGATGCCATACACCAGCGGTTAAATGCAGTAGTGAGCTCTCTAGCAAACTCCACATGAGCCTCCTTTCCACCCTTAGACAATGTTCTAAATTTTTGTCGGTACGCTTCTGGTACTAACTCATAAGTTTTTAAAACTGCCGCTTTAACGGTATCGTAATCATCACAGTCTGCAAGTGAAAGGGCAGTATATGCTTCTTGAGCCCTGCCAGTGAGCACACATTGTAAAAGCAGTGTACGTTCCTTGCTAGGCCAATTTCTTGCCTCCGCTATTCGCTCAAACAATGTAAAAAAGGTATCTGGGTCTCGCTCGTTAAACTTAGGCATTAACCTCAAATTTCCAGCAGTGTCAAACACTTGAGAAGCACCCTGCAAAGCATCAGCTGAACCACTTAGCCCACCTTCTCTCATTATCTCCAAACGGTATTTCTGCAGCTCAACAGTAGTCTGCTCATTTCTAGTTTTCTCACGCTCTACTTCCAATTTCAAACGTTCCTGTTCAAGCTGTAACAACAATAATCGTTCCTGTTGTTCAAAAGTTAAAGAGCCGACATTAGGTTTAACTTGACTGGTGTTATCTGACATTTCAAATAATACGGCCTTTTTTATTAGTCTTGTCTTAAGTACCTCCCTAATTGTACTATCCTTTAACCTCTTATCTCCAAGTTCAATTTCATAATGATCCGCAATTTCGAATAACTGATCTTTTGTACACGAATCAAGTAAACCTTCAGAAGGAGAACTAATGAACTCTTCGACAAGATTAGACATCTTCACCTCAAATGCACGTTACAAATAGAAGGAGTGTTTTACAAACCTCAGCAGGAGGAATAAAATGGTTCCCTCTCCCTAACTATAAAAATAATAACCTAACTAACTCAACCCTGTACTCTTCATGTGGCTACTGGTGAGGGGTATTTAAGCACCAACTCCCGCTGGTACAAAGAAAAGTAACCAGCACGCTGGCGACTAACTCATACCACGGATATGCACCCGAGACAACTGCTCTACTCACGGTCACCACACAAAAATAAAAAAAAATTACATTACATCCACTTGTTCCAAAAGGGAACAAGCAGCTAAACCTAACCAGGGAACACAAATATTAAATATTCCTCCCACAAAAAGATTTGCAAAAAAAAAATCACTTACCTTCCATAAAAACGAGCATAAAACAGCCAGAGATAACAATACAGCGCTCCACACATTCCGTTGTCAAAAACAAACAAATCCAACGCGCATTTCCTTCAAAGTAGCCTACGATGTATAAAACATCCCAAACAATAGCGCTAAACAAACGATCTCTCTTACCATCGGTTAATCAACACGTCAATTTCTTTACAAAATAACCGAACGCAAAAACAAACAAACCCAAAGCGCTTCCGAATCATGTCGAAAAACAACTGGAATTGTCAAACATTAAAAGACGGACGGACGAGCCCCCATTTGTCACGGCCGGCTCGCGAGCCGCGACAAAGAAGGAGACAACACGTTGGATCTTGCTCAAAAGGATAACATTTATTAAGTAAGAATAATAAAATAAGATAAAGACGAGACGAAAAGCAAGCAAACAAACAACAGAATCCAAAGACGCAAACGGCACGAGGATGGGAGAGCGCGCGCCGTCACAGCCGAAGGGAGCTGCTTTAATTGCCGGCAACAGCTCCAACACAGGTGTAACTCCTTAGTCAATAATGGCGTACTCACTCCAGCTCCATCTACTAATGACGTATTCACTCCAACTCCATCCTGTAAACCAAACAAAGAAAAACACACAAACCACAAATATAACCCATACTGGGTTCATAACAAACCCAAGTGGGCGTTACATACCAGAATGGATCCAAATGGCTAGAGGGGGTGAAAAATAAATAATTGGTGATGTCAACAAAAGGCACAGTGGTTTAAGAGATGGAGCAAGTTGGATTACAGAACTGATTTTTGAGTCGCATTCACTGATGAATTGTTCAAAATAAGACCAGAAACATGCATTAAAGGGTTAGTTCAGCCAAACATTTTAATTCTGTCATTAATCATTCACCCTCGTGTCATTCCAAACCCGTAAGACTTTCGTTCATCTTCGGAACACAAATGAAGATATTTTTAATGAAATCCGAGAGATTTCTGTCCCTCCATTGACAGCTACACAACTATTGACACTTAAAAATGTTAAGCAGTTTCAGTTGAGCTTCTGTTTATGTTCTCTGATCAATGTTTATATGTGAATAAAAGACTAAATTCAATCTGTTCATCATATAAAGTGATTGTGTCTCTTCAGAAGATTTGGACTAAACCGCTCAATTCATATGGATTAGTTTTACAATCTCTTTATGTCAAAGTTTCAGTTGCGTTGCTGTCAATGGCAGGAATGAAATCTCTCAGATTTCATCAAAAAAATCTTCATTTGTGTTTAGAAGATGAACGAAAGTCTTAGACATTAATGACATTCTTTTTTGGGTGAACTATCCCTTTAAGAAAGTAAATAGAGTTTTGATTTTGACTTTTAATTTAGACTGAACCTGGATAAGTTATGAATATTTGTGTTTTTAAATTGCCAGTTGGTTAGTTGTTTTAAAGCACACTTTCCTCATTGCCTTTGGGTGTTTCGTTACCCTTGGATTGATGAAATTCTTTAACTAGTTTGTCCCGAGAGTCTGGTTGTGTCTTCTGATTTCAAACTCAACCAGTTCTGCAAAGCCTGGTGTCGTGTTAAATGTTCAAACAAATCTGGTTTGCCAGCTTTTCAGTCTAACATTAATTCTAATTTGACGTGATTTTAAAACCGGTTCACACTTTTAGAGTTGAAAGACATCTGTAGTGAATGAAAAACAGTGTGAATGTATGCACAGTGAAGTTTCATCTGCTCCAGGTGTGTTTCCAGCATTAAAGATGACATGGGAAGGGCAGTGAGAAAGGATAGAAGAAGACAAGATAATATAGTAGAGGAAACTCCCTTCCGAAGGAAGGAAGGAGAAATGACTAACTCGATCCCCTTTGACTCCACGTTTGGCTGAGAGATTGGTGTCTTTTTTTAAATGTCTGGCCTCAGCCCTAACTCGGGAACACACCCCACGTCGCCCCATTCCCTCCACCTGTTCCCGCTGCCGGCCTCGTCCAGGGTTATCCCAGGTTTATCCCAGCCCTAATGCCGCTGAGCCCCTCAGAGTCCGCTCTCCCCACACTGGTGCTTTTCCTGCACATTGTCTCTCTCTTTGCAGTCTGGCGTTTGAGGCAAAACGAGGTGAAGGTGAGAGATTTAAATGAGAAGATCTGGGATGTTCTCGAGTTCTGAGCTTGTTTTATCTTGTCTCCTCTTCTCTTGCTCTGCCAGGGCATTGTGGGTAGTAAGATTAACCCTTTAAATCCAGTAATAGAGGGCGTCAGATAATGGGAAAGGGGAGTGGTTATTGGATTCATTTTGCTTTGTCAAAAGCTTGCAGCGTATCATGTTTATAGTGTGTTTATAGTATGTTTATAGTGGTGATCCTCTCATACTTAGATGAGTATTTAACTTTTTTTTTTATAAATTCTTTTCAAAACATTTTCATACATTTTCAGATTTTAAAAAATTGATTATTAACAGTCATGCACAGTTACTTAGTTAATTTTTATTTGATTTTCACTAATTTCTCTCATTACCGCATCCCCTTTCACCGTTTACAACCTAATTTATTATATATATATATATATATATATAATAAATTAGGTTGTAAATGGTGAAAGGGGATGCGGTGATGAGAGAAGTTAGTGAAAATAAAAATAAATAAATAAATAAATAAATAAATAAATAAATAAATAAATAAATATATATATATATATATATATATATATATATATATATATATATATATATATATATATATATATATATATATATATATATATATATATATATATATATATATATAATATTATTATTATTATTATTATTATTATTATTATTATATTTTTTTATTTTTTTATTTATATTCTATATATTTTCAAAATAATGTGCCAAACCTGAAAGTGCATAATGTATAGATGCTGCTCATGCATTTTAATGCAAACTAAAACAAATTCCATGTATTAAATTAACATTAAATGTATGTTGTGGTAATGGTACATAGGTAAAGGAAATGAGGTCTAGGATTTCAGCAATGATAATAAATATACTTTCTATTTTTATCTATTCTTTGTACCAGAATAACAACTGGCCTCATCATATTGGCCTAATTTCTTTTGCATTACACTTCCATCTACTAAAAAAAACACAATAATACTACATGATGCAGTGATTGCTGGTCCAAAAAGGTTATTTCTGCAAGAAAATAGGAATAAATATTAGAAAAGTCCTCTACAAAAAATTGCAGGGCAACGTTAAGTTGCACTTTAAACATATACGTGTGTCCTCTAGTTTCAATCTAACGTAGATGTTGGGCTGACCTTCACACAGGTCTTAAATCTCATGATGTCCTTCATGTGAAGGTCTGAAACCTCTCACATGTTAATGTCTCTTGGAGAAAGATGATTTGGGAACTATTTAGAAAGGTCATACTTTCTTTCACACCTTCATAACTCTCCTCTCAAACATGTCTGATCAGGGCCATGTCTCTTATCTTTCAGCCTGTAAAAGAGTGAGTTTACAGTTGAAGATTGCACTGATAGCTCCCAGGTGTCAGATGCATACATTTAGACATATGTTAGACAAGTTTATAAAGAAACTGGTCTAAAGTTGTTGCTTTTGATATCTGCATTGGAAAATAGTGGAATAACACTTATTAAAGTATAGTCAAAGAGTTGGACACTTGTTTGTTAGCAGGGCATGGAGGAGACTTTCAGATGAGATAGATCATGATCAGTATATCAGATGAGATAGATCAATACTGACCTCAGATCAGTATTTGAGTCCCAGTGTCTGTAAATAAGGATCTGTTTTCCAGAATGCTCCATGTGTTGTTGTGACGGAGATGACCTCTGCTAGCGGTTGGCTGGTGTTCTCTGTCACTGTCACTCTTCCTCCCCTCCTCCTTCAGGATCTTGTTTGTTTGATCATAAACCTCGTATGGGCAGGATAGCGCAGAATTTATTACAGATGATTACTGTATTGCTTTGTTCATCCTGTGTCCATTGTCCATTCTGTAAGGAGAGAATGAAGTGACGTCGTGTTATATGATTCTGCTTCATTCTGGGGAAGGGTGTGTTTGTGTGTATGAGAGGTTCTGATCTCATTCCAACCTTTTCTCTGTGAGCTTAACCCTTAATGCTTCTATATTTCTACTGTGCCATTAACCAGACATGTCATATGGAGGAGAAATGTACAAACAAACAAACAAACAAACAAACAAACAAACAAACAAACAAACAAACAAACAGGTGCAGTAATGATGCAGGTGCCAATAAATAAATTATTGCATAAAATATCTATCTATCTATCTATCTATCTATCTATCTATCTATCTATCTATCTATCTATCTATCTATCTATCTATCTGTTTTATTTATTTATTTGGGGATATTTTGGGGATATTTAATTTTATTCTATCAATCAATAAATTCCACTAGAAACAAACTTTGTTGTATTATTTTGTTTAAATGTAATACTGTGAAGCTGCTTTGATACAATCTGTATTGTGAAAAGCGCTATACAAATATACTTGATTTGATTTGATTTGATTTGGTTATTTATTTATTTATTTGGTTGGTTGGTTGCTGTAATAATGTGGGTGCCAATGCAAAATAAATAAGGTATTGCTATTTGTCCTATCCTATCCATTTATTATTTTATTACATCTTTTATTTTTGCCGTTGATACCTGCAATATTACTTCACCTTATTATAAATAAATAAGTAAATAAATAATATATATATAATATATATTTAATAATATATATATATATTTTTGCATTTTATTTTATTTTATGCAGTCCTTTGCCTTATTCACCTGCCAATACAAAATAAAGGATTGCATAAAATAAATAAATAAATATTTATTTATTTATGTGTTTTGTGCATTAATGATGTAGGTGTCAATACAAAATAAAGAATTGCATAAAATAAAATCGCAGTTTATTCATTTATTTATTTATAAGGTGCCGTATTAATGCAGGTGCCGATACAAAGTATAGGATTTCATAAAGTAAATTAAAAAAAGCTAAATGTATTTATTAATTTACTTACTTATTTATAATAAGGTAAAGTAATATTGCAGATACCTGTATTGATGGAATAAATCTGCTCATATTCGTTGAAAGAATCGGGGAATATGTGAACACTTCTGCAAGGCTGTAGTATCACTGTAATTCACAACTTTGAATGGCAAATTACATCAAAACTTTGAATAACAAATGGAAGTCCAGAGGCTCAGATTTTCCATGTGTTCAGTGAATAAATAAAAGTACATCAGAAACTTTTCTGTATATATTTCCAAGTCAAATTCATAATACTATAGGAGAGCTCCCAGATGTCTTGTGAAAAATGGCCCCGTCAGAACGTATAACTGCCATAACGGAAAGTTCCAGAGCCGTGATGTGAACAGCACATATGTTTGCATGACTGTATTGTTCAGGGAGCAGCAGGGCATTAAGAGCGTATTTCAGGATCCGTGAAGTGCTTTACACTTGATTTATGATCTTTTTATACCAGAGGGATGCTTTTGCTTTCGTTTGACCGTTACTTTTAGCCCTTCGCTCGTAACTCAGATTTCATAACATACTGTGGTACAGCTTCATGGTTACACACAAGTCAGAGATGACTTTAGCTGTAATTTCAGATGCAAAGATTAGATTAGCAGTTATTGTCATTCCAGCCAACTTAATGTTGTTTCACTTTACAAAAATCACGAAACATTTTAAAGACACACAGTGAGTAATACAAATATTTCTCTGTAAACAATATACTTAGAAGTTAAGAAAAAATAAGTACAAAGCAGCTCTACAGAAGACAGTTGTCATTATTCAGATCAATTTAGTTCAGTGTCAGTGTTACAAAGTTCGATTATGAAGCAAATTCAATCCAGCTATAAAGCAGCTCTACAGAAGATAACAGTATCATTAGTTCAGATTGGATGAGCAGAGTTTGGAGAGTTTTCTAGCACTTCTCAAGAACGGCCTGACAAGGCCTCTTTGAAAATGTCCTGAATCTTTTATATTTGCAAAGTTTCATGGCATTTCTGTTAGTCTGCTAGGCTTCATTTAAAGATAGATGAGCCAGGCAGCGATGCCATTGGCTAACGGAGGCCTTTAGGCTTCATTATTGCCCGTGACTGAGGTCATGGGAAGCGTGGGAAATCATTAAGAATGACTGCAGGAGACCCGGCGACGTCTCGGGATGTTTTACGCTTTATAGCTGTTGCAAGTGAAGGAATGATTTACCAGAGTAGTTATGGAGAACGAGTTCACTCCTTGTACAGCAGGATGTGTTGTGTTGGTAAGTGACTCAAACACGTCTCTCTCAGGATTTACACTTAATCACATCAGTGCTATGTGTTTTAATTCACATCATTCACTGTTATGTAATGTCTGGCTGGTTTAATTATCTCAATCCTGCTGATGAGATTATAAATCAGTTAAATCCCTTCACTTCGGCAGTCTGGTGCCAGTTTGTTATGCAATATGATAGTTTGTTCTCTCACCACGCACAGGTCTACCTCAGTACATGCGGAAAAACACGCACTTTCTTTCACTTATTATCTAATTCTTGTGAAATTATTCTACAACGAGTTGATTAATATGGATTATTTTCACTTAAATAAAGGTGAGTTATGTTCAGAATAGCATACTACTCTTACTGCACTATTTATAATATATTTGGTACAGAATGCAGTCTCTGAATGCAATTAAAAATGCATAATAACTTATTTCTAAGATAACTAAATGCCACCTACATGCAATGTGTCGAGGTTGAAAATGTAGCACACTGCTGTTTGAATAACTTATACTCCAATGCATTGAGTTAGCAGGAAGCTGATATTGTACTGCAAATACACTCTTGAAAATAAATGCATGAGTTTTATTTTTTATTTTTATTTTTTTGCAGTGATGCCATAAAAGAACAATTTTTGGTTCCCAAAGAAGCTTTCAGTATAGCTAAACAGTTCTTAAAATATATTTTTTTTCCTGTATAAATGACATTTTGAAACGTTTTCCACCATTAAGACCACTTTTGTGAATCTAAAGGTTCTATGGATGTTGAAGGTTCTTCATGGAACCATAGATAGAACCATGTAAACAATTTTTGCCATTTTGATAAACTCTGACTGACTTGGCCACTCCCATCCATTCAATCAAAGTGATACATAACCCCGCCCTTAAAAAACACGGCAGCCAATCGGATGTCTGCAAAACTGAACATGCAAAATGATTGATGGCGGCTCATTTGGTTGAGTTTTGCTGTTTGCTGTGAGTTCTGTCACAGTCATGCCCTTTTCAGTGACATCTGTCAGGAAGTATAAGCTATGCGTGGTATTTCACAAAAAGGTATAGCTGAAATACTACACCCCCTTTATATGCACAATGAATGTGTTTTCCTCTTGTGAATACAGTGTTTTGTCGCCATCTAGTGTTAAGGATCAGTTGAATACTTCATTGTTATAACTTTGTCACTGAAGGTGTGATACTTAAGGCATAAAACAGGACAAAAGCTTCATTAAAGTCACTCTCCGTAAGTCTGTAAGACTTGTCAGGATAAACTGAGGGTGGAGTGGTTTTGGGTTTAGTGGAAATCTGGGGTTTAGCCAAGGCATATGTGGATGTGTGGCCTATGGACTCTGATACACTTATCTTCACATCGCTGATGAGTTTAGTTTCCTTCACTTTTACTGAAGCTAATGCTGAAATGTCCTATTGGCATTTATTCTCTCCCTCAAATGCACATTGTATTAGCAACAATAATCAACTGGTATTTAGTCAAATGAAAAGGTCAAAAACCGGGGCTTTACATAGAAAACTCCCCCCATTTGTATCTGTTGCTCAGCAACAAGTTTAGATTTTGTTGTAAGCTACTGGTGTGTGATTGGAGGGGAATTTAGAAATAGTGTAATCTAGCAGAATGTATTCCTCTTTTTATATTTATTCTGGTTTTGTGAAGTAATCATGCAGTCAGCCCTTCCTTTGAATGACTTGCGATCCGACTATAAATACAGACATGAGTAAGTGTGTGTTGTTCTGATCTGCTGCCATGGCTACTGTGTGTGTGTTTGGTCAACTCTTCTCAGATATCTGCATATCTGCACCATCAGCATCTCAGATGAAGGCAAGTTATTATTATGTCACTTAGGCAATGCTGTCAAAAGCAGAAGTCTATAGTTTTCAGCTGATCTCATTCAGGTCATTGACACGGCGTGTGCGTCATGTTTACCTTTTAAAGATCACACTTCTCTCAGCTGTTCACATATCTGAGCCATTGTAAAGTTTTATGATTATGTCCTAATTATTGGCCAGAAGAGGGAGACATTTATTTAATGAAGTCAATTTGAAAACATGGTCATTATTTCATGTCTATCTGTAACGTGGATGCTGCAGACAAAAGAGGCGTCGGATCCAAGTGCAGTGAACATTTATTAACACAAGACAACAGAAGTAAATTCAGTCACGAGAGAACAGAAAGCTGCAGCAAACACACACAATACAACCATGAATTGGCAACACTAGACAAAGAACATGGAAAACACAAGGGCAAACAAGCTTAACAAATAACAAGACACACCTGGGGGAGACTAATCAACAGGGAAAACTTCAAACATGGCCACAGGAACAGGACACGAGTAACCATAGAAACAAGAGGAACATAAAAACATTTCAAAATAAAAGTCCATACAAAACAGGCACAACACCGGGATCACGACATCCTTGTATTGTTCAACCCGTCAAGGTTGATATGAGATTTAAAAAGTAATTTGTAACAAGTAATCCAATATTTTTAAGCGAGAGTAATTAGGACAGTAATCTAATTAAACTGTTGAAGATGTAATTTTAGAGTAACTTCCCCAACACTGATTTTTACACATGAAAAACACTAGCAAAAATCACTATTTTGTACAATTTCTCAAACTCTTCACAGTGCAAGAATGTACCCATCAGATTGACTTCAGTGAAAGAAGTTGTTTCAGAGGAAAGCATTTACACAATGATTCAAGATTATGAAGAAAAACGTTTCTTAATTTTTGATATAACTTGGGCTGATAAATAGTTCACCAGTAAGACCAGGAATATGAATTAAGTAAACTGAATTTTGATTTCATGAGGACTTTGATATGCGTCTTATATTACGCTTTTGAAGTTCCTGTCATCATTTTGAAGAGAGGCTGTGAGTGAGCTTGGCAGGTCCGTCTGTTTTCCGCTCCGACTGAAACTAGTGCAGAAGGTCTAATAGGTTATTTTAGACCTCAGCTGCTGTTGATGTTCTGTTTTGAATCTCCAGCTAAACAGAGATTTCCCCAAATCCAGTTTTGACTATCACATCAGAACTTGATTCCAGGATTTATATAAGCACAGATATCAATGCTCCATGCAGTTTTGCAATTGCAATATTAATGCTCCTTAGCTCTGGGAATTATGAGCAAATGGAAAGCCACATAATGAAGACTTTTGGTAAATCGACAAAAACCCTTGTAAAGGAAAAGTAAAAGGCAAAAAAGAGCTCAGGTGTCCATTTTGTTCTCTTCGGGAAGGACAGGGTGTGTTCGTGATTCGGGTGAAATCAAAGCAGATGTGCAGATTCCACATTCCTCTCTCTCTGGGCGTGACAGACATCCCTGTACACGCTCTCACACGCAGGAGGAGGAGAGACGGATCCGGAGGGAAAGACTTGTGGATGGGATTGGGAGCCACTTTCACGGCTAATGTGGTTTGGTTACACCTAACACGGGAATGTGAGGAGTCAGTCTCATTACCTTTAAAGACTGCTTTAAGTCTGACTTTTTGCTTTTATACGCCTCTTCCGAAATGGATTTTGATTTCTTAAATGTGCTATTTGTAGAATACAGAAACCTTTGTTATTAGTGACACCGGTGGTCGTTATGTGAACTGCAGCAGCAACATATTGCTTGTGCTCTCACTCGTTCACACGTAACGTACAAGACTGTAATTCAAGACCCCGATATACTCACAGCAACTTTTTCAAACTTAGCTTAGAAGTAAAAAGTTGGAAATACCTTTACAGTGATATATTGTTAATGAACATCAAGATGTCATCCACGCTGCTGAGAGAGACGTTTAGATGAATATGTAAATATGTGCTGCATCTTTCCTCTCAGTAACAGAATAAACACACCAAACATGACAGCGGTGAGAAAACGTCAGTTAAGAAAGCATCTGGATATATTGATGAGGCATATTCAAATCACACTGTTATGAAAGTGTGATTATAAAGTATATTTGAGACTATAGACGATATAGATTTGGCTATGAGTCTTTAGTTTGAAATAATCCTTTTTGTTTGCATGACACATTGACATTACAGTACAGAATGGCTCTTTCGGCATTATCCTGAACATTGTATATTATTCGTTTCATGTATCATTGAACAGAAGAGAAGCTCTCAGGAGCACGAGTAACCGTTACGCCCTTTTGATTTTCCTGGCAAAAACTTAGAGACCTTTACATAAAAATGTGTTTAAAGGCTTTCAGCCTATAGGAAGTCAGGCAAGGTCTTGTATTTTAAGTTTTGTTACAAGTTGTTCACACATTGGCAATGAAAAGCGATTATTACTGATAATCTTTACATATAACCCCTTTAAATATTGATTTTCACTAGAAATGCAGTGAATTTTAAGATTGTTAATCTATATATTTACATTATTTTAATCTACACTGAAATCTCCTGTCTGTAAGTTTTCAGAGTACACCATAGTTTTCTATTTGATTGACACTTTTTATTATTTAAATCACACTGTTCCGTTGTACGAAATGTTCTGAAAAAAATGTAGTATAAACTTTTCACTCAGAAATTGCTGGGAAATTTCACAAACTATTACGAAGAAATGGCAAGTAACACTGAAATTAAAGGTGACATTTTGAAGTAGCAAGACAAAAATTGTGTTTTCTTGTAAAAATGTACTCCAATTTGTGAAAAAAAATTTTTTTTTACAGTATAGATAATGTTGCACACTAATGTTTATACAGTGTGATATCACATATGCACCCCAGACCTCTTTAAAGATCGTATCTTTAACCCTTATCATCTGGGCAAAGATATTCTGGGAATATTCTGAGATCTAAGATCCGGGTCACGGCACCAGATAATGCTTTCTGACTGGGTCACATTGACTCTTGCCTGCATCTTTTTATCTAACCCCAGATCCAGAGACGTTTTGCATGCGTGCATGTGGTTCATAGAAAGATCTGAGGTTTATGTGAGGTTAAAAGATGAATACTTGATATTGATTCAGAAAGTCATGTTTTCTGCTTCTCCCTGCTTGTGTGAAGGTTCGGTCTTGTGTAGACTTGACAATTGGAAAAAAAAAGTCTGATGTATCTTTGGCCAAGAACCAAGCATAGTTTTCGCAATTGTTTATGTCGTATAGGTGTGAGTTCATCTGAAACACTGAATACATGTGTGTGCTCAAGGATATCACGCTTTGAAAATCACATCTCAAACAAAGCGCTTGAAAATCTTCAAAAGTTGTATTTGTATAACACCATGTATTTTAACTCGTATCTTGAGGCTAGATCTTCTTCAGAAGTGCTCACTGTTAAGCCAGCCAATCAGATCTCAGTTTTCATCCAGCTCTTGTCATTTGTTTGTGTGGATTATGCATCAGCTGGTCTGTGAATGATAGATACTAGCTGTGGAAAGCTGCTGATACCTTCCTTACAGTTTATCTCATTAACATACTGTAATAATCAATGCCTCTAATAATGATACATGTGAATGGATAAGTAGATATATTATAAATTGATCATTTTTTGTCATAATCATGAGATTATGACAAAAATGCCAAAAGCCAAATTAAATTTAATGAAATTTTTTTTTTTTGGAAGTCTCTTCTGTATTTCTCAAAAATACAGTAAAAAACAATAATATTGTGAAATATTATTACAATTTAAAATAAATGTTTTCTATTGTAATATATGATGATTTGCTGCTCAAGAAACATTTCTGATTATTATCAATGTTGAAAAAAGTTGTGCTGGAAACAGTGATATTTTTTTCCAGGATTCATTGATTTATAGAAAGTAAAACAAAAAATTATTTTTAAAAAGCATTTATTTGAAATATAAATCTTTTGTAACATTTTAAATGTCCTTACAGACACTTTTGTTCAATTTAATGGGTATATAATAAATATTACATATTAACATAAAAAGGTTATGAATGCTGTTATAGGTGTTGGTAGATTTTTATGCCACACCTTCATACCTTTTTCTGTATCAACAGACATATACGTCTATAAAATGAAGGCGTCAGCTTCCTCATCAGCTAAAGGATATGTCAGATATATCGTAAAATAATCCCTCCTGCAAACTCTGTCAAGTTCAGGCTGTTAGACTCACTGGCGAGCCTCAACAGGTTATCAACTCTCAGAGCTTCTCAAAGTTTATGGTGTGGGTCTGTTCAGATGATAAATAAACAAGAATCGGCACACTGCCACTTCTGCTCCCAAGGATTTATTAAAATGAACAACGTTTCGACCCAAAGGGTCTTCATCAGGCCAGGTCTGCTGAGATGATGAACATGTGATGAACGCCCATCTTCATCTTCATCTTCTGAGATATTGGTTTATATCTTTATGAACCCTTCTCCCGCATGGACAAAACTGTTACTCATCACCTATTGCATAAATATTAATCTTTCTACACTTATCAACCCATTCTTTGGTGATGCATATGCAAGTTCAGCATGTTCACATAAACACATACCCATGCAAACAAGAAATTATTCTTTTAAGATCTTATTTCTAGCCGTTTATTTTGCAGCCTCTGGTTATGTATTTTTCTGGGGTTGGTTCAGATTCAGTAATGTTAATCTCCAGCGTGTGTAGACGTGAGCGGCCCATCCCAGAGCCTCGCCCTGCCTTATTGGCAGCACACACTCTTAGTTAGTCATACTTGCCCAACCGCGCAGGTATGTTACAGTGGTTAATCATTAAAGAGGCGCATATATGTGTGTGTGTGTGTGTGGAGTGATATCCGTAGGCATGAGTGTGATTGTGTAACTTCTGTTCCTATAATGACTCTACACACTCATTTAGTGCTCAGTGTAAGGTAGTTACACAACTCGTCACACTCTCCATTTCCTGTTGCATTACTCTTTAGAGATTGCGATGCTGTAGTGTGACTGTTCGGAGAGGGTGTGGGATTCTATGAGGCATGCGGACAGACACACCTTCCCGCTCACTTTCCCTGATTCCACCCCTTCTCCACAAATATGACCATTCAGGGATTAGGCGGAGCCAAACATAACCCAAAGTGCCCTGCACCCATGTCTCACAGGAGCCAGAACCTGTAGCCTTCTGACATAATTTACTGGAGATAGAAAAATGGGCAGCAGAAATTAAACGGGAACCTTAAGTCTTAACGGGAACATTGCTGCAACGTTCTGTTTGGAAAAGTGAGGAAGCTTGTAAAGAGCAGAGATTTGTGGCTGACAGAACTGTGTGTTTGGCTGTAAGCGTGACGTAGAGGAGATGAGTACGCAACAGAGACGGAGGGAATACTCGACCGACAGCCTGGACGGGGACAGGAGGGAGAGGATCCCCTCGGATGACTTGTATTATCAGGGAATGCTGAAATCCTTGGACGGCAGGAAAGGTACTCGGGACAGCTGTCTGATACACCTGCTCATGTGGGAAGAGACTTTTCTTTGTTGTACAAAATTATTAGGGTATGATCTTAGACACGTTTATTTAGAGATGCACGTCATGGTCATTGAAGCAAAGATCATCTTCTTAATCAGTATTTTCATCTTGGTTTTAAAACACAGATATTTTGAGAAGTGAAATGACTGACGCCTAAATCAAATACTATTTAGTATTATACGATTTGCCAACAGGGTTAAAAAAAAAATTTATTACGGTTTATAAAAAAAATAAAAAAAAACATTACTCAAGTCTTAATACCTTATGAAAATTTGCTTTCCAAATAAAAAATGATCTTATTTTACTGCATTAACTAATGTAGTCTGATGTTATATCAGAAGATCTCATTATGTAATTCTGAAGGTTTTATTAAAGCAGTAAACAGCCTGATGTTTATCACTTGCCTTATAATGTTTGCAGTCTGCTCAAGCCTTGCTTACAGTCGTTCTTGTCATTGACAGTAATTTGTGCAATACAAAGTGTCATACAGCAGGCGTTTCAGACCTAAAGCTGCCTCTCCTCCAAGGCCATTGTGTCAATATTTATATAGATGGCATATATTTAGCTGTATAAAGATGTGTTAATTGGGTCTGAGACAGCGTTCCCTGTTGTCCTGTCACCTGATCACCTGACTCATGTCATTAGCAAACAGACACAATGCATTTGTCACTATAGGTATACATATCACTGCATAAAATATAAGTGAGTACATTTGAATTTTATAGGTAAAATATAGTGAATTCTCTTGTCTCCTTACACATTCCAGAGGACAGGCTCAATCACAAGGGCGTTGGTTTAAACATTAGCGCTGTAACGTTATACATGTCAAGGCAAAGAGTGGTGTTCAAAGGGCAAAGGTCTGTTGAAGACCCTGTACTGGTGGTCATAATGATCCACACCATCGCCCACAGAAAGACTCTTCAAACACTAAAAGGGAAGTCTTGCATTAGAGGTCAAGGTTTATTGCCTCCACCCATGATAGTCACCATGGTAATATTATTTCATAATATGCTCATCATACTCCACCCAGCAGAAACAGAAGTTCTGCGGGAGCGTCTGAATCAGCTGTTTCCTCAATGCACAACAATAGATAGGAGAGTCATGCCGTTGCCCAGCAAACATCTTCCACTCCTATGTCGTATTATGCATTCAACTGTCCAGTTGCACAAAATTGCTCCAATTATTGAACGAGAACCCTGGAGCGTAATTAGACTGAAGTGTTGGGCTTCGACTCAACATCAAGTATTCAGGGATGTACTGTTGTACTTTTCTTGATACGTGATTCATATCCTGTTAACTGTCAGTGTCCCGGTAGCTGGACACGTCCCACACATTTTTTTATTTCCTTTATCACGTTTTAGTAATAATCATACATTAGGTATTATTTGAAAGTTTTAACACTCACAATCCTGTCATCCTGTTTTGAAATTGGACATTGCACTACCATAGGTATCTTCAATCGGATTTGAGGAACAAGTTAACATTTAACGTTTACGTCAAGTTTAGGCTTACAGCCAGGGTTAGGTGCTTCTACATCAGTGTTAATCGCCATCATTTCCCTCTGATTTTAGGGATAACTCATGGATAGGGTTAGGTTTAGGGAATGTTGTTCCAGGATGTCTTAATTGGCAAAATCACTGTAAATGATCGCTAACACTCTTTCAGTCCTTGCATCCTCAAAGCAAGATCCATCATCCCCATCATTCAAAATATGGATGGTCCTGTGCGCCTCATGAGAAGTGATGTCCATCGGTCCAGGTTTGGGCTCTTCGGGCCATAGAGCGTTCTTCTCAATCCTACATGCCGTTAGAGAAACCGTAGCTGAGATGATCTTGCACTTGCTCCCAGATTGAGGTGTATCGAAAGACTATGTCAAAGACTATTCTTATACATGGCATTTTGTGCATATTTACAGTAACACTACTTTCACACTTTATATTTGGTGGCCTTAACTATCTATCTATTAGCATGTAATATGGATTTACTGTGCAACTACATGTTGTTTCCACATTTACTGCCAATGAGTTTGAGGTACGGTTAGGTTTAGATGGAAATGTTGGGTTAGGATCATAGGGGTTAGAGGTTAAGGGTTGGGTTATGGTTATGGTTATAGGAGGTAAAGTCTACTAAAGTCAGTGTTACTACAAATGCAAAGTACTTTAAATGTAATTAAGGTGCACCAACATGTAAAGTATATAATAATTATATAGGTAACTAAGTAGCATACTAACCCTAAACCTAACCTTAGCCCATGTAGTTACCTTATATTACCAGTACTTAGGTAAGTACAATGTAAGTACACGTACTGTACAATACTGTACAACTATTATATGTTTTAGGCCACCTAATGTGTGACTAACTTTACCAACTAACACACTAACTTTGACCGTAAATGTGAGCATGTCATTTTAAAATGCAGTAATGTTCTCCAGTAATGATGACAGATGCCTGTGTTGGTCATTTGTGTGACACAGCAGTATGGATCATGTTCTCTTGTGTTTAATGCTGCCGAAGGAACATGATTCTGCAGGCTGTAGGTGTGTCTGTGTCTGCGGTGACGCACACTGAAGATTAAAGCTATTCTGCCGTCATGCTAAAATTTCCCAGCCTGAGGTCTTAAATACAATACATGTTCTTCTCTCCAAACCTGTGCTCCGTCTTTGCGTGACAATGGATCTGTCTAGACTCCTCCTGCAGTCATTACTCCCCAGCTTTACCCAGACCTGCAGTCATTACTCCCCAGCTTTACCCTGAGACCACCTTACTCACATGGCTGTGTCTGTGAACTGATCTGAAATCATTCTGATATTGAGATTTTATCTGATCCACTTCTCTCTTCACATGCAGTTCAACTGTTTTAAAGTCACCATGAAATCAAAATTGACAGTTCTTATTTTTTTTATTGAATATTGCAGTATTCGTGCACATTATTACTTTATTAAATTCATGGGCTCGTAATCTTTAATCAGAATAAGTTCCCGTCTCTCCTGCATCAACATCTCTTCTCTTCTCTGATGGTGTGTTCACTAGCGTGAGGGCCTTTCACTCGCATGCAAACCACAACCATCTATTCAATTCCCAATGGACAAAATCAAGTCCCGCCCTATATTTGTTCTTGTTTAAGAAGCTTTTTCACTCGGATACATGTCACAATAAGGAAGAAAATACTATTGCAACTTCCATTTGTGTTTGGAACATTCAGTGCATCAGTGTTTTGGTGTGGTCGTGATACTCAAACCAACAGAGACAGAGACAGTGTTACACTTTTCATGGAAAAGAACCTACGAATGGCTTATTTATAGATGTCTGTGTATTCATTTGGGATTCAACATCAAATTTGAACCTATTTTAAGGTTCAAATTTGATGTTGAATCCATACTAGATTTAGCATTCTAAAAATCTACAGTATTTTAACATTAATAAAAGAACACACTTACTGTAAATCCTTTCCGATCCAGGCATTTACTCTAAACACTGCTGAAGTGTGTTAAATGTTCTTTTTTCTTTATGTTTTGCAGATGAACGGGACAGAGTGCAGAAGAAGACTTTCACAAAATGGGTGAACAAACACTTGATAAAGGTACATTTATGTTTATTTTTACTGTTAAGATTTGGTAAAGTTTGATTAGAATAACTAATCACTTTAACTGACAAATCCAATGCAATTTACAATACAATACGAGTATCATACGAAGATTCAGTCCTCCTGAAGTGACCTGCGGTCTAGGGCCAGATTTACTAACAGCTCCAACACAAACCCTCTTTTGGCATTACAAATAACTGTCAGGATTTACTAAAGACACGCAGTGAAAAATTAGCTCTGAAAATGCTGGACAGGGATATTTTTACACGTTCATTTGTAGAAGTTTCCCTTTATGGGAAGAGAGTATTTAAATGAATCACGCAAGGTGATTTACTAAGGTTTTGGGAGCCTGAAAACGCAAACTTTTAAAAACGGGTTTCAAAGTGCAAGTTTTTGAAAACGATACCGTTATTGTCTCTGTGTAAACTACAAAAACACAAATTTGTGGAAACGGTGACGTCACGTGGATATATGTTACGTGTTCAGTCTATACAGATATTTGCAGAGAAGCATATCTTGTTCACACGGGTTATAAATCTGGTCTAAAATGTCTTGTACTTAAGCTGAAAAGTGGTGCACTTGAAAAGCCAAACAAAAGATAATGAGTATGTAAGACTGGACAAGAATGGAGGTTATTGGCACTCTTACAAATCAGTCAAGCCTATTTATTCACTGTAGATGATAAAAAAAGAGAGAGTTTGAGATATAAGACAAACCTGCATGTTAAGAACATCTGGATTCATTTAGCAACTGGCATGTCAGGGTATAAACACTCGTCAGGCCGGCCAACAGTAGCACATGTGCTGCACAGATGTAAACCCTTCATCTGTGATTAAACAAAAGCCTTACTCAGATGGGACTGTTTTCTCGGAGGAGGACAGGTACATTTATCATTTTAATCCCATTTGAAAGAAAACATGTTTTCCTCTCTTAACTCTTAAAGGCTAATTTTGTGTCCTGACAAATCTGCTCCAATCTGGATAGTAATATCTGTCATTGTGTAATATTATTTTTGATAATGCTTTCATTATTGATTTTGGTGTTTTGGCCACATTTCTAAAATGAAATAACAGTTTCATATACTGTATGTTTATAATAATTATATACACACTTGTAATTATTTCACATGTAAAAATCACTCTACGTGTAACTCAAGTGTTTTTATGATGTGCGTCCAGAGCACGCCTACATAATCCTGTCATTTTACTTGGCAGCATTGTACAAATATTTAAATCATTTATATTTAACAGAAAGATTAAGTCTGCCTTGTTTTCACTCTTTATACTGTACCATCAAATATAAGCCCTTATTTTACGAGTCAAACTGTGTTCTACACTGACACGTTTATATTTGCTGACTGAAAGTTTGAGTTTGACCTTGACGAACACTAATTGCTCAGTTTGTTCTGTCATCAGCTGTTCTGTAGCTCTTATTGCTTTGTGCTGACTGAGCTGAGTATGTGTGAGGGAAAGATGGGCAATGGCCGAATAATGGGGATAGACGGTACAAACGAGACTAATTACTGTATGATACACCCTGTTGTTGTTGGACATTTTCCAATGTATGAATTTAACACAGACTGTGATATAATACATTTTATCTTATTATTTGTGTGTGAGCTTCTGCTAGTGGACATGTTGGGTAATATAGACTGACATCAACAGAGACCTCTAGTGGCTCAGTATGATATCTATCTATCTATCTATCTATCTATCTATCTATCTATCTATCTATCTATCTATCTATCTATCTATCTATCTATCTATCTATCTATCTATCTATCTATCTATCTATCTATCTATCTATCTATCTATCTATCTATCTATCTATCTATCTATCTATCTATCTATCTATCGTTCTATCGTTCTATCTATCTATCTATCGTTCTATCTATCTATCTATCGTTCTATCTATCTATCTATCTATCTATCTATCTATCTATCTATCTATCTATAGTTCTATCATTCTGTTTGTCTAAATTTAATCAAACATGAATCATATAGGTTTTGAAAGGAGAAAGTAGAGTACAGTAAATTTTCAGTTTTGCCTGAACGACTCCATTATGAGCTGTTGTTAAGTTTCAGCATCAGCCTTTAAATCATATTAATCTTAATGTTGTCCTTCATTTTCAACCTTCACTTCTTTCTTCCATTTCTAATCAACTCTCACTCTCTCTGCCCTCTACTCTTCTCCTCATCATCACGTCCTTCCTCTTTCCCTCTCCTGCTCCATTCACTCGTCCAGCACTCGAGAGCTGAGGTAGGTCCATCTGTCAGCGTGTCCCAGCAGGCCTTGCTCTCTCACATGCATGTACAGTATTTCTGTCCTCCTTTAGGCTCTCGGCCTGGGGTCTCATGAAGAATGTAGATTACCGCTTACACTTATAGAGCTTGAAAAGATTTTAGTCTCGTGCAGTACAGCAAAAGAAATCCAAAGCCTTCCTCGTTACGCCAATTTGTCATTGTACTTTGATTTGGATTTTGTTCTTTGAAAGCAATTGTTACTAACTTGAGTAAAATGAATTTGAGTAAAATGAATAGTTCATTCCAAAATCCTGTCATCGAAAACTCAAAAATCTCAAATCTCATTTTCCATTCCACATATTTGAACTGACGTATCACATTCGGTTGATGCCAAATTCATCTCTTATTTTCTCTTTATTTATGATAATGTTTTTCTTTTTCTTTTTCATCTCTTTTTTATCTTAATGAGGAAGAGATTTCATACAGTAGCTTCAACAGATATTCTCATTAATGAATGATTTTAAATGTAATCTTTTCATCTTCTGGAGTACTTTTTTATTTTGATACTTTTGTTCTTTCGTCCTTACTGGAGCTTGACATATTTAATTGTCATTGTATAAAATTAAAAAAATGAAAATTAGTTTGGAGCGGGATTGCAACGACGTCACAGGATTGTCACTTTTCCGTGAGCTGTTCCTTAATTCCCGTAGAGAGTTCAGTGTTTTGCAGCAGTGCATGTTGGGTGGAGCTGCATGAGAAATACCTGAGGAAGCCCAATCTCTCATTTCAGCCAAAGAAAAAAGTTCTGTATGTTTTTTTTTATCGTGCAAGCGAAGATCTGACCCAATGAGGTTTTATACAGCATCTGTATGTATGACTTGCTTGATTTAAAAACAAACAAAGAAAAAAGCTTCAGAATTTAATTGACACTGTCCCTCAATAAATCATTTGTCGGATATTTTTTGACGTGAGGCAGGTGTGCCGCCCTTCTGCCTGGAGCGATGCATTGCCCCGTCCTGTACTTGCTGAGCAAAGCATGAATTTTGAATTCGGTGTTGTTTTTATCCTTTTAACAAGAGACATACATGCTTGTAATTAAAAGTTGCTGCCCATCTTGAAGGGATTGTTCACCCAAAAAGGATCATCATTTACTCGCCCTCAAGTTGTTCCAAACATGTATGAGATTCATTCTTCTGCTGAACACAAAAGAAGATCGAGTGAAGAATGTCAGTAACCAGACAGTTGACACTGACTTCAATTGTATTTTTTTTTCCTAACTAGTATGGAAGTCAGTGGGTCCCATCAACTCTTTGGTTACTCATATTATTCAATATACTATCTTCTTTTGTGTTCAGCAGTTGCGTATTATAAAAGTGGATTGGGATTTATACTGCCAAGCTCCAAAAAGGACAAAAAAGTACCACAACAATTTTTTAAGTGAATTGGAATACATGTGACTGAGTTGTATTTTTGAAGATTGAAATCACCATATACTTTCCTTGAATGAAAAAAATAAGCAGCAGCTCATGAGGAAGGATAAATAATGTCAATTTTGTCAACAAAATGACCAAGAAAGGGCAAATTCTAGGTGCGTGATTTTTGTCCCCTAAACCAATTAAGCGCGAACCTGGAGCTAATTTCATTGCTCAACTCAATCACGCAGTAACCTGTTTTTGGTGTGTGGTGTTTGTTTCAGCTTTATGTAGGCAGTCAGAACTGGGATTGCATGAGCAATAAAATCTTTAGAATCTATTCTTTAAAAAAGTTATTTTGCGCTGAACTAATGAGGCATTCTAAGCTGTTTTCTTACTGCAGGGATGATGTGATTTTTTTAATGCGATACTCATAAAACCATCTTTGCTTTTTCTCCATCCTCAGACTCAGCGTCATGTGAATGACCTGTACGAAGATCTCCGAGATGGACACAACCTGATCTCCCTTCTGGAGGTCCTCTCCGGGGAGACGCTGGTGAGTGTTACAGATTGTCTTGCACTGATTTCTATGTCCCTGTCCCAATTGGATTCTTAAGCCCTCGCAGTCTTCCCCCAAGTCCACACTTGTGTGACAGTACGCCGCTTTGACTGTCGGGTAGAAGTCTTCTGCGGCGCTCGCTTCAGTGCAGGCTCGGTGAAAGTCGCAAAGGGGAACCGAAAATGACAAATGGGACACCCTGGAGGGCCACTGCCCTGCAGAGTTTAGTTTCAACCCTAATCAAACACACTTGAACAAGCTAGTGAAGTTACTAGAAAATTGCAGATAGGTGGTTTGATCTAAACTCTGCAGGACAGTGGCCTGGATTTGTGAAACCCTGCCCTACGGTCTTGTAGCCACTGTAAACCCACAAGACCGCAAGTGCACATGAAGTGTGCCATTTGGGACAGGACCTATGTAGGGCCTATTCTTCTGCTAATGCAGCACAGCCAAACAAGAGAAACCCATCACTTCTCCCATTCAGTTTCCAACCTTACCACCTTCAAACATCCAACCTTGCCCTCAGCCTTCAAACAAATCCAAAGTCCTGATCCAGACCTCCAGGTCAAGGAAGACCTGAACACCCCACCATATTTATGGGTGATGCCTTGGAACACGTCTTCAAATTCGAAAAATGTTATGTTGAATCACATCCAAAACACTGGGGTTCAGATTCAAAATCTTGACATCATCCCATCATACTGCTTAATTTCTTGGCTATAGCTAAGACATTAACTTCACTCTCTGGCTTTTCTTTTTTTCCCTGTGTGGCTCCTCTTTGACTCTTTCTCTGCCTATCATTCTATCTTCCTATGACACTGACCCACCATCTCTTTGCTGACCTTTGCCCTTTGACCTCTGTCTGCTCTCTTTGCACTTCTCTTGCTGGGTCAAGACGAGGGAGAGGGACGTTGTGCGGAGCGTACGGTTGGTGAGTGATGTAGATGCTTCATTGGCATGGGTCACTCACTGTGGCTGGCTTGCGCATGATGTCACTTCCGCCAGTCTTGTTGTAGTCATGTTTTCATTCGCTTCCTTTGAGGTTTAAAGCTATGTTTGTCAATGCCAAGAGCTAAATGTTAAAAGACTTCATTAAGAATTGAAAACAAAAAGATTTAAGATCTGTTTGGGGAAAAAACATTGCGTCTTAATAAAGCATGTTTTTTCTTTTAATCTGAGGGACTTTTATTTTGAAGTTTCACTGGTAGGAATAACATTATAGTTGCCCTTTTTCAATTCCACTTGCGCATGACTGAGGCTGTTTCTCTTAATGACATCATCTCTCTGAACCTCGTCATAGTTTGGGTGTGTGACTGCAAATGATATCTAAGTAACTACCCTGACTATTAGCAAAATGCCTATAATTGATCATTAGTGCTGAACAAAACGTTTGCGCAAGACACATTTACAGTCTGGATTACAGTTTAAAGCTAGTTTAAGGTGTTCAGGTCATAAAACGGTGTTTGCATAAAAGGGTGTGTCAGATGGTGAGTCAGATGTTTAAAGATGGTAAAGATGTTTTGGGTTGTTTTCTATATAATACAAGCATTTTTAGCATTCATCCACAATAGTTAACCACACTACATCCCTGAAGTCACATGACCATCACTTCTGTCATATACTGTAGTCTTGAAGACCCCATGAAATGACTTGCAGTTTTCCAGTTATCTGTGTTGATATATTTCCTACTGAAACAGAAAGTTGGTGCAGGGCATATCAAAGTTGATATTGTTTATGTTGAACTGGAAGATAAAGATGGTATATCATCAATACAGATTTAGTTTTAAGTACACTTATATTTAAACGTCATAAATGCTAGCAGACATGGACTTAAAGATTTGATTTCATGGGGTCTTGTCTTTTGTATTTTCTTAGTGTTCATATACGAGGTAACACTTTATTTTGATGGTGCACTTTAGACATTATGCTAACTAAAAGTAACTTTGCAACTTCATGTCAACTACCAGTCATTAGAGTATTAGTAGCTAATACTAGCGCTTTATTTTGATGCTCCCCCAACAGACATACTATTGACTATAAGTAACTTTGCAAGTACTGTACATGTCAGATTATTATACTTACGCGAACCCTAACCTAACAGTCTACTAATATACTCTAATGAGAGTTAGTTGACATGTAGTTGCAAAGTTAGCCTGAAGTGGACCATCAAAGTAAACTGTAACCATATATATTAGCTTCATAAAAAGGTTCTCCACGTTTTTCACTCTTCCTTCATTTTGACCTTCAAAAGAAGCTTGGATGCGGAAGGACACGCCTCAGTCTCATCCTTTGTGTTATGAGTTTTAACCGGCTTCTGTCTGTCTCCTCAGCCTCGTGAGAGAGGACGCATGCGATTCCATAAACTGCAGAATGTGCAGATAGCACTGGACTTCCTCAGACGCCGGCAGGTACGAGACCAACTCATCTTTCAAACTAAATCAAAATGATAGTTTATTTCCAAAATGAAACTTTTGTCCTCATTTACTCAACCTCTTTTGTTTCCAAACCTGTATTTTCTTTTTTTCGTGGCTTGCCAAAGGTGATGTTTAGCAGAATGTCCAAGCTGCACCCTTACATAAAGTGAAAGTTAAATGGGACCAGATTCTGGTCACAGCAGAACTGACCATCAAAGCATTACAAAAAGCCAACATGTGCATCATCAGTCATGGTAATGATTAACTTTCATAGTGTGGAAAAAGAGTAGCTTGGACATTCTGCTATAAATCACTCATTGAGTGTTTCACAGGAAAAAAAAAAAGTCATACAAGGTTTATTTTTAGGTTGACAGTATTTAAACATGCTTACAATGGTGTTTTGTTAGACAGTCTCTCACATTAAACTTGAACTCAAATGTGAATTGATGATGTTCTCTGGAAATCACAGGTCAAGCTGGTGAATATCAGGAATGATGATATTGCCGACGGAAACCCAAAGCTGACATTGGGTCTCATATGGACCATCATCCTTCACTTCCAGGTCTCCTTTTCTGTCAGTGTTAAGTTCCCATACCATTTACCTCCTCCTCCTCCTGGGCTCCAAATCAGTCTGACCAATCACTTAAATCTGGGTCAATCACCAGTTCATTTGGGTCATAATTGTTTTACACCTTCCAATCAAACATCATCGGGGTCAATCATTTTTGCTTCAAACCAGTATCTGCCTCAAGCAATAAAATAAGTTTCTCTTGTTTTATAAAATATCCAATATGATCCGACCACAATAGATTTAGTATGCGAAAATGAAGATTTTCTAAATGAATCTGCTCAGTGTCTTGGGCACACATGAGGAATTGAAAGTCTCTGATCTAATCTAATTTCATAATCTAATATCCAGGCAATTTTTTAGACCTAATTATGTGAGTCTGTTGTTCAGCGTGTTTAATTACAATCACACCCTGATTTATTCCACCTCAATCAATTAAAAAAACAAAGCAGTCATGTTACAGCTGCAGGAGTCTGACGCAAATTCAGACGATTATGCTGCTTGGCTACGTCCAGCTTTTGAGAGAGTCTGATTTTCTTGGATAGAGGAAATAAGTTGTCAGGACTTCTGGCTTGTCCAGAAGAGGCAGAGAGGTTTATGTGTAGGGGTGGAGTATGGACTTCTGCCCACTTCCCCTTGAACTAAAAGAACTTTCTCTTTGTGGAGGTAGCCTGACCAAGAAGAGAGTCACATGACCAGGGTTTTAGATGGTGCCAACCTCCCATGTGCTTATATTCTATACTGACATTAAACACTATTTATTGATTGTTTAATGTAGTCTATACTATGCCATTTTTACTTCCTTTTCGGCCTAAGCTTTTCCAGGTCAGTGCATCAATCTTATTTTAGCGAATTGATTCTTTCAAATGGTTTGTTTTGGAACTAATTCACTGAAAACTGATTCACAGAATCATCACTGTTGTATAGCAAGTATAGCATTTTGGACTTTTTGCAGGCAAATACATAACTAGTTTAATGCTGGTTTTATTAACTATATATTTAGTTTATAAATGCATGCTTTCAAGCTTATCTATTTGAGATCCTCATTGTTTTGTGGCAGATACTGTTGTTTAGCTACTTCAAACTGTGAATTCACAAGGTAATTGGATTTTCCTTTATTGAGCTGGGTTGTTTTTGCTACACGTTCATGCAGTGAGTATGATGACGGGTCTCAGAAGGGTCTTAGGAGGTCAATGGTATTTAGTGGGAATGCATTTGCATGACTAAGATTTGTTTCATACCTGTGTGAGAAATCAAGCACTTTAATTATTTATTGATAATTATACAATAAACACATTGCTACCACTGCTGCATGTCGCTAAATCCATGAAACTCATTTTTTTCTGGGCTGGTAGATTTCAGATATCCAGGTGAACGGTCAGTCAGATGATATGTCAGCGAAGGAAAAGCTGCTCCTCTGGTCTCAGCGTATGGTGGAGGGTTATCACGGTATCCGCTGCGATAACTTCACCACTAGCTGGAGGGACGGAAAACTCTTCAACGCGGTTATACACAAACATGAGTAAGTGCCTCTTTACCAAAGCTCAAGATGGAATGTGTGCTTGTATAGTTAGTTGCTTCAAGTCTAAAGTTGTTCAATAATAGTCACGTGATTCATTTTCTTTTTAGCTTACACTTTATTTCAATAGTTCCCTTTAGACATACTACTAACTATAAGTAACTTTGCAACTACATGTCAACTAACTCTCATTTGAGTATTATTAGACTATAATAGACTGTTAGGTGTTAGGGTTAGAGTTTGTAGTATTAGTTGACGTTGTTGCAAAGTTACTTACAGTTAGTAGTGGACCATGAAAATAAAGTGTTACCTTGATTTCCTGATATTTTCTTGATATATTTATCCTCAGTCTTTTTGCAACACAAAGTACGTTTTTTTCTGATTCATTAGCCGCTATAAGTAAAAAGAACAACAACAAGTTTTTTTTTTTTTTATATCACTTTTACTTAGGACATGCTAGCTGGCAACAAAGGATTCCATTCATTGTGCTAAGCTAAGCTAGCGCCGACCCCGTCAAACTAAAACAATGCATGCACTGAGACAAAAATGCATTTGCCCACCTATCTAAATGTATGAAAGAAGGTGAATAAGCCCTATTTCAAAAGACGGTGGATTGTTCCTTTAAGAATAAGTTGGATAGATACTCAAAATAACAGCCTTTTATTGGATGTTGGAATATAGAAATGTGTTAATCAGGTTCTTTCCTGACTCAACATTGAGCTTCACTCTTGACCAAACTTGTACTTGATGCCAAGGAGTGAAATGTTCTGACCTGAAGCACATATTTTCGTCAAGATAAACCCCCTGAGCGAAGACATGTCAAATCAGCGTTGTGCACACGACTGCCACCTCACTTTATCAGTCTTTGAAGTTCAAACATATAAATATTTAAATTCTTGTAAACATACTTTTCTTCCGATGAACACAAAAGAAAATATTACGCCGAATTTCTGATCTGATCTTTTCCATTAAACAAGAGATGCTCGAAGCTACAGTATAATGATACGATTTATGAAAATGTGAATGAGATTTGAGAACTATGGAAGAAATTACATCATTTAAGTCTGTTCCTCACACAAAAATAGCATTTTGACAAAAAGGCTTGAAATATAGTGCACTAATTGTATGGAGTACTTTGTGGAGTTTGGCAGCCCATGGTCTGGTTTCGTCGTATGGAAAAGACCAGCAAGCACATTCTTGAAAATGTTTCCTTTTGTGTTCCACGTGGTTTGGAACGATATGAACATCAATTATACAATGAAATGCATGGTAGAGTGTTTTGCAAAAAGGAAACAAAGCCACGCAGATCCAGGCCAAGTGAAAACAGTTTTTCTGTAATGAGGGTGTGTCCCGTACACAGACGCAAGGACAAAAGAGAGCAGGGCGAGACTGAATAAGAAAGTAGTGCTAATAGAAGTGTACAATGAAGGCAGTTTTACAGAGAAAGTTGAAACGATAAATGCCGTGAGGTGTGGTGCCTGTTGGAGCGGAGACAGGCCTCCCCGCAGGGCACCTTTCCCGAAACATGGACGTGTACCTGCAAAGCTTGGGTACGCCCCGCTGACCCTCACATGAACAGGGAGGATTTGATGCTTTTGTCAGCCAGGAACACCCATTGGAGTTGTAGGATCTGCCTCCTTTCAGAAACAGGGAAGAGCTTTTACACACACCACCTGCAGACAAACAACAGCGATCAAACTTCAGCTTGGTTTCTTTTTTGGAGCTCTTTAGGAGCAAATGGATTGGAGAAAAAGAAGAATAACTAATACCAGAAGGGTTCATTATTGATATTTGATAATTCGAGAAATATTTCGTTGGAATTGCATTGTGAGGAGACGATGATGCTCAACATGAAGAGGCGCCTGTCCTTTAAGAAGCGTCGGACCGGCTCCAGCAGTACGGTGGCTTCTACGAGTGACTCAGAGGACCGTGTGATCATGCTGTGCGAGGATATCCCCTCCGAAAGCTCCCTGGACTCTGGCCGGGGCTCCCAGAGTCCAGGCGCTCGCTCCAGCGGGGACTCTCAGGCGGGATATGAGCCAGACTGGAGCTCAGAGAGGGACCTGAGGCAGATCAACGGAGGCTTCGGGATGGACGATCGGACTGCGGTGGCAGACTCTCATTACCACACTGGAGAATCCTATTCCATGCCTTACACCATACATGCCACACAGATGACCGGGTGCTTGCTCCATTTCTGGCTCTCTGTAGATTTATGGTGTAGAAACTAAAGGTTTTAATGTTTTAAGAATCTTTTGGTGTTAGTGTATAGATTGGTTCTCTCTCTGTTGTTTCGAGCCACTCCCATCTCTGGGTATTCATGGCATGTCAGTTATGGCTCCATCCCTCAGGAGACAGATGTTATTTTGGATTTATGGAGCAGGTGGTCGCATTACCTGTGCTCTGAGCCTAGTATTTATGACTTACTTATGACTTCAAATCCACTAACTCCAAAATGTTATCATGTTATCATTCTGGTATAATATTTGGTAACACTTTACAAGTTCCATTTGTTAACTTTAATATTAAAATGATTATTTTTTAAAGCATTATTAATGTTATTTAATGTTAATTACAACTTTTTATAACACAGTATTTAAATCAAATATTGTATCTGGGACTATTATTTAATGGACCTAAGCTAACATGAAATAACAATGAACAGTTAATAAATGTAAACAAAAATAAATATTGTAACAAATGTATTGCTCATTGTTAGTTAGTTAATGCATTAACTTACTGTAACTAATGGGACCTTAGATTGCAAGTCTTGAGTTTTCTTCTGGGAAGGAACACAGTGTTCCTCATTTAAATAATTCCCATCAAAGGCATACGCAAAAAAGGGCCGGGGCCTGTTTGAGTTAGTTAGTAGTGTGTGAACGTTGCGATTATGGAGATTTCCAAAACACGCTCAAAGCGGTTGAACAATCCCAACACACTGGTCCAGCCGACCAATCAGAACACATTGTGCTTTTCAGAAGGAGGGGCTTCATAGAAACAGGAACTGAACAGTGTTACTGACAGACTGTGAAGAGTGGTGCTGCAATATTATCAAATATGTGAAAAATAATGTGTTCTTGAACATTCAAACTTGAAAACCTACTCTAGCAGACCCCAAAAACAAAATCAAGACTTTGTAAAAGAGCATAATAGGTCCTCTAAACTTTTTCTGCTGCATTTATTTCACACTTACTGACTGATTCTCATGGGTTTGTTCCTCTTTCATTTCACCAGGCCCAGGCTTATCGACATGTCGAAAGTATACCACCTGTCCAACCTGGAGAACCTGGAACAGGCGTTTTCAGTGGCAGAGCAAAAACTTGGGGTCACACGACTGCTTGACCCAGAAGGTAATGTTAAATCAAGTGGTATAACATGGTATTGAAGAAAGTTATTAGATGTTAACACCCAGTCTTGAAGCTTGTAAAAATTGTAATATTTCCTATACATTTCAATTTAGTTTTAGCTATTTTCATTAACGGTTTTGTTAGTTTTAGTTTAGTTTTTATTTTGTGAACACATTTCTATTTTCTATTTCTATGTTTTTATTTAGTTTCAGTTTTAGTTTTATAGTTAGTAATAATAGTTTAGCAGAGTTAACAGAACACTTCCTGTGTAGACCATAAACATTTAATTTCAGCTTTTAATGTGTGCACAGTTTACAGTTAACGCTTGTGCTAACCACTTAATAATAAAAATAAAATAATTGTTTGAGATTGAAAAATAACCAAACAAATGCAACTTTAAAGTATTAAAAAAAGTTACAAATTATTCATTCATACTTCTTGTTAAACATGCCTAGTTTACTTTTTTTTTTCCAGATCTACAATGTATCAGTGAAACTACTGGTAAATCTAGAAACAGTTCAAGCCATTGTGATTAGATAATGAAGTGTAAATGCAGCGTGTGTGTGTGTAGTTGTAGAGAAATGTGTCCACATGGATAGTAATATTAATGATGTTTTGTAAAAACAAAGACAATAACAGCACTTTTCAGCCTGTCACCATCATGCAAACATTAAATCTCGAACATACAGTAGTTGTTCTTTACAGGTTTTTGCGTTGCACTGCTTTTCAATTGTTTTCTCTGTAAACATGCTTTTGACGGACGTGTTTGGCTGTTGCACCCACGTCTCGCGCATGAAACAACATTCTAAAAACACAGCGCTCAACTTTAAAGCTCATTCCATTGTCCGAGTGAATTAGTAGACACTTAGGACTTAATCGCCCAGCCCTATGCTTCAGCTCACACGCATGAAGCGCCATCTACTGGTATTTCCCTAAACAGCCACAGGGTAAGAGCTTATTAATTACGAACATGATTATTTATATTTGCTAATTATTATTTTATTTCAGTTCGTTTTTCAGTAACTGTTGTTAGTTTCGTTTCGTTTTAGTTTTTCATATATTTTGAAAGTTTCAGTTTATGAAAATGTTTTTTTTTTACCAATAGTTTTAGTCTTCGTTTCAGTTTTCGTTTACGAAAATAACCTTTGTTCAATCCCACAACACTGTAGGTTGATCTTTCATTGAGTTTAGGATCCCATGACCTTTGACATTTGAAAACCTTGAGAAGTGTCAAAAGTTTGTGAACCCTTTGACTTTACATGGATTTATGTATAAATTGGTCACCATAAAATCAAAACGTATTAACAACTTATATTTTTTATGTAATATTGCATTGTTCATTATAAATAATTTATCTGCGCAAATCCCTCATAATCTCCCGCTCAAAACGACATCTCTTTTCTGATGATGTGTGCACCGACATAAGACTGAAATGAAAACAATCAAACGGCCTAATCAATTCCTGATGGACAAAATCAAGTCCCGGTCACAATAGAGAAATACTACAGTCTGCTTAAACAAATGACACACAAACAATCACACATTTTCATGTCACAGACCAAATTAAACCATGAATTCTAACTGATCTACAATACTTTTCATTGCAGATGTGGATGTGCCTCATCCTGATGAGAAGTCCATAATCACCTATGTGTCCTCCCTGTATGACGCTATGCCACGAGTTCCAGACGTCCAGGACGGCGGCAAAGCCAAAGTGAGTTTTCCCCTCATCATTTTAAAATGACGTTATTGCCGCTTAACAAACCAGTTCCAGACATGGGCTGTCAGCACATAGTCCAGTTAATATGCAGTCGAACCAAATCTAATAAAACTAATGATGCATTTTTATGAATGAGGTTTCTTAAGGCTTCCTGCCCTTGCCCATTCCCACGCTACTGCTAAATAGCATCAGCATGACGAGAGGTTCTCCAAAAACTGTCCACATCACTATATTCCAAGTCTTGTGTCTTTGTTTTCACAGCAATGCCATAGAATAACCGTAATTGTATGATTATTATATTTTATAACATTCATATTATACTGTATGAATCTTTCAGTGATCAGATGAAAAGAACCATTTTTTCTTAGTGTGAAGAACTTTAAAAAAAAAAAATCGAAAAAACCCTTTTCCACTATAAAGAACGTACTTGGTTACTTACGTAACCTCGGTTCCCTTAGAGATAAGGGAACGAGTACTGCGTTGCAAACGCTGTGGGAAAACTCCTTTTCTCGAGAATATTGAAGCCTTTATTTTAAAACGCATTGCTGCAGCATAAGCGAGAGCATCAGGCTCGCGCGAGCTAGCTGATAGGCTATGCTGCATGCAACTGCACGAACCAATGGCGAGAGAGCAGAGGCGCACGAACCAATCAGAGAGCTTGGCGCCCTGCCATACTCGAGCGCGCCAAATAGGGCGTGGCAGAAGAGTATAAATACAGAGAAATCTCGCCATAAAACAGGTCTAATCGACTGAACGAAAATACCTGATGTTCGAGGATAGCACGGCAGGGCAACGCAGTACTCGTTCCCTTATCTCTAAGGGAACCGAGGTTACGTAAGTAACCAAGTACGTTCCCTTACGAGAACGTTCTCTCGTACTGCGTTGCAAACGCTGTGGGAACACTTTTTAAAACGCCGTGCTAAGTCTCGTGGCTACTCTAATCCAGGAATTTCCGGGATAGAAAGTAGCCAGAATACCACAGACCAGAACATCGGGTCTAAAGATACTTGGTGTGTACATAGGCTAGGGCGAAAGGGGCCAGCCCATGTAAAGTTCCCATACAACTTAGAAATTTAACCCGGATCGGAGAGCCGAGGTTAGATTGAGAGAACCCGTGCTTGTAAAGCAGGGACCTCTAAGTTATAAAATCTCGCAAATGTGGACGGAGCTGACCAGCCTGCCGCCGCACAAATGTCTTCAATAGAGACACCACTAGTCCAAGCCCACGAGGAGGCGATGCCTCTCGTGGAGTGAGCTCTGACACCCATGGGGCAAGGAAGGCCCAGTGAGGTGTATGCTAAAGCAATAGCATCAACTATCCATCTGGATAGCGTGAGTTTCGTGACCGGCAACCCTTTGGTTCGGCCCCCGAAACAGACAAAGAGCTGTTCGGACTGCCTAAACGAGGCCGAACGCTCCAAGTATAATCTCAACGCTCTAACAGGGCAGAGCGTATGAGCATCACTGTCTTCTCCCGAAACTGGGAGGGCCGACAGCGAAATTACCTGCGCTCTGAACGGAGTAGAGAGCACCTTAGGCACGTAACCGTGTTTTGGCTTCAAAAGGACTTTAGAGTCGTTGGGGCCAAACTCAAGACAGGAAGCGCTTATGGAAAGCGCATGTAAGTCCCCTACTCTTTTGACTGACGCCAGTGCCAGTAACAGAGCAGTTTTCAGGGAAAGGGACTTTAGGTCC